>MU225997.1:801504-824175 GCA_018584345.1 Thuja plicata
ACAGGGTTGGCTCCTAACAGGGCTCACTTCAGAAGAGTGAAAATTTGGGGTACCGGTCCCAGTGGTTTTTTCCCTTAACAGGGTTTCCACGTTAAAATCCTTGTGTTATATGTGCATGATTTATTACCTTACTATTTTACATTCTACATATGCATTTATGGATTGAATGGTATACTCTGCATATTTACTGAGTATCGGTTATCAAAGAGAATAAGGACAGACAAGGTAAACCGACAAACAATTATTTGTTTCAAATATTTCAATGGCATGCATCTTGTTGGGACTTAATAATTTGAGAAGTATTGATTAGTGGAGTAAAAAGGATAAAAAGTTGAGGCCACTGATTCACCCNCCCCCCCCCCCCCCCCTATCTCAGTTATTACTAACACATCTATAGTGTATTGGTTTTGAGATTTTTGAGATAGCCACACAAGAAGTTGTTGTTCCCTCTTTAAAAGACCTATCAAGAGATGGTGCTACTAGTAAATAGAAGGATACATTCACATCTAATGTAGTTGCCAAAGAAGCCCTTATAAGTGCACTATCTGACAGTGAATTTTCTGATATCAAGAAATTAGACAAGGCATGTACAATATGGAAGTATTTAGAAGACATGTTTGAAGGAGATATTCAAGTAAAGAATACGCGCATGAAGACATGGAAAAAGAAATACAACAGTCTTGAGATGTTACCTGAAGAGAACATTAGAGCCTATAATCAAAGGATAAATGAAGCAGTTTATGGAATCAGAAACAATTGTGGAGAAATATCAGAAGAAGATATAATGGACAAGCTGTTGACTACTTTAACATCAGACTATGAGAACAAGATCAGTATTTTAGAGGAAACCATGAAATTTTCACAATACTTCAAGAGAGAGACTTTTATCAGTAAAATATCTGCATTTGAGATATCAAGATTGAAGACTGAACCAAAAGGTGAAACAACCTTTAAAGCTTTAGTTCATGGTAAGAAATCTCACATCTCTAGCAATAATGAGAAAGAAAAAGTTGATGAAGAACTAGAAAATATCATAACTATGATTGCTAAAAGAGAAAAGAAAGGCAAAGGAAAATATGAAGGACAACTTCCATTCAAATGTTTTTCATGCAACAAGATCGGTCACTTTGCATCCAAGTGTCCTACAAGAGTAAAGAAATTAAAATCTGATTATAAACCTAAATACAGGAAGGAATGCTATCATGCTAAAGAAGGTGTAACTGATGAATATTCAAGAGAAGATGAAATTGGATTGATTGCCCTTAAAGACATGGAAAAATTGATTGAGCATATGGACATTGAAGATGAAAAGGAAACACAGGAGTTAGCCCTAATTTCCAAGGCAGACATCAAAACTGATTGGATCATTGATAGCGGACGCTCTCATCACATGACAGATGATAAAGACAAATTTGTTCATCTAGACAAGTACAAAGGTGGTATGGTTAGATTTGGAGATAACGCTCCTAAACCTATCATAGGCAAATGATCTGTCACCCTGGATGGAAAGAACAAGACAGATGATGTTTTGTATGTTGATGGATTACATCACAATTTACTAAGTGTTGGACAACTACTTGACAAAGGTTATCATTTTGAATTCAAAGACAACAAATGCATTATTAGCAATAAAGAAGGAGATGTGATTGTATCAGGATCCAAAACAAAAGGTAATGTTTTCCAGCTCAATTCAGATGTAAGTTGTTCTGTTGCAAAAGTCGATGACAGTTGGTTATGGCACAAGAGACTCTGTCATATCAATTCTGATAATATAGTAAAGATAAGAAATGTTAAGGAAGTTAGAGATCTTCCAAGTATTGCAAGACCAACTGACACAATATGCAGGGAATGTGTAATGGGAAAGCATGTAAGGAGTTATTTTAGAAGCAAGCAGAACTCAGCTGAAAACAAGTTAGACCTAGTGCATACAGATTTATGTGGTCCTTCTCAAACTAGGTCATATTATAGAGAAAGGTATTTCATTTTGTTTGTTGATGATTTTTTAAGAATGATGTGGGTTGCGTTCTTAAAGGAGAATTCTGAAGCCTTTGAGAAGTTCAAAATATTCAAAGCCAAAGTGGAGAATGAATTTAGATTAAAACTAAAGTGTCTAAGATCAAATAGAGGAGGCTAATTCACCTCTGACCAGTTTTATGACTACTGTGAAGAACATGGAATTAAAAGATAGTTGAGTGCACCCAGAACCCCACAGCAGAATGGGATAGTAGAAAGAAGGAACATGATCATACTTGATATAGCGTGCACTATGATGATTGAAGGAAAAGTTGCGCACACCTATTGGAGAGATATAATTAATACATTGGTCTATACTATCAACCGAACACAACTAAGGCCAGGCATGGATAAGACACCTTATGAACTATGGTTTGGTAATGTACCTACAGTAAAATACTTGAGAATATTTGGCAACAAATGCTACATCAAGAGAGACAATGGTGTTGGCAAGTTTGATGCTAGAAGCGATGAAGGTATTTTCCTTGGTTACTCTACTAAAAGAAAAGCATATAGATGTTTAAATTTAAGATTAAAGAAGATAATTGAAAGTAATCATGTAAAGATTGATGAGAAGTCCATGGTTCAAGAAAGGTATTATGAATATGCACATATGATTGAGGATGAACCCAAGCCTAACAGTAAAGACACTGTTATTGAAGAAATGTTTGATTACATTGATGTTTCATGTAATGAACTTGAATCAAGCAAAGAAGTATCACAAATTAAAGATGAGGATGTTACACCAAAAGTTTTAAAGTTCACATCTAGATATCATTCAAAGGATGATATCATTGGAGATCACAGCAACAGTGTTTTGACTAGATCAAAAGCAAAAATTTTAACAGTGGATGAAGAGGTATGTTTACTTTCACAGATTGAACCTTTAAATGTTGAAGATGCTTGCAAGGATTCTGATTGGCAGAAAGAAATGGAAGAATAATTAGATCAAATAATAAAAAATGATACATGGGAATTGGTCCCTAGACCCAGTGACAAAAATGTGATTGAAACAAAGTGGGTATTCAGAAACAAGATGAATGAAGATGGAACAATGGTCAGAAACAAAGCAAGACTAGTGTGTAAAGGATATCCGCAGAGGGAAGGGATAGATTACACTGACACATTTGCCTTTGTGAGCAGACTGGAAGCCATAAATTTATTCTTGGCTTATGCAACATTCAAGGATTTTAAAGTATATCAAATGGATGTTAAATTAGCTTTTATGAATGGTGACTTGAAGGAAGAAGTATACATAGAATAGCCTGAAGGATTCAATTTATCAAATAAGCCAGATATGGTATGCAGATTGAAGAAAGCACTCTATGGACTTAAATAGGCCCCAAGAGCTTGGTATGAGAGACTAGATGGTTATCTTACTAGGATTGGATTAAAGAAAGGAGTAGCAGGTTGTAACCTATTCATAAGAGAGACACCTGATGGACTACTACTTGTTGCCATATTTGTTGATGACATTATCTTTGGAGGTAATGACAAGCTTAGTCCAGAATTTGCAAAAGAAATGCAGAATGAATTTGAAATGAGCATGACTGGTCCTATAAAATATTTTTTGGGATTAAAAGTAAAGCTGACAGATAAAGGAATATTCATAAATCAGTCCAAATATGTGAGGGAAATATTGAAGACCTTTAAGATGGAATATTGTAAGCCAGTATGCACTCCTATGATAACTGGAAGCAAGCTTTCTAAAGAAGATGATTCTGAAGCAGTTGACAAGACATTATATGAGTCTATGATTGGAAAACTTATATATCTTACTCAATCTAAACAAGACATATCTAATGCAGTTGGCATTGTTGGTAGATTTGTAGCTGAACCAAAACAGAATCACCTAATGGAAATAAAGAGAATATTCAGATATCTAAAGGGAACTATAGAATATGGTTTATGTATCCTAAATCAAAGAATGTACAACTTCATGTGTATACAAATGCAAATTGGGTAGGTTGTCTTGATGACAGGAAGAGTACTTCTAGAGGAGTAGTATTTCTTGGAGATAGGTTAGTTTCTTGGGTAAGAAAGAAGCATAATTGTATCTCTCAGTCGACAACAGAAGCTGAATATGTTGCAGCAGCATTAAATTTTTCAACAATGGTTTGGATCAAGCAGATGGTTAAAGATTTTGGTATACAGGTTGACTATCCTATTTTTATTCACTGTGATAACAACAGTACTATCAACATGTCCAAGAACCCTATGATGCACGTAAAGACAAAACACATTGAGATTAAATACCATTTTCTTAGAGAAAAAGTTGCAGATAATGAAGTAAAATTAGACTATGTGAGCACCAAAGAACAGTTGGCAGATATTTTCACAAAGCCCTTATCAAAAGATACTTTTGAGTATCTCAGGGAGAAGTTGGGAGTAATTTCCTCTCCTAAGTCTGAATAGATAAAGCAGCAAGAACATTAGTTATTAAGTGACTGATGAATGGTTGACTACTCTACTTCTGGAGTAGTACCCATGCTTAATTGTTTATGGCACCCTTTGCCATTGATGTCAAAGGGGGAGTATATAGTAAGGGGGAGCATATACTCTGGGGGAGTATAAACAAAGATAGAGGAGCTGCAGCAGTGTAGAGAAATATTTGATGAGGATATTGAGAAGATTGTAAAAAGAAATAAGACACTAGAGATGAAGATGTTTTTAATATCATGTGTTGCCATCAATGTCAAAGGGAGAGATTGTTGGAGATTTACTTATGGCAGCTAGTTGATTGTATGTTTGTCATTGATGACAACATATAATATACAACAGTGTTCTATATGTACTTATCATAATGATGGTATCAGGCCTTGCGTTGTTATATTCATGTTGTAGACATGTTGTTTATGTTTTGTTCATACACACAGACTCAGATATGAAGTATCAGTTGTGTTGTGTAATTTTGTTGTGTGGCAGGTATAGTTTCTGGAGTTTGTCTGTACAAAGCTGACGTATTGCATTGGTTCTTAAGTTGCACCTATCTTCAGGATATACGTGTGTATATTCAAGTTTAGTTATGAGTTGACGATAGTTATCTAAAGGCGCCAAATGTGTTTCAACAAGATCGCAAAGTTAGAGTTAATTTGGTGAGGCCGACTTAGTGAAGTGTCGCGTTTATTCAGTTTATATTGTGCGGTTGTAATTATGCTTGCGTGATTAGTAAAGCTGACAAGGATGTTATGAAGATTTGTCTAACAGGTCCCTTGATCTTATACTTTGAGGAAGATACTTATAGCAAGTCATTTGTGGAATGTTATGTGTGAATGATAAGAAAAGATACAGGAAAGTGCAGAGCATAATATATGTTGAGTTTCATTCATCAAGGATCTATGTGAAGAAGAAGTGAAAGATTACAATACACTGGAACTGATCAAGATAGCAGGTCTACTCTACAGTTCATCATCAGATAAAGTCCATATCTGTTCTACAGAAGGTTGTAGCCTTCACCATTAAAGCAGTGAGCTTTTGGATAGTGAGTCCTCCCTTAACCAAGTTATTTGTAAAAGACTCCTAACAGGGTCTGACCCTTAACCAGGTCACTATACTTACCCTTAACCAGGTCACTATACTTATTGCATTGTAAAGAACAACTCCTAACAGGGTTGCAAGATCTTCTAACAGGGATTATTATAAACAAGTATAGTTCATTGTGGGTGTTAATTCCCATCGGGGTTTTTACCATTTGGTTTCCCCGTAACCAAATTGTGGTGTTGTATATTGTGTTATCTGAATGTGCATTTACTTTATTATATTCTGGAGTTAATAAGAGAAAAGAATTAAATTGGCTGATAACTGATTCACCCCCCCCCCTCTCAGTTATCCTTTGGGACTATTCTAACAATATGATCTACTATTCACATGTTTTGGATTTTTCTTATGTAATAAATGAATGCAATCTACTATGCACAAAATATCTGAGTAAATGCAAGTTTTAGTTAGAAGATAGTGGAAAAAGTTTCTCTGGGATTGATTGATGGATATGAATTGATAGAAAGGATGGCTGATGATTGATAGATATGAATTGATAGAACAAATGAGTGTCCCAAATCACTGCCCCTGTTTCCAATATTTGTCATCATTGCATCTTTTTTTATTTTTTTGAAATTCTGAAGAGTGTCTAATGCATCCAGATCACATACCACTTAGATACCACCATGAACTCTTGATAAGCGGAAGGAGTAGAGAGATTGAATAGAAAGAGAACCTAGTGCACCCAAATATTGACCATTTGGGTTCAGCTATGTTCCTTGTTTGAAAATAAAGAGAGCCAAACAAATCTAGATATTGACCATCTGGATACCGCTTTGTCCTCTAAATAAACTGAAAAAAGGAAACCAAGATAGAACTCCTATGCACCCAGAGTCCATCTGGATAACACCATGATCTCTTGATTCCGTAAAGAAAAGCCAAAGCAAACAAGATAGAACTCCTATGCCCCTAGATTCCATCTGGATAGAATCATGAGCTCTTGATTATAAAAAAATAAAAAGAGCATAGAAACCAAGATAGAACTCCAACGCACTTAGAGTCCATCAGAATAGCACCACGAGCTCTTGATTCTATAAACCAAACAAGAAAATAAAAGAGAAGGAATGTCCAATTCTTTCCCAAGGTTAAGCTCAGATCGTGGAACTGCGTGGCTGCCAGATAAGTGACAACACCTACCATATTTATACTAAATCATCATGGCCCTGAAATCGAAGTGAATATTCAATAAACAACAATCAAAGAAAATAAGTCATGATCTATCATAGCTACTGTCCTTAATGGTGGACCCTGGAGTAGCGTAAGAAAATAACCATGAAATATAGACTGACATCTAACCGACTGACTGACCTAGTCAACATTTTTGGATGGTTCCTTGATGCAGTTGGATTCTCTTGATTGGCTCATCACTTTTGATAGGCTTGATTGGCTTGATTGCTTCAGTGTGTCTGGTTTCAATAATAGATGACTCATATAAGACTGAACTGTCTGGTTTGAGCATATACATTACTGTGTAAGACAATTGATATAATTGTTTAATTGATTGTGATCATTTTAGGAGCTGATCATGCTGTGTCAGATGGGCCCCATGCTGGTTCGCAAAGCTCATGATTGTGACAATTGATAGATTGGCTTGGTTGCCAGTTGCTTGATGATAGATTTGAAAGATTGATAAAGTTGTGTCATATGAGCCCAATGCTAATTCGCAAAGCTCATGATTGTGACATTGATTGACTGGGTGTGACCACCCTTTGCTCTCTTGATAACTGAGTTGGCTTCATTGCTTGGGATTTTGCAAATTTTTATTGTTTTTTATGGAGTTTGATTTTTTTAGGACATTTTTTTATATTTTCAAGATTTTTTGATGAGTTTTCCAATTTTTAAGATTTTTTCAGGACATTTAGAATTGCCCCTAGTCTGGTGGGCCAGTACTAACCATGGATAATTTTTTGGTGCTCAGAGGGTCTGTGCTTTTGTATATATCTTGGGTAGTCAGTCTTGCATATGAAGTGTGCTCAAGCTTTTGATCTTAGAGTTCATTGATGGTGAAGTTGGTTTTGAACACTTGGCACATGTTTTCCAGGTTTTCACCAAGGTACCTACTCAATAGCGCCTATTTTCCAGGTTTTCACTGAGAGAGTGATTTTGTTTCTCTTTACCTTTTTGATTTTTTTATTTTTTTTGTTGTCGCCAAGGCACCCAATTGCCAGGTTTTCACCAAGGTAACATTTTGTATTTTTTGATTTTTTTGGTATTTTCTGGATATGTAGATAGGTGCCTTAACCATAGAGACCTCAAGCATAGAACCTCTTGAGGTGCATGTTGTTGATGTATCTGGGGAGCTGATCTCCTTCTGGTGTTGCTAGTATGAATGCCCCACTCTGAGTAGAGCTAACAGTGACAGATGGTCCTAGCCAGTTAGGCTCAAACTTTCTGGGTTTGACTCGCTCTGCTTGGTTCTTTTGATTTTCTGTGAGGATGAGGTCTCCTACCTTAAATGTTTGTGACCTCACCTTATTATGATAGTTCCTTCTAAAGTGATTCAGATAGCCTTGTAATTGGTTGAAAGCATGTTGTCTTCTTTCATCTAGTAACTCCAGTTCACTGAGCCTTGCTACTCTATAGTCTTTATCTGTAATTAGGCTCTTTAATGATATCCTTAGGGATGGGATTTCCACTTCGAGGGGTAATACCGCCTCTTATCCATAGAATAGGGAGAAAGGAGTGGCTCCTGTAGGTGTTCTCACGCTAGTTCTATATGCCCATAATGCAAGACTAACCTATAAATGCCAGTCTAGTCCTGATTAGTTCATTGTTTTCTTCAAGATTTTAAAAATTATTTTGTTTGTAGCTTTAGCTTGGCCATTCCCTTGAGGATAATAAAATGAAGAGAACTCTTATTTGATATGGAATTGTTCACATAGCTCTTCGACATCTTTGTTTTGGAAAGGTGTACCATGATCTGTTAGGATGGTTTGAGGAATCCTGTATCGACAGATGATGTGGTTAAGTATGAACATTGATATCTTCTTTCTGGTAATGTAAGTGAGGGGAATTGCTTCCACCCACTTAGTGAAGTACTATGTTTTTTCTATGATGTATTTGTGTCCATTTGTTGAAGAAGGTATTGTTCAGGCTTAGAATTGTCACCCTAACTCAAGCATTAGGGCTATATGACAATTCCATCCTCACAATGGAAACCTCTCCTAGCTGTGGGTAGGCTATGAGTGAAGAGGAGTCTCTGGATTCTAGGCCAGTTCCTATAAGATGTGGTATATCACTTCCTAATTGAAACTGAAATGGGAAAAGGGATAAGAGGTTTGTAACTAAAATTGCATAATGGAAAGGTGATACACCGAAGATATTTAGACTCTTATATGAAGCTTCAAACTGACTTTATACTTAACACACTCTGGTGGATCTTTGATTATCACTCACTGATCAATACACAGGTTAATCAAAAGTGGATAACTAGGGTTTTCACCACAAGCAATACTCTTCTCATTAACAACATGCACTTTCCACAAAAGGCTTATATCTCTGCAATATATAATAGGAATTACTATTATTCACTAGTATATACTTGCAAAAGTATTACTCTTATATGCAGAAAATCAAAAACAGGAACTTTGAACAATGATCACAATCAGAAATATGAGTAATTGAGTCAATTCTATTCTTTTCCAAAAGTCTATGAGGAAATTACATTCATAAGTTTCAGAATCATGTCAAGGAATGATAAAATCCACTTGCATAATAATGGCACCACATAGAAGTAATCAGAATGGAATACAATGAATAGATAGATCTCAGTGGTAGGAATTCGAAAATTCACTAAACACCTCAATCTCCTCCAAATTGACTCCCGTACAAATAAGAAGCTCCTTCCCTAAATAGCCAACATGAATTTTTTGAAAAAGTTTCCCTCCAAAACATATAAGGTTTTCAAAAAATACATTCTAAAAACCTAAGTTTAAATTCCACTCTTTAATGAAGAGTCTCGAACACATGGCATTTTGAAGAGGATAAAACCCGACTTCACTGCAAGGTTGTTGTTACTCTACTATCGGCATTTGCTTTGACCATGGTTATGTTGTGATCACCATCAATGTTTAAGAGGTAACTGTGGTTTTGTGACCACCATTGCTGATCCCCAGGAAGTAACTGCGGTTTTGTTGAAGCTCTGTCGATGTGACTATTTTTTCATTGAAGGGGAAAACTGTGGTTATCAAGGCACTTAAAAGTACCGAGGTGGCGGTTGTTGAAGCAACCTGATGCTCTGTCACTGATATTGCATTTATTACACCACAATGGAACTCAAAAGATGGTAAAATACATTGAAGAGGCAGTCTGTCAGCTTCATTTGTCTTAGGGTTTTTTCATTTTCTTTCTGTGTGGCCGCCATGTTGAAGGAATGAAATCTGTTTGTAATCCGCCATGCTTGTAAAGAAAACTTGAAGTTCATTGAATTAATGAATGAAGCTTTTGTCCTTGTAACTATAGCTTCACTCCATTTTGAAGTCATGGATTTCGACCATGCTTGAACTCGGCCTTCATCTGTAAGTCTGCATTTATTTTTTCCTTTGATATCGGGCTTTTGCTAATGTCGTGCCATAAAAGATGTAGTTCTGAATAATGAACTTGCTGATTTTAGGGACTTGTATCCACCACGGGTTATGGGTTTGCAGCTTATCTGAAGGCTCGGGATTTTGTGACTGTCTGTCGACT
Organism: Thuja plicata; assembly: GCA_018584345.1. Lineage (NCBI taxonomy): Eukaryota > Viridiplantae > Streptophyta > Pinopsida > Cupressales > Cupressaceae > Thuja > Thuja plicata. The sequence continues at coordinate 811,741 of MU225997.1, forward strand.
TCATTGCATTTGTAACACGACACCACAGCCACCTTGGAATGGTTTGAAGTTGTGGCAGAGGTGTCAAATGGGGATAGCCTCTCCCACAACTTCAGACTCATCCCCAGCTGTCTGTGTAACTTTGAGACACCACAACTGCATAAAACAACTGGTCTTTGAACTCGGCCATAGCTGTCACTTGGGTTTTCATCAGCATTAAAGGTGTGAGCTTATGAATGAAAGATGTTGTAAGTTTAAAAAACTCCGAGCTTCATGACACCTTTCAGTCATAAGCTTTATATCTTTGATGCGAGTTGCAGTAAGTTTGAAAAAACTTGAGCTCTATGACATCTTTCTGTCATAAGCTTCACATATTTTATGCCAGTTGCAGTTATACTTCGAGTTCATGGGGAAAACAACATGCATTTGCAGATAAGTTATTCTCTCTGTCATTTTGTTCATTCAATGCATTTGCATCTGCACTCTGTCTTTAAATATGTTCCTCTGTTCTATTTTTGTCTGAATAAAAACACCAAATGTGTCTTGTCTGAACCATGAACACAACATACGGTGTCTTCTTATGCAAAACATGTTAAAACAAATCATTGAAAACACATAAATGTCAAAAAAAACACTCACGGGTTCTTGAATAAAATAGTGTTTTTTACATTTCCTTGAAACACCACACATAATAGATGCATGACTTAAAGTTGTTCCTCTATCTGAGATATACTCGATATGATGACCATAGATGTCATTTTGTTTGCTTTATTTGATGAACTCTCTGCATGAAAACTCTGTCAATGCTCGATGTCGACTGTTATCACTCTGTCTTCTTGTTCATTCAATGTATTTGCATCTGCACTCTGTTTTAATGTTTTGAAATAAAATATCTTTTACTGCTGCATACCATCAGCTATTGATAGCAATAAACAAAGCCATAAAACATGGAAAATATGGAGAGCAAAGAACATGCTTCTATTAATATATCTATCTCACTGTATTTAAAAACACACATAGGTAGCATCAGATGCTATTCTGAAGCATTCTCATGACATCCCATGCATAACAATTTAAAACATGTTTTATGACTTGGAGCAATAAAATCAGAAAACCCACAGGGTTCGAGCACGGGTTCGTGACTCCCATGGGCTTCTAAAGTGAAACCCTAATCTGTAATTAATGAATTACATGAATACTCGCTCAGTATTATTAGCATGAATGCTTATCATTTTGTTCAAAATTGCAATCTGAGAATGTGAAATGTAAACTCTGCATAACAACTATCTGTCATTTTGTGTCCATATTTTATTTAATGCTGTTGTTGATCACCAAAATGTAGTTAGATATAACAGACTCTTATATTGATTTTGAAATTGCTGATTCCTGTCCATTTTTCAATTTCTCTCATTCTCTGTTTCATGCTTAGTGTTTGTTAGCATTGCTTTCATTTTGCATAATCTCTGCATATGATATTTCAACTTAGAATTCCTAAGTGAACTTCAATCCATTTATAACAGTCAACTGAATGCAAAAATGTACTTACTATAGCAGCATTTTTTTTTTTTGGGATGATTTGCATAATGGTGAAATCACATACTCTGTTCCAGTAGTCTCTCTAATTTCTTCATGTGTCTGAACAGTAACTCCTTTTCAATCAATAATCACTGCACTGCATAAAATAGTGGAGTTCGAGCATGGGCTCGTGACATCCACTCCTTTTCTTTTGTATCCTGCATTCAGTTATGCATGCTTGTTCATTTGCACACACAGCAACATTCAATTTGTTGGGTCATCAAATAACATGCATCAGTCAGTGTTTGTGGGTGAATGCCATCATACATTCATTCATGAATACTGGTTGACTTATGTGATTGGATGGACTAAAAAATTGAATTTGAAACATGAGAAATATTTCTTCAATGAAGCTATCAAGTTCCTTTCAGTGAGATATCAGACCTGTTCAAAATTGAAAACATACACTACAATAGATGTTAGAAGTGAAAGGTTTCATGTTTAAAAACACTTCCCTTTAACACTATCTTATAGTGAGTGCTAATTTATGTTTTCTTGTTACATTTATTATTTCAGATTGATATGCAGATACAAGTAGATAACTGGTGTATGTAATTTTCCTTTGCATTGCTTAGATCCATCAGGATCTAACCATTTTCTCTTTTTCCCTTTTATGCAGATTTTTGCCCTAAGGACCTGAATGATGACGGAGACTCGGGAATGACCTAGAATGCAGATGGGGACCTGAACAAACTACTAGCAGATACAAGACATATACAAGGCAATGCATGGGACCCCTATTCCATACCTCAGTTGTTTACTTTCATTTGCAATGTACTATGTTTATTGAAACATGAAATATGAATCAAAGAACATTTGTACTACAATCTTATGAATGCATAATGTAATGATCAATGATGAATTTTGAATATGTAATAATTTGATCAATACTTAGAGTACATGAACATCTGATAATAAATGTAGTAAGTGAATGTAAATCATCACAAACTGTAAGATAGTTTCAACTGGGTAACATAAGCATGCAAATTTCTGTTTTGGTGCCTATTTTGTTGTATGATTGGATTTTAGATAACAGGTATAATTTTTCCCACTAGGTCAAATCCCCACATATAAAATTACAATGGTGATGTGATAGGATTTAGTTCTTGGGCTGGTGCATGGACGAGGTCTCCATGAATCTGACATTGCCTACACCTTTGTACATGTTTGTGTGCATCTATCTCTATTGTGGGCCAATAGTATCCCATGTGGATGATATTCTTAGCTAAGCTATTGCCACCTCCGTGGGTTCCACAATTTCCTTCATGTACCTCGTACAAAGCTCTCTGGGATTCCATGGAAGTGAGACATCATAGTAGCGTTCCATCTAGATTTCGTCTATATAAAGTAGTTGAGAGGATGGTATACCTAGAGGCTTGGCCGATGAGGGACTTTCTCTGGTTTCTAGACAAGTTGGGAGGTAAGACACTATTTTGGAGGTAGTTGTATACATCTTGGTACCATGGGGTTTTAGGACCAACAAGGACGCATGCTCATTCTGTGATGGATGCTTGATGTGATGGTACCAAGAGTTGTTATGCTAAAAACTAGAATCATGTTTCGTTGCCTGGCATATTGATCAATGATTCTATGGTAGCCATTGAATCTACAGCTTTGTTCTGAGCTCATGGTACTTGCTCGAAGAATATGTAGTGGAACTTGGTGCGCAATCTTTCCATCTGTGCTTTGTATGGTATTAGCTTCTCATCTTTTGTCATATAATCATTGTTGACTTGGCTACTGACCAATTGTGAATCTCTGTAGACCTTAAGGTTCTTGATTCTCCATTGAATTACTATCTTTAAACCAATGACCAGTGCTTCATATTCTGCTATGTTGTTTGTGCAGGGAAAGTTGAGTCTGAAAGATTTTGGAATTGTATCATTATCTAGAGTGATGAGCACTATTTTTGCCCATGCACCATGGTTCGTGCATGACCCATCAAATTACAGCTACCATACCTCGATCGCTGGTTGTAGTGTCATAATAGATTCATCAGGAAAGTTAGAAATGGTAGGTTGATGATCCTGAATAGGTGCCTCTGCTAGTTGGTCCGCAATCACTTGCCCTTTGATGGCCTTTCTGTCTGCGTACTCAATGTCAAACTCACTTAAGATCATTACCCACTTTGCAAGTCATCTGGTGAGCGTTGCTTTGCTCAGGAGGTACTTTAAAGGATCAATATGTGTGATCAACTTTGTTTGGTGACTCAACATATAATGTCTCAGCTCCTGGGAAGCGAAGACAACTGGAAGGCATGACTTTTCAATTGGATTATAGTTGAGATCATATCCTACCAATGTTCTACTTAGATAGTAGATGATCCTTTCTTTACCTGTGTCATCATGTTTCACCAAGAGTACGCCTAATGTTGATTCCATTGCTGAGATATACAAAAGCAATGTTCTACCTTAGACTGGTGGCACCAATATAGGAGACTTGAGGAGGTGATCCTTGAATATTTGGAATGCTTGTTTGCATTGCTCTGTCCATATGAATTTGATGTCTTTATGCAGTATATGTTGGAATAGGTGGCACTTGTCTACTAGCTGAGCTATGAAGCACCTGATTTATTGGAGCCTTCCTTGTAACCCTCTTAGTTGCCTTAGGTTCGATGGTGGAGGCATGTCCAATGTTTCTTTGAATTTCTCTGGGTCTACTTCGATGCCTCTATGTGACACTATGAACCCCAATAACTTTCCTACTGTGACCCTGAATGCACATTTCTTTGGGTTTAAATGGACCCTGTACTCCTACATTCTATCAAAGATTGGTCCCAATACTTGTAGATGATCCTTGCAAAACGTTGACTTACTAGTATGTCATCCACATAGTCTTCCATTGTTTTGTGGATGAGATCATGAAAGATAGTTGTCATGGCCCTTTGATACGTTTCTCCAACACTTTTTAGACCAAATGACATGACATTCCAACAATATGTGCCCCAAGAACATGTGAAAATTATTTTGTGTTGGTCCTCTGGCATGATCCTTATCTGATTATACCCTGAAAAGCCATCCATGAGTGATAGCATTTGATGCCCATTAGTTAGATCTACTATCATATCAATGTTAGGCAAGGGAAAATCATCTTTGGGACAAGCTATGTTGAGATCTCTGAAGCCTATGCAAATCTGTATCTGACCACTGTGCTTTGTAATTGGTACCAAGTTAGATATCCAGTCTATGTATGGTATTGGTCTTATGAACTTGGCATCCAAGAGCTTTTTCAATTTTTCCTTGACTAGCAATGCAACATGGGGATGCATCTTTCTTAGCTTCTACTTGACAGGTTTGGTGTTGGGTAGCAATGGGAGATGGTGTAGTGCAAGCTCTGGATCTAATCCTAGCATATCTGAGTAGGACCATGCAAAATTGATCATTCTTGCTTTAAAGAAATTGATGAATTGTTCTCTCTCCTCTGGGGTGAGTTATTTTGCCAAGTAGATGTTCTTTGGGTTCTTGTCATCTCCCAAGTTGACTTCCTCTATTTCTTCTGCTACTAATGTTTATTTCTCCTCTATCAAGGGGAGGAGTTCCTTCTTTCCATCTTCTAGCACTTCAGTGAGGTTTTTACTAGAAGATATGTCTTGTTTTAGCTTTTTATCATTTTTTGTGTCAGTAAGCGCCTTTCGGTTTTCACTTACTGATGCTTCTTTTTTCTTTTTCGATTTGTTTTGATGACTAGAAAGAGGGGCTTCCTCCCCAAAGAATGTTGATCTATCGAGGTCAAAGGAGAAACCTGCTTTATGGTCTCCTGATGGAATTCCCTCTCTAAGTCCCATGAATTCTACAATGGCCTCATCATTCTTGAAAACATCTATATTAGGCAGTCCTTGTTGATCCCACTCTATTAGTTCCAAGTGTACAAGACATAGGCCCTCATGTTGGTTTGACTCTATTTGGTTGAAAGGGACTTCAAATAGGGTTCTGAAAAACCTAGACTGTGATGTGGATGCATCACTTGAAGAATGGAGAATGACATGTTTATCTATGAAAGGTTGGTCATCAATGGATAGTTGGTCAAATAAGTTTTTCAGGTTTATGATGGTGTTTGACAGAGGGGAATAATCTGGGAATGATGTTTCAGAGTCATGAAGGGATCTCCACTTGTACTCCTAGGAGTCAGTTTTAATAGAACGCTTGTTAGATGTCTCACTTCCTTCGTTATCGTCGATTCCTATGTTGAGGTTCATTCGGGTTTGAGAGGTTCCCTCTTCAGTGGGCAACAATTGTGCCAGTATGTTTCTTATTAAGACATGTTCTAAGTTATGCCCCTGATGCATCTCTACTATTTGTTCCTGATCAACTGGGATGTCTTAGATTATAGGGTTGGTTCTTTGTTGCCCATAGCCTAACCCTCTTTTGTTTCTTTGGGTTGGCGGGAGAGACAATTCCATTAAGCCTTGTTGTCTTTCCCCCAGACCAGTTGTGCCATCATACCCGAATCTTTGTAGCATTGTATAACCATTTCCATAGTTTGATAGGGGTAGGGGTTATCGAAATATTTCTTGTGGATCTTGGTACAACCATGTACTGATATCTTGTTCAAATGGCTTTTCTTCTACAATTTCCCCCCATCTGACAAAATTTGTGGGTAGACATCTGAATAGAACAGGCTCTGGAGTTTCTGTTATTATAACCGATTGTGGCATGCCATATGTTCTTGGGCTCTGAGGCATATTCATGATAGTGAAAGTCTCTTCATATTTGTATTCACCACAACCCTTGTCGCTAATGGATATTTTTATCGCTTTCTATGTGACATCCTTAGGAGTTTCTTCTGAAGAGGATGTGATGCTTGCGTCTTGGTTTAAGGGTACCTGGTTGTCAGTGTTGATTTAGACCACATTACAGTATTGGAAAGGATTGGGATCTCCCTCTATGATGATTTCTTCTCCATGGTGTGGGAACTTGATGCATTGATGGTATGTTGAGGGTACAACTTACAATTCATGTATCCATGGTCTCCCTAGTAACTTGTTGTATCCCAAATCAAGGTCTAGGATCTGGAAGGGAGTGTTCTTAACCACTAGACCAATACATACAGGTAGAATGATAATACCTTTAGAGGATCTTTCCTCTTTGTCATAAGCTCTGATATTTATCCTCCTCATGACATCAATGCTTGATTCTAAATAGCCTAGTTGCTTAATTAAATTTAGAGTACAAATGTTTAACCTAGCTCCACCATCAACAAGGACTCTACGAATAACGCTTTTGTGGACATGGACAAGTAAGTGCAAAGGATCATTATGCAGGGGTTTATGCAGCGACACATCATGGTTTGTGAATGTGGCATGTTTGTTAGAAGCTATATGGTTAACTATTGTTTGGAAGCTCTCGGGTATTATGTCCCTTGGGACAGCTGCATTCTGAAGGACTTGGTCAAGTGCCAATTTATGTTGTAGAGATATGTGCAATAGGTCAAACATGGAGATCTGAGCAAGTGTGTGCTTTAGCTGATCCACTATGATTGGCTGTGGGTTTGAGGTTGCATTAGGATTGGCAGAGATAGTAGATGAGGATGGTACTCCTTACAAGACAACTTTGGTATGACGTGTGGTTACAACACATTTGTTACCTTGGTCTTTGATAGTGATTGTAGCCACATGGCTATATGAAGGATTGAGGCAATTGATGATGTTATCACTATTGGCATATGTATAGCTGACTTGTTTGGACGATCCACTAGACTCGGAGGATTTTCGCTTGTTGTGATCATGAAATGTATCATTGAATATAGTGTGATCATTTGTTCCTTTGGCTTGTGTATTTGTTACATCGATGACCCCTGTGTCAATCAGATCTTGGATAGTGCATTTCAATCGATAACAATAAGTCATTTTATGTCCTTTCACCCAATGAAACTCACATAAGTCTTTGTCATTATACCACCTTGGTTTGTTGGCATCTTGTTCAAATTCCCTGATTTCCAGGAGAGTGATAGTGTTGGATTGTATCAACTTGTGTAAAGATGATTCTATTGGCTCTCCTAATGGTGTGAAATCTCATTGTTGGAATTGAAACCATGATTTTCGTTGAGTCTATTGTTGACTGTTTGACACAGCGACTGCTTGGATAGGGGGAGGTTGGTTTTGAGTGTATGCTTAATGAGTGGGCCCTATGGGTTGTTGGTTGGCCATAGGTGCACCTTGCAGTGACACCTTAGGTTGTGCGTAGTTAGTTGTCTTCACGTCAATGACACCATCATTGGTGACATTCTTGTTTTTATTCCACCACTTAGCTTTGTCCATTGCATTTTTGTTTGTATTCGTTTGTGTTGGGTCTGCAAGGATTCCTCATTTGACTAAGTTCTACTCACAACAAACTCCTTGTTTGATGAGTTGTGTGAAGTTTGGAGCTAACTATAATTTTGTTGTGAATGACATGTCTGGGATCAAGTTGTCAACAAACATGACTATTAGGTCTTTTTCGGGCACATCATACATTATGTGGTTTGCAGTATTCCTCCATCTCTGTAGGAATTTCACAAAAGACTCTCCATCCTTCTGTTTGATATCGCAAAGGTCCTTGATACTGACCTTGCGCTCGATGTTGTGATGGAAGTGAGCGATGAACTTTTTAGCCAATTCACCCCAAGACTGAATGCCATGAGGTAAATGCGAGAACCATTCCATTGCTGGTCCGGCCAGGCTTTGTGGGAATAGTCACATTAAATATGTCTCATCATGTGTGACTTCGATGCAACTAGCAAAAAACTCTTAGATATGTTCAATAGGCTTGGTATTGCCCCTATATTTGTTGAATTTCGGTATCGAGAAGTGAGTTGGGAATGGAGACATGTGAAGATAATGGTCAAAAGGGTATGGGTATAAATCCTCTACGGTGTAGGATTTGGTTTGCCCCTGATTTTGCATATCCATCATTTGGGTTTGAAGGGTTTGCATTTGTTGCATCAACATGTCCATTTGATACTTAGGCTTATGTGTGATGATGTTCCTCTATGTTGTAGTAGGTATGAGGTTGCACCTCTGCATCCCTTGAGTAGGAACATAGGATTTCATCTTGGGGACCGTAACACCCCAAAATTGGCACCTAATAATCAATCAATTTTGGTGTATTTTCTCATCCTCGAAGTCCTATTGTACTAGGCAAATTCTTCTCCTAATTGACTTTAATTGACTGAGTTTTAAATGCAGAAAACCCAAATTTGCATAAATCTGACATTACATTTAATTCCTAATTCTCAAATGATTATTAGCTAAAAACCCCTATGATTAATTGATTTAAATCTAAATTCCTAAGTGCTTTTAATTAAATCAATTCCACCCCCTTTGGCTAATATACATAAAAGGAATTGAAAGGTTATTTAATTATTGAGTGAATTATCCTTAAAAAAGGAATTCCATAATTCCATGTGAAAGGACTCTTATGTGTCAATAATTCACCCATTTATTTAAATAATCTTTGCTTATTTGTCTCAAATGGAGAATGAAGGGACAACTGTTTCTTTTCAAGAAACTCTTCATCCTCTTTCCATGGTTTTCTATAAATTGGACCTCTTTTTCTTCATTAGGGAGGACTTTTGGAGAGCACCAATACTATAGGCAATTTAYATTTGATTTTCATGCTTTRAGCTCATTTTGCATAATTAGGCTAAGATTTCAATTGGAATTAAAGATATATGCTTTCATTTAAGATTCATTTTCATATCTAATGTTTCAATTTGATGTTCTCAAGCTTTCATAGATTACAAGCAATTCAATTCTAGTTTAAAGAGCAAATTATTTTCATAGATTACAAGCTTTTCATTTCTAGACTAAGAGTATTTTCTTTCTTGCTAGTTTAATTGCACTTTACTTCCATAGAATAGCTGCAAATCATTCTTAGATTAGTGCAATTCAATTTCTTAGTTTAAATTGCATCTCTTTTCATAGACTAGTTGCAGATTTCTCATAGAATAATGGCATTTCTCATCTTCTTGCATTCTTAAATCCTCCATGTTAGCAATGGTCAGGTTGTTGGCTCTTGTTCTGAGGGTAAAACTCAACATCCACATCTAATTAGGAGGCAACAGGTCACCTCAATTGAATTTGCAGAGCGAACAATTCATGTTTGTCTTTGTGAATTAAGCGATTGTGTAAGGACTCTGTTGTGTTTGTGTTGAATTTAGAGGTCTACATTCAGCATACAACATTTTGGCGCCCACCGTGGGGCAGAAGTATTCAATTCCTGCCCTCATATTACATATTTACAGTCAATTTTGTTTTATGTCTTTTTTCACATTCACTTTGAGTCAAATCTGACTCTGCCATTGCGTCCAAAATGTCATTTCGGTTTAAAACAACTATAAATACGCCTATATTTGTTTAAAAATTGAATCTGTAGCATCAAATTTCTGTCTGGGCAGGCCGTATGGCTCTGCAATGGATTCTCGCGCGAGATTTATCACATACCCGCTCGAGATTTGCATTTTCTCACGCGAGATTTTGCATTTCCTCATGTGAGATTAGCATTTCCTCGCACGAGGCTTAGCATTTCCTCGCACAATGCCTTGAATTTCCTCGCGCGAGGCTTTCTGACAGGTCTGACTTCAAACGCGCATAAATCACTCATTTCAACTCCTTTTTCTGAGCAATTTTTTTAAATTCTGGGTAGAATTTCGCAACGATCGCTGTGGTGAGATTATTTTTTATTTTTTTTGTTGGATTTATTATAAATCACTATTTTTCATGACTATACCTGCATAATCCTTATTTTTTACAACTTCCAGAGCTCTGTATAGGCTCATACGATCACCGTTTTCAGTGCAATTTTTTTTTAAAGTGCATGATTTTCTATCTACTATCTAAATATGTGATCTATTTTGTGATTTTATGATTTTGGTAATATGGACTAATCTTTGGCTTTGATGTTCATGTGCTTATCTTTTGCATAAAGCCTAACAGTGGTTTGCAGGATGCTATACAAGAAGACTAAAACACAAACTACTGATGATATTTCTTGCAGGTTGCCTTTGATCAATAGAACGCAAAACATCGTGCTTGCTTCTTATTTTTGATTTTTTAAAATAGGAACCCACATGCAAGGCTTTTTAAAATGAACATTTGTTTGATGTTGTAGGAATGACAGTAATGTCAGGAAACTATGCTCTCGCCCTTTTGGGATGATCAGAAATCTAGAAGCATTATTGTCATTTTCTTATTATGCTTGAAGTGTCTTCTATTTTTGTAAACCCAAGGAATTACATGGACGTATCTTCTCCCCTCGCCTTCGCGGATCTTGGGTGAGAGAGAAATCCATACAAATCCTTTAGCGTGGCTACCTCCTGAGTGCTTTAACAGAGCCGGTGAGAGTGGATTGCCCAACCAGTAACAGGCTAAAGCCAAGACCTTCCAAACCGGTATATAAAAAATGTCATTGTGATTAATGTCACAGTGAACAGGTGTTGATTGCGTTATACCGGGAAGAAGATCTCCCTTAGTACCCTTGTGGTGCGTTAAAACCTACATAACATAACTTCTGTAGGCTAGGAGGCCTCCATAACAGAGCTAATCTGCCACAAGTATAACCATCTGAACGGATGCCCTTACTACAAACTATGTTCTAGTATCCGAAAACCCTCTATCTGTTGGCACGGAAGGTCAAAGACCAACTAAGACGCCCCACACTTTTACAGCTCTTAGTAGAGACAACAACCCTTTTGGAAGCAATTCCTTTGGGGTTCGATGCTTGGTGTGCCTGAGAAGTGAGTGCACATGTAAGGAGGAGCCCCATGCCTCCAAGCTTCTAAGTTGTCCACTATGAGTAAGCATAGCTAAACTTTGGTTCAAGTGGGGATTCAACAGATACTGTCCTGGTTATCCTAGGATTGTGGTGTGTCTGTTCTGGTACTACGAACATTCTACTTGATGTGTCTTGCGTGGGTGAAGCATCAAAACAAACAAATATCTCAAACATTCAAATCGAACATCAAAATGATCAACTATTCTAAATCTGCACTTCTCGGTGTTAATAGTCAAAATCTTGTTGAAGTTTCTACACCTGTTATCAAGACTCTGCAATCTATCAACTTGTTGTCCAAACTGTTATTCTGTTGTGAAGGTTCTGTCAAAATTTTTACAAATCTACGTTCTCATCAGTATTGTTACTAGTCTATCTTCTACTGCAATCTGTTGACAGTCTGACTCGTTGTTGTCTTGAAATCTGACCTTGTTGTGCTAGTCCAAGTGACCCATTATCTATTTTGATCTTATCAGTCTTTGTCTGCGCTGTCCTTATTCTGGGTTGTGAGAACAGGTTAGTTAACCTTGACTCAAGATCAGAGTCATTGTTATCTCCCTCTTAGTTGGACATTATCTCCTTTGTCCTTTGGTCTTGGACTTAATCAGCACTTTAGATATCACTTCAGCACCTGTCAGTCAATCGGTTGTTTCATCATACCTCCTTTTCAATCTGCTAAGCAAGCGCATCAAGACAATTTTACAATGTCTAAAACCAAAGATGAGATTATTATGGAAGATTTATGGAAACAAGTTTGAATTATGGGATCTCAACTCCAACAATTAAGGGAGGAACAGGATTCTCACATCTCTCCAATTTCTTCCAACATGGGTAAATCTTGGTATATCAATCCCAATTTTTATCCCGAACAATGTGATAATGATCCCAATTTTTATCTTGAACAATGTGATGATGATCCCAATTTTTATCCCGAACAATGTGATGATGATCCCAATTTTTATCTCGGACAATATGATAATGGACAATGTAATGATACCTATATTCCTAAGCATCATCTTCGTGGTATGCTCATGCTTACTGGTAATGGGGGGTCGTATTGGATAGATTGTGATGGTGATCCATATGAGTCTGATTTTGAAAGAGACTTTGATGATTTTAATGAACAATACCTCTT
>MU225997.1:845512-857162 GCA_018584345.1 Thuja plicata
TCAAAAACATAGTAACCTGATACATGCTCCAGGTAGGGAGCTTATTCCTTCTATTTCTCATTGGCCATTTCAGCGCTGGGCCTTTGACCTTGTTGGGCAGATTCACCCCAACTCATCAGGTGGACACCAATTTATCATTACTGCTACTGATTACTTTACTAAATGGGTAGAAGTTGTCCCACTTTCCGTTGCCTCAGGCAAGACAGTTTCTCTATTCATTTTGAACCATATCATCTGTCGATATGGAGTGCATTTTGAGATTATTACTGACAACGGAGGCCAGTTTAAAAATAAGGACCTTAAACAAATCTGCAAGAAATTCAAGATTAAACAACATTGGTCCTCCATTTACTTCCCGCAAGGAAATGGTCAAGCAGAGGCATCAAACAAGACCATTCTTAAGATTTTGCATAGAACAGTATGTAAGAATGGTAGAGATTGGCATTTACAGATAAATTTGGCTTTGTGGGTCTATAGAATGAGTATTCTTACTCCTACTAGGGCTACTCCTTTTGCCCTCGCATATGGTGCTGAAGCAGTGTTACCTTTGGAGGTTGAGATTCCTTCACTTTGAGTTTCTCTCCATGGTTTAGTTACAGATGAAGCCTACCACACCATGAGACTTCAAGAGTTAGAACTTCTAGATGAAAAATGTCAAGCATCATTTGACCATATGAGGGTCTATCAAAAATGTAAGTCCAAAGCCTTCAACAAAAAGGTTCGCCCTAGAGAGTTCCAAGTGAGAGATCTTGTCCTACGTGAAAATCTTAAGAAACAGCAACATAGAGATCAAAAGGGCAAATTTGAACCTAATTGGATTGGACCTTACATTATTACAGCAGCTTTTGGGATAGGTGCTTATTTACTATCTATAGAGGAGGGAGAACAACTCCCTGATCCTATCAATGTTTTGCACCTAAAGAAGTTCTATCCATAATGCCCGTTATGTCTAGGGGAATCCTTTTGTACATATTTATTGATCCTGAAAAATCCAAAAAAAGGATATATTGTCAAAAAATTATAAAAATTAAAAAATGTCCTGAAAAAATGATCATCTTAGTGAAAACCTAGCAACAGACGCTTTGATGTATCTCCAAAAAAAGGTATATATTCCAAAAAATACAAAAACAATCAAAAAATTCAAAAAAATAGAAAAAGTGCCTCGGTGAAAACCTGAAAACAGGTGCCTTGGTAGCAAAAATTCAAAAAAAAGTGAAAAATAAAAAAGTAGTAATAAAATCCAAGTGGTGAAAACCTAGAAATAGACGCTACTTGAGGCCTTTGCACCCCTATTTCTTAGCGCGTGTCCTTGTCACTCAACCTTTCTCCATCATACCTTGTCCTTGTTGCCTTGGTTTTGAAATTGGTCTTTGTCTTTGTCTTTGTCTAGGGGACACAACCGTGTTGGCTTCGATCTCTTGAATGTGTTTATCTTTTGGACATCTCACAAATGGTGTTTTTCAACACCACCCCACCTGTGTTTTTCAACGCTTCCCTAGCGTCGAGTGTTTCTCAACACTTATCAGATATCCTACCCATAGTCTAGATGATGTGATATTCCTCACTGGCAGATGTGATGCTCACAGCTTAACTCTATGACTTACACACACGCACTTAAATATTTGACTCGTTGAGACTTGTTTGACTTTATTTCTTTGTGTGTTGTCTGTGATGATTTCTTTGCTGAGTGTTCTCCCCCTATGATCATTTTTGATGATGCATAGCTAGAAGACTGAGGGAATGAGAATATGTTTTATTGCTTTTTCTGCTTGTGGGTATATTTTGGTGGTCCTCATTGTCATTAGCATTTATGCTTGTTCCACTTGACATTGGGATCTACAAGGTATTATCCTTGACTGTTTTATGCGAGTGCGTGCTTATAGCCATCCTGACTTTCTTGTGTCTTGATGCGAGCATAATCTTGCTATATCAAACTTAGGGAACCTCAGTGCACTAGTCATCTTGACCTACATGTCTCTGATGCCTAGGTGAGATTTCCACATTTTTATCTGATATAAATCATATTCAGATTCACATAGTTATGCTAGTGTGTATTGTATGATTTTGCGACACTACTAATAACGCTCGATGATGATAATTAGATGTCTATAAGCGTTGTGACCTTGCAATTCAACCACTTTTCATAGTAGCTTACATTCTTAGGTTCATGTTAGTTTAGTTTTTGCATCTTGCATATGGAGAGAGCTCTCCTTTTTATCATCTACGGACTAGTTGGTCAACTGTGCTCATTTTATGATTCTTCTTGATCATATCTTTCATTTTTGGTCTGTCATATCACGTCATTTTCTATTAATTTTGGGATCAAAACTAAAATCCACGTTCACCTTGATCATCAAAATCATATTTAATTCTCTTATGTACAGTTGACTGACCTTTTGAGGCATAATTTTTCGATCTTTGATAGAATTTCTTCCTTTTTCATGTCTTTCAAATTTCTAGTCTTTCATTCACCCCACTTTTTTTCTTCTAAATTCATCACTGGGGCATGTTTTCACTGCCTAATGGTTGATCTATTGACCTTTATTCTCGATTGTGATTCATTATAATTTGATCAAATCTTTATCAGTTTGTTGTTCCTCTCTATCTGATTTCGCTTTCAATTCTGAGGGGGCAGTACCTATTAGATTTTAATCCTTGATTCCTTGATTTTCTTGATTCAACTATTTTTTTGTGAGATTTCACTCAAGCTTGAGATTCTTATCTCTTATTTTGGATATGATCCTGAATTAACCTCATATCCAGAATCCTTTATTTATTTTTGTCCTGATGTGTTCCCATTTCGACCACACGTCTGGGTTGTTTTGTGATACCATTTTGACCTCACACTTCAACTGCATTCTTTGACTACATGTGTTCCTGTATCGACCACACATTTGTCAAATAGGGGCAAATGTATGCACCCTAAAATGGTCGCCTAGACTTTGGGCCCCATTTCTCAATTTATCAAATCCCTGAATTAATATTTTCAAATATCAACAATATCAATTATATCAATTTCTTTGATCAAATCATAATCAATTCAATATTTTCTAAGGTTTGAGCCTTATTTAATTTAAAAGAGAATAAATAAAAATAAAAATCTTATTTAATTAAGAGAACATGCTCTCTTTTAATTAATTCAAAATCTCTTTTAATTAAATAATAAAACCACTTTATCCTAAGCCTTTATTTAATTAAAAGGAATTTCCTCCTCATTTATTTAAATAAAAAATCCTCACTTTTCTTCTTATCCTATGTTGCACAAATAAAACATTATTCTTATTTTATAAAAAGGGAAAAAGTACTTTTTGTCTTATATGGGACACAAAAGTCAACTCCTATTTTTCTATTGAAGAATATTTGTGCACAAGGATCAAGCTTCCATTTTTCTTCACCTTTGATTAAGACTTTTGCCTCTTAATCTCAATGGTACATTTCATCTCATTTCTTATAAAAGGAGAGCTCTCTCCTTCATTTTGAGATCTTAGGTTTTGAGGCTAATGTTATGCTGCAAGTTTTCTAGGTCACTTTGGTGCTTTTTTGAAGATTTGGAGCATTCTTGGCTTTGGCATCTACATGTTATCATAGTTTCATTTCTTGCATTATCATGACATTCTTAGCTTAGATTTCCTTTGTGCTTTAGATTAATTCATCTAGCCTAACTAGGAGGCTTTGTAATTCTTGTTCTTTCATTTTCATAGCTTAGCTTGCATATTCATCTTAATCTAGCTTGCTTTGCATTTCATTCTTGATTCTTAAGGATATTGGCATTCTTGCCCTTGTCTTCATTGAATCTCTCATTGCATGGTTTACTAGCAAGGTTATAGACTTAATAACTCTAGCTGAGAGCATTCTAAAAACCCTTGAACTCCATGCCTAGGGAGCTATGGATCGATTTTTGAGACCTCATGCTTGAGTGTTCTTGAATGTAAGGATTCATAGAAGTGTGACACAATTATAACACACAGAACCAAACTGAAATACTAATGGCGCACGAGAGCTTGAAATCCTAGATCCTTCAAATGGTTATGAAGGGTTTATTATGTAGGAATGGAGGATGATATGAACGGTTGAGATCAATCCCAGAGATAGGGAGATGAACGATTGAGATTAAAAAGAATTGGAGAAGCCATCAGTAAACTCCACCTCTTCATTTGGTAAAGAGGAGATAGAATTTGGTTGACTGAAGAGCTAATTGTGAGTTACCTTTTTGAATTGAAGAAGTGGGTGAAGTTACCCATGTGAACTGAAGAGATGGGTGGAGTAACCCTTGTGATCTGATTGGAGTTATCTCTTTGAAGATAAATGAATATTTAATTCATTTATTTAATTAATGTTTTCAACATGTGAGATAATTGAATTTTTTTAAATTTATAATTGTTTTATTGAATGAAATTAAATTAATTTAATTGGAAGAATTTAATTAGTAAGTTTAAATATTTCAATTTAAACTATAGGAAATTGAATTGAATTAATTAATTAATGGTAATTAATCAATTGAGGTTAATTAATTAAATAAAATTAATTATTTAATTAATTTTGGGAATTTGATTAGATGATTTGGGGAATGAATTTAGAATAAAATAGATAATTAATTAACGATTAAAAAACCATTAATTAATAGATAAAAATTAGTGTTTTTAATGTAAAGTCGCAAGCCTGTCCATTTTCGGGTGTCTACAATCTTCTACTGTGTTGTCCCTTGAATTTTAATTCTAGCCATGCTTTGTGCCAATTTTACTATATTGGCACCAAGACTTAGCTAATTCTGGAAAATTTGATTATCCATCTGAGAATTTTGATTATTATAACTTTTCTCAAATGTGCAATGTAATGATCTAAATTACTTCTATGAGTTTTATTAAACGCTCAAATTTGGTTTTATTTAGCATGCATCTATTTAAAAAGATTTATATGAATGACCAACAACTCTTCTAAGCAAACAATTAAGCCATACATTCTTGATAAATAAACTTGTATTGAATAGCTCTCACATACAAATTATAACGGTTGCACAAACAATGACAAAGAATGGAAGGAATTCGAAAGAATATGACGATTGTTCACATAGTGCTACTCAAATTGAATACAAACCACTATTGGTTCCTTATGACTCATATTTGTATGTAAACTTTATGTGTCTAATTATGAAATTGACTAATATAACCATCACACATTTTTTACATATTGTCCATTTGATGATTGTTGATGTTCTCACTGTAATGATAAAGTTGGATGTAAAATAATTTCCCTTCTAATTTGCATTAAGGTTTTCCCCACAATTTGTTTCCCCTCGAAATAGTCGATTTCAAACAGTTTTCACGTCGTATAAAAATCACCGATCATGTCACAAATCGACAAATATTTGTGAGTTCCAAGTTGGGCATTTACAACAACCTCATTGATTGCTACCACACTAATTGAACATGTCACCATCATGTACTCACCTAATTGTACATTTTCTACGCGTATTTTATATATTCACAACCTTCAAGATATCTATGCAATTAAAGCTCAATAATTGTACTATTCCTAACCATCCATTTTATTTAATTGTGACTTCAAGTTTTCTATAAACAATGAGCAGACATGTCAAGAATCATATCTTCACCGTAATGTTCCCACTTCTCTACTTTGCTATGGCGATGACATCTATTGTTGAGGAAACAAATTTTAGATGCAAGTGGAAAATAATTATGGTAATAGATAAGACAAATGAAATCAGAAAGCATGACACCAGTGGCAACTCAATGGATGAGACTCACAAATAATGCACCATCAACATTAGGGTGTAGAATTCACCGCAATAAGAATGAGGCATGATCATTAAGGGAAACCAATAGGCATTTATGGTCATTTTGGTCTAGTCTTCTAATTTTTATGGCTATTGCTCATTGTACTGATGCTGAAGTTGGAACACTATCCACCTTTCCATTGTAATTCTGATTTCTTTTTATTCTTTTATGTTACAATTACAAGCATGACACCATTGTATTATCGAGATAATACCATTTTATTCTTCTCCTTAATCCTTACAATCAAACAAAGCTAGGTACTCTTAATAAACAAACTTGGATTGAAGAATTATGGCATCCAACTATAATCAACCCTGGATACAATTTGAGGTTTGTAGGATATTAAACTCCTACTGTGTATGCTTTTAGATGCAATCATTCTATGAATGTTCCTCACCATGTCATATTTATCATTGACATAAAATCAATCCTTGGTTTATTACAACTAGTTTTTGTATTATATTTTTTTTGTGTGTGACAACGACATTCAAGTTTTTTCTTGCTACATTTTTTCTTCTCTATCTATGAATTTGGATTACTAAAACTCTTGTAAAATGTACAAGCACTGTGTTTATAGTTTATGTTCTTCTGCTTGCACTATAGCGTTATATCTAAAATAGAAATAGAAAGTTAGATGTTAGACAAACTCACATTGTAATTTTGTTTGTACAGTTTCCACTACGTATAAAAATGTCTGACTAATTCCAAAACCTCCCAATGTCAGAGAGTGACACCTACTTTCCAATTTGAACTTGTACTGGGGTCCCAACATTGTCCCCAAAAATGCATCAAGTTCGACAAGCCATCCTACCAACTGATTAAAAACTTTTATTCCGCAAACACGCATTAAGTCTGATAACCTATCAAACCAAGAAATTAGAAACACTTTTGTAAGATTAAAGTGTGAATTAAGCCCGCCAACTCATTCAACTAACCAATTCAATTATTTTATTAACTATACAAAACCCATTAAAAATAATGACCCTATTGGCTATTTGTTGCCTACCCACAAGCGTGAAACTGCTAGTAAATAAAGAATGTTTGTTAATTTGTCAAGAAGGTAGTGATATTTATGTACTTTAATGTTAATAAGCATCATTGGAG
Source organism: Thuja plicata (assembly GCA_018584345.1). Lineage (NCBI taxonomy): Eukaryota > Viridiplantae > Streptophyta > Pinopsida > Cupressales > Cupressaceae > Thuja > Thuja plicata. The sequence continues at coordinate 852,412 of MU225997.1, forward strand.
ATAAATACATAATCATAGCATTTTAAATAATATGTTATAAAACTTTATTGGTATAGGCATAATATCAATTGATATCTAATATTATAAATTCTATTATCCATTAATCAACCTCCTCGAGCTTAGTAAAAAGAATGTGGAGTATGTATTAATAGACATCCTTCAACTTGGTATGAGGATTGTAGAATATCAATATATTTACCAATCAACCTCATTCAACTTAGCATCAAGAATTAAGGGGTTCCCATCTGACCAAATTCACTGAGGTACAATCTCAACCTTATCATTTTAGAACATAAAATATTTATATTTAATAAGGTTTATTTTATAATAAATTATTTGTAAACAATTTCAATCACTTTTAAACACGTACATTATCACATACGTAGATTAAAATAGTATTTATTTTAAACATATGAAATAAAACTAGTAATAAATTTAATGTAATTTTAAATATTATGATAATAGAGAGATAAGGTTGTATTGGTCTCTAATCACTTGTCTAGGTAAACAGGGGGACCATGTGGCCTCAAAGATTTTGATGGAACCAATTTTGAATAGTCAACCTTCTCCTAAATTTTTCAACATTTTACAGTGATACAAGTTTGAAAGTTGATTGTCGCTATTTCGCAAGGGAGTAGAATTGATGTTTGCGAAGTAGTGACATCGCCATGTCGCATATCGTAAATGAGGATTGGGGAATAGCGACATTTTCTCTATTTAGCTAACTTGGGAACTAAGTCTTAGCAATATAGCGACGTACTTGGGATATCATGTCAATGAAGAGGTGGTGCGAAATAGTGAGCAATTATCAATAAGGAATCAAAGCGATGATGCCAGGTGGATTTTTTGTAGGTGTACCATTTTGAAATCAAGGGGCATAAAAGGGACTAATTAATAAGATTACCAACATGTAATCTATAGTAATATTTTGATAAGACATTCAAGAAGCCAAATGCTACAAAGAACACGATGTGATTCATTAGCATTGATTGTTCTTGTTTTTCCAAGGCAAGCCACCTTACGTGAAACATTCTTTCAAAGTTTGAGTGCAGCTTCCAAGTTGGTGATTGATGTCTTTATAATATTTTTTTGATAGTGACTTCACACAACATGAAGATTTTTCTAAATGTGGATAGCAGAATGGGTTTGCCAATAATTAAAGGATCGTCAAACAAAAATCCATGTCTGATTCTCCAACCAGATTTGGATTTGGATGAAGAAAATCACCAGCATATCCAGACTGATCTCATGTCTTCTTCATGGGACCTTTCTACTAGTTATGTTGGGTACCAGAGTAACATTTTCGAGCTGGAGGTGGAGCAGGAAAAGGCGGAGCTGCACGCCATTTTTGAGGAGCGCGGTTTTGACCAGGAATAGTTCCAAGAGGAGATGAACCGACTGCTTGAAGGACTTCATAACAATTTAGCACCGCCTTTTGTATAGCCTTTATAAAATAATCTTTTTTTTTGTAATATGTAACGATTGGGATTCATAGGGTTTTAATCATTGAAAATGACATGTAATACAGTTAGAATCTTGTTGCTTCCTCTATCAGGACTCCACGACTGTTTTAGAAGAAGATATAAATAGTAATAGAAATTTAAAAAGAGAATACATGAAAAGAAAGTAGAAAAACTCAATGGTACCTATCTTTTGAAATTAATACAAAGATCCAACCTTTTCTATCTGGGATTGTGGTATGGAAGTTACTTTTTATTAGGCTAGTCCTATGTGGTTATTAAATTTGAATTCAATTGTTGTTCTCAAAACTTGTGTGGATAGTTATTTGTTTTGCATATCAACTTGATTATTAGGAAAATACTAGCGAAGTTGTTGTTTGATTGTCTTTTTTTTTAATTGGTTTTCTGACAAGGAATTAAAATTCAATTAAACTGGTGATGTGTAGTGTATTTAACAAATCTATATTGATAGGATTGGATAGTTGATGGTATGTCTAAAGGATATGAAAAATGTCTCTCAGAGTTGTACATGGGAATTTGATAAAGATAGACTATGTTCCCCAAATTGGATAAGGGACTAGTCTTTGATTGTTTTAGAGAATAGGGTTTTTACTCATTAGCAATTTTCATTTCATTTTTAGGAGATAAAGCTAAGTTTAAAGGTGGGTACAAATTTAGATTACTTTCAATTCATGTGCCAAAGTGGACTAACCAGTTAATGAGAAATTGAATATGCTAAAAGTATTGTGATTTAATTTGTTGTGAAAGAAGTGATAGATATCAGGTGCACCTGCCTTGGTTGTGGAAGAGCCAGAAGAGTAGAGGAATTATCCCTTTTTGGGTAATTATTGTTCGCTAGCCATAATTGTATGTTTGGGATTATAAATGTTAAGAATTTTTTCCCTTTTCTGAACTATAGTTTTGAGACCCAACAGATTGACGACTCTACTGGGGACAATTGATAAATTTATTGGAAAGAGTCAAAGGGTTTTCATAAGTAGAATTTATTGCAGTTTTTTCAAAAAAGAAGAAGAAGAGGGTGAATTTGCTGGATTAGTGAACCTAGAAGATTTTTTAACATTTCCTCTTACTAGAGATGTGGCAAATCTGAATTTTTTATATAGTTGCGATTCTTTTCTATTTGAAAACCTTGAAGATGTATTCATATGGGCATCCATGTGAGGCAAAAAATACAACCATGTTATGTGATCAATCAAAATTATACCATGAAAGAAATGTTAAGATTGAAACGTACAAAGCATTTTATTTCAACGAAATCTTGGGCTTCCCAAATTCTATCCCATATAATATCAGGAAAAATCTTCCAAAATTCAATGTCCTGGAAGAGGAATCAACGGATGAACATATAATGAAATTTGAGTACTTGATGGAGGACCACGATATAAACCATGAAGATGTTGTAATAAAATTATTTGTTCTGTCCTTGGGAGGTGATGCAAGGGAATGGTTGTCTTATTTGACTCCATATTTTGTAGATTCATGGGAAGGCTTGAGATTACTTCTCATATAATAGATCGGGGAAAAGGTAAGTGACTCTGTTCTGCTTAAAGATTTCACACATGTTCATATTCAGACAAATGAAATGGTTCCCTTGTTCAATCTTAGGTTCTCTAAAATGATTAGAAAGTTGCCTGATAGTATGAAACCTAATGATGCATGGGCATTGCTTGTGTATCTTGGTGCTTTCGATAAAGGAATGAGTTTTAAGATAAGAATGGAAAGACCTCTGAGTTTGTATGAAGCTTTCGAGATTGCGGATAATATGAAAAGGTTGAAAAGTATGGTAGAGTGAGAACATTCAGACCTGAACCAAGGGTTTCTTACTTATATCATGATCCTTCAAATAGTAGCCAAAAATATGAAGGATATAGAGGCATATATGGGTCCCAAAATACAGAGGATAGTATAATGAGATACCCTACTATTATTTAGCATACCAAAATGGTGGTTATGAAATAGAATATGGCACATCTTTGTATGATTGGAATATGAACATAACAACTGAATGTGAAGAGAGCTCCTCCCGCATTGAAGAGACACATGATGATCAAGAAGAAGTTGAAGATAAACATTTTTATATGATAACTAGCCCCTTGTTAATCAAGAAATAGAAGATGAGAAAAAGGAAGTTTGTTTGGGAATGCAGTGGGGTGATATTCAAGTTTATTCAAATATATTATATGAATAAGAAAGTTGTAACATTACAGACATGAAGGTAAATGAAAATATTGATGAAACCTTTCACATATTTAAGAAAGAGGCCTCATTTGACAATCTCAATGACATAAACACTCTTAACATGTATAATAGTAGCATTTCTCAAGACCAAAACATATGAGAACACATAATCTATGAAGGAGATGGTTATGTTTGGATGAAAATGTATGACATTGTGATTCTAGGGATAAATGAAAAACCAAATTCTTGAGACAGACAAAGCAGTAATGATACACAAACATTTCATAATTTTGTCACTTCTCAACCCAAAAAAAAAGACTTACTTTTGTATCTGCATAAAGATGAGTATCTTTTGGAATATCCTAAATAGGATGTACATTACCATATTTTGGAGATGCTTTCAAAACATAGTTTTTGACAGAGGAAAGTAATGGATTTATGTTTTGGTGGCCAGAGGCCACCATGCGCTACAGGGGTGAGTCTGATTCTATTTTCAGACAAATAAGAATGAGGTCTGCTTCTTCCAAGAGATAACTAGATTCTTGTTACATCCACAAGGGATATGCATCCACTAGATAGAGCCACTGATCGAACCACTTTTGAATAGTCAACATTCTCCTACTTTTTTCAAAATTTTACAGTGATACAAGTCTGAAAGTTGATTGTCTCTATTTTGCAAGGGAGCAAAATTGATGTTTGTAAAATAGCGACATTGCCATGTCGCATACCATAAAGGAGGATTGTAGAGCGACGCTGTCGCTATTTTTCTAACTTGGGAATTAAGTCTTAGTGATATAGCGCCATACTTGGGATATCATGTCATTGAAGAGGTGGTGCGAAATAGCGAGCAATTATCAGTAAGGAATCAAAGCGAGGATGCTAGGTGGATTTTTTGTAGGCGAACCATTTTGAAATCAAGAGGCATAAAAGGGACTAATTAATAAGATTATCAGCATGTAATCTATGGGTGATCCCACAATAGTGGGTTACACTTTTTTGCCTAAACGGACATTGAACTCTACATTTTGAGAAAAACTTTCACATTCGGATGCATATTGTCGTTAAACTGTTTGAAATCAGAAGATGAAGTAA
>MU225998.1:9188-84642 GCA_018584345.1 Thuja plicata
GCAATATCTTTGTTAAAGTAGTTAACGAATCTATTCAGTTGTAAGGATTTAAAAGAATTTGCATAATACTTTCCTATAGAGATTAGCGTAGGAAGCTGTTTCCGCACCTGAGTTTCCTTACACTTTTGGCCAGACATATTCTCAATTAGTGCCAAAACACTTAGTCAATCATATGGTTATAGTGTTGACCGAGTTAGCATCTTGCAGTGTCAATCAAGAAGTTAGTTCCAAGCAATTTCTACCGAGTCATCAGTATTAACCAAGTTTCATACCATCTCCGAGTGATTAATTTGGATCGAGCACCCAGTGTCAACCGAATGCCAGTCTTTCCAATTTCATTGTGTCACCCGAGTGTCAGTATATCACTTGAGTGGATTACTAGACCTGAGTATTAGCATTAAGCCGACTTGGTGAATATTGTTTGAAACTATTTAATATGATAGTAGCTGACTTGTGGAGTTAATTGATTTGGATAGGTATATATATAAGACACTTTGTTTATCCAAACATATCAATCAATCATTACGACAACATTGAATATATGTATAGATGCGAATATGAAGAAGCGGATTGATTAGAAGGACACAATAGTATAAAGGAACAATAGATACTCATTTATCACATTCAGGTGATCAGTACTACATCAAAGCATCTTATTAAGAAAATAAGAGTTACATAGTAGATCATTTACCGATTCATCCTAATAGGTGTATTAGTCAAATCCTTTAACAGGGTGGACCTAACAGTCCTTCACAAATCTCCTAACAGAGTGCATACTTAACTGTATTGTATAAATCCTTTCACAAGGTGGACCTAACAGTCCTTATTTCTCCTAAGAGGGTAGATCATTAGAAGTGTTCAATTGTAAGTCTTTATAGGCCAACTTTACTACTGCAGTTCTAAAGCTTATATGTATCATCCCCATCCCAATTTTACTTTCTATTTGGAAGGTTTCTGGGTAACCAAATCTTGTGCCAAGTGTTATGAATGTTTGTTACTTTTCTATTCCATACATGCAATTAGATTAGAAATATAATAAAGGATAAAAGTGAAGAAGTTTTATTGGTTCCTGATTCCCCCCCTCAGTCACCTATCCTGTAAAACATTTCCAACAATTGGTATCAGAGTGAAGTTTCTCTTATCATAAGTTTAACAGCTTGAGCAAAGATCAGAGGAAGTGAAAATACACAAACAGGTGAAATCCATTGAAAATGAAAAGATAGATCTACAAGTGGCCATGGATCAAATCAGAAAACTCAAAGGGCAGCTCTCTCATTCCCTGAAAAGAAGAAAAGAATTAGCAATGCAAATGAATGACAAAGGTTACATAGAAGAAAGAATTGAATATTTTTGCAAAGAAAGAAGTTTTGAAGAAGCTGATGCAACCATTGAAGACCTACTTGCAAAGAATCTCACTTTACATGAAGAATTCAGAAAGTTGAAAAGAGAACAAGAAATTCATTCAGTCAGAATATGTGAAGTCATGGAACAAAAGAACCAAGAAGAAAATGACAAAGCAATGGCACAAAATGATAAGATATTTCTAAGTACAAGATTAGAGGAAAAATAAAATGAAATCCATCATCTGTCACTTTAGCAAGCAGCTATGATAAATCAACTCAATAGTGAAAATCAATAAGTTATCAATTCGAGGATTGAAAATGAAAGACTGCAAAATGATATCAACACTAAAAAGAAAACCAATGAGAGGGTGATAAATTCACAAGAAAGAATGAATCAGTTGATAGAGAAAAATCAATTCAGACATCATGGAAAGACTGGATTAGGTTATACTGAACAATGTGGATCCTCACAGCAAGGAGCTCAAAACAATAAGAAACCTACATGTAATCATTGTGGTAAGTTAGGGCATACATCAAATAAGTGTTGGAGTAATGGGAAGTCAAAGTTTAATGGTAAGTGCTACAGTTGCAACAAACATGGACATAGGGCAAGTGAATGCACTGAGAAACCTAAGTTTGAAGGAAAATTATTCAATTATAACAAACAAGGTCATAAATATTCAAAGTGTAGAACTAAGAAGTGGAACCCTACTAAGCAATTAGCTAAGGCAATTTTTGGTTGTGATTACAACACATGGAATATATCTTGTCATTGTGGCAAGTATGGGAACATTGGTGGAAATTTTGCAAAGACTCATCTCATAAAAAGGAATCCTACTAAGAGATGTTATGTGTGTAAACAACTTAGTCATCTAAGAAAGAATTATATGAATAGAGAAAAAGTAGATACTGATTTTGAGAAAGGCAAAACAAAAATTTATGAAATCAAAACTCAGATGAGTCAGCAGTGGGTAAGGAAGTCTCTTGATAATTTAGAAAAAAATAATGAAGGAACAAATGGCACCCAAAATGGTGAGTTGGGTGGAACCACCATCTCTGAATAAAGATGAAAGGAGATAACTGGAACTGTGCATACAAGTCATCATACATCAGTTCCAGATATGCTAGAAAGTCCAAATCAGCATATTGATACACTGCGACACATTATGGTTCTAAGAGAGTCAGGATCTCAGTTACAACTGAGCTACTCAGGCTTAACCAAGTTAAGTCTGGTTGTATGGTTTCAAATATGCGAAGTTAGTTTTTTCTGAGCTTCTCCTTGATTATTTCATGTCGAGTAAGCCTGGGAGAACTAACTAAGCTATGATAGCTACTGTGTATGGAGAATTTAATGAAAAATTAAAGGTAAAATTTCTCATAAAAGGTGAAATTGAAAGGTTATTGTTTACCAAGTTTTACAGTTTGTAGAGAGATTAAGAGCTTTTAGCGATTTTAGAGTGAATTTATGTTTGAAAGCTTTAATTAATTGCAATGAAGTTTCATCGATCTAATTAGAATTATGGAATCTTCATCTAGTAGTAAGATCAAGAAGGGATTTGAGATGTTAGTGAGGAATGTAGTCTGCAAAGTGCCAAAGTTCAAACTTCATCTAGCAATCGCATAGGAGATAGATCCAATGGGAGTCCATTCCCAAATTCCTCCTAAGGTACTATTGATTCATGATATTCAAACTTTCTATCATTGTACCATTCAACATCTAGGCACACTTTATTTTAATCAAGCATATGAGGCACTTTGTGTGGATGGAAACCTGAAGCCGAAACACAAGCACCATGAAATCAAGGGTTTAACCCATATCTTGCATATGCCAAAGAATTTCCAGATAAAGTGGATTAGGTTTATTCTTATCCATATTCACGACATGTATTTTTGGTTGGAGCAACCTATGAAAATCACCAAGATGATGGTACACCAAGTGACAGGGCACCCAATGCTCAATAAAGCTAAGGAGACTAAAACCCTACCCCGAGCTGATCTAGCTAAGAAGACTTTTTCTGAGTGGGATGAAAGAGGCATGGAGTTGAATGGAGTTATTGACATGGAGATAAAGTTTGGAATTCATGTGATTGCACATAAGATTTATATTTCTAGTCGACCAAATAGTGTTCCATGTGACGCTGTGGACTTGGCATATAAAGTGGTAAAGAACAATCTATCATTCGACCTCGCCGAGTTGCAGCTCATCCAACTAAGAAAAAACATGGAGAGAATCTGAGAATCTAAGACCAATCCATACAAATTTGGTTCACTCTTGGTCTACTTATTCTTTTATGTTTAAAATTTTTTCCCTTCAAAATGCACAGTTGTATGGAAGAAGGATAGGCCTATAGTATATCAAATCAATGAGTTTATAGCAGAATTGGGAGACAAATTTGAAAGAATCATGGATGATTACTTTGAGAGTTTCAAAGAGAAAATGCAAAATAGATTCAGAATTCCAAACAATTGGTTGAAGACTATAAGGAATAAATATGCTTCCTAGTTGACTATGATAGAGTGCACATCCAAGCAGTAAAACCCAGGGTTGCATGTGTGAAACCTTTTTCATATGAGGTTAACATTGATGAGACCAGAGATAATATTGAGGCTCTTATCAAAGAGCTTGTTGATCCTAAAGCAACATATTTTGGTACTTATGAAGAAGCTAAGGGAATAATATCATTATAAATAGAGATTCCCAAAATCTTGAAGAGCGGAAGAAAGAGAATTGAGAAATTTGAAAAGAAATACAAAAATTCATTAGATTCTCCTCTTATGATCACTAAAGGTGAAGGGGATGGCATATAGGAAGAAGAAGAAGAACCTGAGAAAGAAGAGGAAGAGGTAGAAGAAGAGACTCCTAAGAAGAAGAGGCAAGTCCCCAAGAAAACACCAAAGGTCTCTACCCCTACCTTCACTGTGAACAAACCCAGGAGATCTAGAAGAAAAATGATATTGCAAAAAGAAGATGATGAAGAGGAAGAAATAGTTACATTCAAGAAGCCACCATTTAACTTTGAGAAAAAGGTTCAACAGTTTAAGGAGGGTAGTGGTATGTCAAGTCTCTGATCACTTAGGTATGCTTCCAGAACCAAGGATGAGAAAAAGTTGTTTGAGGATGCATTAGTAGAGAAGATGGAAAAATGGAAGTATGATCCATCTGAATTAAAAATCCAAATGTCTGAAGATCTTCTTAAGGCAATTACCATTCACTAGAACAAAGTAGTCTTTATTGAAAGGGACATCAAAAAAAAAACTTAAAGCAATTCATGCCTACATTGACTGATAAGGAGGTAAAAGATGTTATGTCTAAGTATGAGAGTAGACATACTCCAAGGTTTAAAACTTTTCAAATTTTGGGCAAGAAAATAGAGGATGTTGTACAGACTACAACTAGGTTGAGGAAGTCCATTTTTTATATCAAGGGAGACAAGGAAGATGATTAGACAGAGGAACTGAATACAGACCCTTATGTATAGGTGAAAGATGAAGAGCTACCTAAGGTATATACCATTGATGAATCTGATGCAGAGTAGATAGTAGTGGCAGTGATGGCATCCCTACCCTAATCATCTAGTCTGATTGTCGTATCTTTGAGAAAGTAAAAGACCACATATTCTACATCAAGTTTAGTAGGAACTGAGCATCAGGCTCTACCTACTACTGGTCCAAGCTAGACCGAGTCATAGCAAGACACTGTGAATATTTCAACAGTTAATACTGATTCTACAGTTAGTACAATGATAATTAACAACCTACTTCAACTGAACACTGAGGATAAGGATGATGATGGAGAAGGTAAGGAAATCATTCCTTAACCTGATCCCAAGGTCAAGGGTAAAGAAAAGGAAACAATTACTAATGAATTTGACCTTGAGGAAGACATTGTGATTCCTAATTGGGATCTTTCTAGCCTAATAGCCAAGTAGATGGACATCCTTGGGGAGCTATGGAAGAAAAGAGAAAAACAACAGAAGCTCTAAGCTGAGAAGAAAAGGAACACAGTGCTAGAGGACATCAGAAGTATATTCCTCGATGCACTAGAGATTGAGGTAAATGAGAAAGAATCTATAATTGAAAAACTTGTTGACATAGTTCACAAGTTTAACAAAGATCTAAGTGGTCAGGATAAATTGTTGCAAAAGGAAGAGAGAAATTTTGAGAATAAGGTTTTAGATAATGTTGCAAGTAAGATTGCAATAGATCAAGTGAAGCTATCCACTATTATTAGATCTCTAGAAAACACTGTGAATAATGTTGTAGCATTGTTTGTAAAGTTGAGTGACACACCCAATTTTACCATGGAAATAAAGAGTAAGTTGACAAAGATTAAAAATGATTTGAAGGCAAGTGAAAGCAAGTTGGCACTTGATCCTAGATCAAGTTCAGAACATTTTTTTAAGATCAGGTATCTGACTGATTTACAGGAAGAGATACTCAAGGAAGAAGGAAAAACAAGGGAATCCCTATTAGCAATACAAAGCCAACTCATTCCTCATATGGATGTCATGCAAAAAAATATTGCTCACGCAAAGACACTCATCCATGATAATAATTTTTCAGTTGTTGAGCATAAGATGGAGTTGTCTGCAGAGATTCAGATTGAGTTACACATCCTGAAGGTGTTGCAAGACAATTGGGACAAGGCATTGTCTCAAATTTTTAATGTACATAGTGATTTCCTTTCACATTTTTGTATTACCTTGTAGATATGCATTTTTGGCATTTGTGTCAAAAACAAGGGGGAAAGATAGGATATATATATATATATATGTATACAAAAAGGAAATATAGAGTATATCAGTGGGTATATATTAGGAAATACATGTACAAAGAAGAGGAAGATATATATACCAAAGTTAAAAAAATAGTTTTGAAACATAAAAAATAGAGTCAGTTGCAACCGAGTTGCAAAGCAGTAGTCAAAACCGAGCTAGAACCCAAGTAGTTAGTAAGGGGGAGTTTTGACTTATCAGTTTGTATGAGAATATTTTTTGGTATGATAAGTGTTTTTGTCACTAATGCCAAAGGGGGATATTGTAGACCTTATGACCAGACATATTGTCAATTAGTGCCAAAACACTTAGTCATGCATATGGTTACAGTGTTGACCAAGCCAACAACTTGTAGTGTCAACCAAGCAGTTAGTTCCAAGCAGTGTCTGTCGAGTTTCCAGTATTAACCAAGTTGCATACCATATTCAAGTGATCAATGTGGACCGAGTACCTAGTGTCAACTGAGTGCCAGTGTTTCCAATTTCACTATGTCACCCGAGTGTCAGTATACCACCCGAGTGGATTACTAGACCCGAGTATCAACATTAAGCCCACTTGGTGAATATTGTTTGAAACTATTTAATATGATAGTAGCCGACTTGTGGAGGTAATTGATTTGGATAGGTATATATATAAGACACATTTTTATCCAAACATATCAATCAATCATTACAACAACATTGAATATATGTATAGATGTGAATATGAAGAAGCGGATTGATTAGAAGGATACAATAGTATAAAGGAACACCAGAGACTCGTCTATCACATTCAGGTGATCTATACTACATCAAAGGATCTTATTAAGAAAATAAGATTTGCATAGCAGATCATTTATTAATTCATCCTAACAAGTGTATCAGTCAAATCCTTTAATAGGTTGGACCTAATAGTCCTTCACAAATCTCCTAATAGAGTGCATACTGAATTATATTGTATAAATCCTTTCACAAGGTGGACCTAACAGTCTATATTGATCCTAATAGGGCAGATCATCAGAAGTGTTCAATTGTAAGCCTTAACTGGCCAACTTTATTACTATAGTTCTAAAGCTTGTGGGTATCATCCCCACCCTAGTTTTACTTTCTATTTGGAAGGTTTCTAGGTAACCAAATCTTGTGTCAAGTGTTATGAATGTTTATTGCTTTTCTGTTCCATGCATGCAATTAGATTAGACAATATAAATATTTATATTAGATAACTTATTAAGACTGTATGCTAATGTTTATTTACATCATCTATCTATGTTCATTTGATGTCAAAGGGAGAGATTTCACAAATCATGCTCTCGGCAATTTCATTTGGCCTTGACAGCTTTATGGTATATATTTCCACAATTGTTCATTAACATTTTTATTGTATACATGTTTGTCATTTAAATTGGGATAGTTAAATTATATATTAAATAACATTTTCATCTTATTTTACTCTTATAGTTTGCACCTACTTCGAGGGATGTGCAATGCAATATAGGTGCAACAACACACACTAATAAGGGGAAGGTAATTAAGAGTTTAAAGAATGTAGAATGATTATGCATGTACTTATTGTTGGACTCTACTAATGTTTATTTACATGGTCTATTTAGAAAAACTTGATGTCCAAGGAGAACATGACATAGATCCATGAGCCCACCCTCTTGGTCATTTAATTTGGCCTTGATAGTTGCATGGTATATATTTTTGCACTTATTTTACAATTTTTCATTGTATACATGTATTTCATTTAAATTTTCATTACTTTAAATATATATTAATAAACATTTTAATCTTATTTTACTCTTGTAGGTAACACCAAGTATGAGGGAGGTAAAGCATAAAGGATTCACATCCTTGTTGACTATATGGGCACTGCTAGAAGAAATGCCCACATAGGTAAGTTTTTTTTTAATTCAAGTGCTTAGTAAATTTATGTTCCTATCATTGACAAGTGTATAGGATAACTTGTATCAATTTTATGCTTGTGAACATATATAGGTTGACATTGCAACTTTTAGTGACATCCCTTTGCTACCAGTGACATATTTTAGGAATCCTAACCACATTAGGAGAAATAGACTTGAGGTATATACAAGAATTCAATTTTAAAGTTCAATTATAGTTCAATGTATATTAATTTTGATGTTAATTTTCTGATTGTAAATCATATAGTTAAACTAATCTCAATTGTGGTTTGAATTTTTTTGTGCAATCCTTCAGAGGGGGTCTATTTTGATGATTCAACAGTAGCCTATGATGTCATAGAGACATAATTTTCACATGTGTATATTTTGTAGAGATTTTGAGATGGAATATGCCACATTTGCAAAACTCTTTTTGAGTTGGCGTTTATGTCATATTTGTATATGGACATACATACTTACTAGAAAAATTGATATATAGAAGTTGAGTTTTGATATAATTTGTTTCTCATGTGAACTAGATGTATTAATCATGTTTATGGAATCATTATATATTTTTTATTATGTGGGTTTCATTTTTATTATATTTCAATAATATTTGATGTTTTTGGATAATATATGGCGTGTTTCAATAATATTTGAAGTGTTTGAATAATATTTGTTATTATGTTTCAATAATATGTGATATGTTTCAATAATATTCTATGTGTTTGGATAATATTTTGTGTAATGTCCCCTACTATGAGGCTTTAAATTTCTAATTATTAACATACATCACTATACATTTAAATCATATTGAATCAAGAAATAATTAATCATTCATAATACATTGGGCAGCTAACGTACTTAAGCCCCAAATCCTTACTTATCTCCTAAACTCAACCCTAAGGAGGATGGGGATTTAATTTTTGTAAGGAACTTCGTACCAATCTACAAGTAGGATCCCTCAAGGCTTTGAGACCCAATCCATATTTCATCTTCAGATTCACCTACTTTGTGAGGATTCACTCCACCTCTCCCTACACTAAAAAATCTTGCCCCATCCTCATTGTGTTCATTGTGGGTGTGAACTATCACTGAAAATGCAAAAAATTGGGCAAGTTTACCCTAGGCATGGTCCTTTTTTTCCTCTCCACTTTCCACAATGCTCGATGCCATATCCTACTGACGATGTCCTTCAAGTTCCCTAAGTGCATAAGACTATCAAACTTTGACTAGTTGTTTCTCATAATTTGTGGCACTTGAAAAGGATTCATCTAAACCTATGGGGTTACATGAGGCCCCTCTATAATAACCCATCTCATATTTTGAGGAATTCAAGTGGTTTTCACAGGATAGAAGTTTTTATGTTGACGAAAAAACTATCAAAAGTATTCAATGAAAAATTGTAAGGTAGCCTAAATATAATTTTGTTTGTTGTGGGCATGAAATTTTAGTGTGAACACATCTAGTTGGGAAGTTTTAACCTAGGAATTGTCTCATTTTGTCTTCCCACTCACTAGAACACTTGTGTCCATACCCTACCAAAGATGTCCCTTAAGTGTCATAAGTCCATAAAATTGTCAAAATTTGACGGGTTATTTCTCGTAAGCTTTGACATGAAAAGGACCTATCTAAACCTATAGGGTAATGTGAGGCCCCTCTACATTAACCTATCTCATATTTTGAATAATCAAAGTGGTTTTCATAGAGCAGCAATTTTTCTATTGATGCAAAAATTATCAAAATCATTCAATAAAAAGTTACAGGGTAGCCTAAATCTTGTTTTGTTTCTCATAGGCACAAACTATTAGTGTGAAGGTATCTATTTGGGTGAGTTTATCTAGGAATAGTCCCATTTCTCCTCCCAAATTATCAAAACACTTAGTGCCATAGCCTACGGACGATGTCCCTTAAGTGCCCTAAGTGCATAAAACTATCAAACTTTGACAGGTTGTTTCTCATAATTCCTAGCACTAGTGAAGGAATTGTCTAAAATTATAGGATAATTTAAGGACCCTCTAAAATAACCTATAGATAATATTTTCAAGACTCAAATTGGTTTTCTTAGAGAAATAATTTTTCTATTGATACAAAAACTATCAGATGCATTCAATGAAAAGTTGCAAGGTAGCCTAAATATCATTATGTTCATCATGGGTGTAAATCATCAGTGTAAATGAATTTTTTGCATATTTATACCCTAGGAATGGTATTTTTTTTCCTCCCCACTTGTCACAATGCTCATTTCCATACCCTACTGGTGATGTCCCTTAAGTGTCCTAGGTGCATAAAATTGTCAATCTTTGACGGGTTGTTTCTCACAATTTGTAGTACTTGTGGAGGATCTTTCTGAACCTATAGGATATTGTGAGGCCCCTCTATAATAACCTACATCATATTTTGAAGACTAAAAGTGGATTTTGTAGGGCAGCAATTTTTCTCTTAACACAAAAATTATTAGATGCATTCAATAAAAATTTGCAAGGTAGCCTAAATCTCGTTATGTTCATCATGGGCAAAAAATGTCAAAACAAATGCATCTGATTGGGTGGGGTTACCCTAGGCATGGTACCTTTCTCCCCCCATCCCCCACCTCATTGGAACACTCAGTGTCATATCCTATCGGCAATGTCCCTTAAGCAAGTGCATAAAATTGTCCTAATGAACCTAAGTGATTTCTATAATCTAGGACAACCATAATGAACCTAGGAAAATTGTAATGGAACTAGGACAACCCTAATGAACCTAGGACAACCTATAAACATCTATGATGAAATAGGTAAGCCATAATGAACACATTATAAGAGCTTAATCAACACATTATAAGAGCTTCATCAACACATTAACATGTCAAATAAATACCATCTGTGGATATTAACATTATGTATGAAATTTACAAGTAAAGTTAGATGCAAGAAATCTTAATAGAGATTTTTTTTTTGTCATTTCACATTGGAAACATAAATGTACTATAATTTTTTTGAAAATTTGTTACCTAAAGGTTAAAAATATATATACATACAAAATGTCTGCCTCTAAACAAGAAAAAATAAACTCATGTCATTATGCTTTCTCGTTTCCTCATGTACAAATACATCGTGTATCATCAATACAAGTACATCATGTACAAATACATAAATGATATCAAACAATCCTAGATACACAACTAATGTATGTGGTTCTAATATTTGTGCTCTATAATGTATAGATTGAACCACTTGTACTCTCGAAGACACCTACATTGCAATAGTGTACAAAATATTAGTATTAGAGAAAAAATAACTAAATATACAAATGAACAATGAAATTAAGATAAAATCCAAAGCATGGTATTTAAATAGATCTTATATCCATCATATTTTTAATCCTTGCATTCCTAAGCCATGATAAGACTAAGTTTATTGACCAAAACACTTAAAGAACCAAAGCATAATGAATGTAATGAACCTAAGCATGATGAACCTTATAGTCATTTGGTATGAGCTACCCAAGTGTGTATCAATCTTATATGCTTGTCATATTTGTAACCAACTATATTTACAAGCCACGAGAGGACTAAGTTTATTGACCAAAAAAATTAAAGAACCAAAGCATAATGAACCTAATCATAATTAATGTAATAAACCATACATCCATTTGATATAACCTATTCAAGTGTGTTTGAAGGGTCATTTCTCTGCTTCAGAGAATCTAGTATTGCTTCATGGTCTTGACATTAATAATTGTTCAAAGTTCTTTTGTCTTTGTTTTTTATTTATGCTTCAACAACTTAACATTTGTTTTTATAAAAAGGTGTGAGTACATGATAATGGTTTTGTACTTCTCATAGTCTTCAAATATAGGTATGTCATTCTTTCTAACCATGTATATTCACAACCATGTTCCGACACAAACAACTGAACTAGTAGGATATGTGAACCCATCATCATCTATCATCGGCTATGATATCTTCTGATTTCCTTGTACACATTGTACCAAATAGTAATTTGATCTCTCATTATTCCCCTATGGTGTAGAAACTTTAAAAACATGTCCTAGTTGTAGAAGATCTAAAAGATGGTCATACTCAATTGAGCTTTCCATGTCATAATTTTGCATGGATATTTTTTTAGATTATGGAGTTAGGTATTGTGGAACCCATGCATCCACCCTCTCACTTGACTTGCCTTGATCCTAGTCACACTAAAAAAAACTATGATGAAAAAAAGCCAACTATTGTGTCCAAATGGTCCATGTACTTGCATCTGAGCTTCAAAAATAATGCATCTTTGAAGAATCTCTAACTTTTTTACAATCCAATCTATCTCCTACTATACCCTCCTCAACCAACAAAAAGAATATGCACATTGTTGAATCAAGTGTCCCTTCCTGGGAATGTTGAACTACACCAATCAATAATAGAACAAGCATCACAAAATGTAGCATCTAAAATCCTCAATTGGTCCTTAACTAGATCTCTCTTCACACATTCACCTACTCCATAATGCTCCCCTTTCCTGTGTCTATTTTCAAAAAAATCCAAATATGAGTTACACCCCTCTCTGTATGCATTCTACTCAACCAATTAAACATACGAGCATTCTTGAATTAGCCTATGCAATTATTTAACCAAATGAGATGTCTATCCACTACAATATATTTTCCTGCAAGAACTCAAAAATTTCTCAAAATAATGTTGCACATACTTGGATGAGTGAGATCTATCATCTCTCATATAAAAATGATACTCTCTTATTATATTCTTATCATTTTTTGTACTATCAGAGGCATGTCTATATATTATGTGGACAAAAATAGCAATCAAAATGGAATTGTAGTACCGATCTTGCAACTCATTATGTTCTTACAATGTGTAGTTTTTTGTGAAATAAACCACTGATATAATAGTGTCAATCAAGAAAGATTCCTTACACATCCTAAATTACTATTCTAACCACTACGACCTATGACTATGCCTTGCATACTTGTAGAAAATATTTTCCTTGAAATCTGAAATAAAATTAACAACACTGCATTCTTTGTTAACCAAATCACATCTGGAACCTTCATCTCCACTCTTCAAAGTATATTTTACTATCTCATATATATTTTTATGATCAATTTTCTTTCTAAATTAGTGTTTATTTCCCTTATAAAAACATGAAACAAACTTTGACAAGACACCACATTGTGAGCATTTCTCATTTAAGAAATAATTTCTATAGAAGAAACAACCATCATCTCTATGACATAAAAATTGATATAGAAAATCTCTCGATGATTTTGGAAGTTGGATAGGGAGAGAATGGAATAGGGAGAGCGATCTGGGGAGAGAATTAGATAGGAATATGAGAGGATAAGGATAGAGAGAGATGAGAATATAATGGGATATGAAAAGTGATATGTGGAGATAAAGGGATAGGGATATAATGGGAGAGAGAGAGAGAGAGAGAGAGAGAGAGAGAGAGAGAGAGAGAGAGAGAGAGAGAGAGAGAGAGAGAGAGAGAGAGAGAGAGAGATATANAGAGGGAGAGAGAGAGAGAGAGAGAGAGAGAGAGAGAGAGAGAGAGAGAGAGAGATTTAACATAATACTTATATATTAAATTAAATATATAACATCATACACATAATAGTAATATAATAATTTAGTTTAGTATATATTATAATATATTATATATTTTAAATAATGTATTATATTTATTATATATTAAGATATTATAATATATCATATATTTAATATAGTATGATATATATTTATATATTGCATAGGATAATATTTAAACACCTAGCATATCTGATACATATCAGATATTTGATGCCTCTAACACAAATCTGCATGCTTGGGATTTGCCTCAAGATTGCTATGGGATTTGTCTTGGGGATTCCAAACATGGAAAGTCAACCCAAAAAATGTTTTTAGGAGATTTCTTTGCGTTTCTAGACTTCAACCATGTAGCTGACAACTTTCTTTCTATTCGAAATGAAATGAAAAGGGTTTCTTAAGGATATTCTCAACTTTCCACCAATATAAATTTTGTCTAATTTTGAGTTTAATATATAATTATTATTCATTTTCTAACTGGATTATGTCTAAATTCCTAATTGATAGGCCGATTGAAAAACATCTATAACTTTCAAATGGTATAACATTATTCAAATCATAAACATGTGTTACATTCTATGCTTTGCATACCAGAAGATTAAAACAAGTATAATTTTTGACCAAGTTATTGTGGTCAAACACACAAGTTTTTATAATCCAAAAAAGTTTTAGTAAAGAATTATAATTAATTATTTACTTGAAAAAAATTATAAAAAATATGTCACATCTTAGAAAATTTAAATTTTTGAAAAAAAATTAGTTCCCTCTATCACCCTTCACAGGTCATCACCAAGCTTTTATATTTAACCCTTACAAAGGTTGAAGCTACCGAAGTTTTCTTATAAATTCCTTAATCCACAGTTGACCAAGCCCATACCAAAAGGTTTGTCAATATCCATATCTCATCATAAGGTTCCCACTATATAATCCAAAGAAAAGGGTATTAATAGAATTCCCCTCAAAATTGAACCAAAAAATATCATCACAATATTTGAAACATACATAAAAACCAAGAATACTTTGGTATGTTACATTTTTGTTGTTTCACAAGATGAAAAATAAAACGTGGCAAAATGGAAGACATATCGCTATTTCATAAGGCTTAAAATAGAGAGTTGCAAAATAGCAAACCCATTTTGCAAAAGACAATATGGCCACTTGCAAAATAGCGAAAAATTCACCATTTCACAAAGACAAAAAAGAACACTTGCAATTTGACGAAGAAGTAATTAAGTTGAGGTGATCGTCGCTTCATTGGGTTAATAAAACACACATGTGGGAGTGCAAATTGAATTAAATTTTGATGAGCTAGGAATTACAAAAGGAAGGTGCATAGATTTAATTAACACATAAATTTGAGCTTTCAAAGATCTTTTGAGGCAGAAATGGAGTTAGTGTTGAGCTTAGAAGGATTTTTCCAATAGTTTGAGAAAGTTTGGATCCTGCAAAATAGAAATAATCTATAAGTTCTAAAATTCTCTCCTAGCCTGAATTACATTTCAAAATGGCTAGAAAAAAAAACAGAGAGAGATATAGGTACAGACGAGACACCTAAGATTCCCCTACAGAAATCCCTCTTAGACACATTACCTGGGTCTAGTGATACTGGGACAAAAATAATGTTTTAGGATATATAGGGGGAATGTAGGAATGCTAATATACCACATAGTGGCAGGTATCTTTTTTGGTATTTTTATAATAATAGGGATGAGAAGGTTCCTCAGTCTAACCCATGGAAGCTTGACTTAGCTAAGGATATAGGTCCTATTGTATTTTTTGATATCGAGATTGTTGAAGTACTAGCCCGCCATTATAAACAAGAAACCAGAACGGTCAAAGGGATAAATGGGGAGCCAATTCTAGTTTCTTCAAAATTATGTATTGCAGAGTACTTCGGCTTAAACAAACATAACCTTACCAAATTTGATAGGGAACAATACCCAGTTGATTTTGAGAGGATGGTAAAGATATTTGGGTTGAGAGAAGTAGCTTAGTTTAGAACAAGGGGCAAAGATAATAGAACTGTGATGATAAATGAGATTGCGTCATTTTCTACCTTGGGATTCATGAATTTCTTTAAAAAAAATATATGATGGTTGGTTCCAATTATTTGGTGAGGATCATAGAAGCAGAATGTCAATGGACTTGATGTTCATGATTAGTTCTTTGTGATTGCATTTCAAGCACGTGAAGGCTTTCTTAAATCTTCTTATGAAATAATTATTTAATGTCGTAGAAATTTGATAAACAAGATTCATTTGAGACATCCTTAGCTTTAAGATTCTTTCCTAATTGATCTTTTCAAGTAATATTTAAATTCAATTAGACTAATTTTTGTGATAAGCAATAGTTAAATAATATTGAAGGTTAGATTAGCGAACAGATTCATCTCAGTGGTGGATTTAAAAATTGTCTCGCAAAGTTATACGTCAAATCTTGAAAGGGTTGACTATGTAGCCCAAGGGAGAAGAAGATTCTAGTCCATCACATATAATTTGGCTCAAAACTTGAATTAAATTTTAGTATGAGAGATAAAGTAGGATTAAGGTTCAATCAAAGATCAGATTACTTGTAGAAGATAAATATAAATAGAAGTTAGAGAAAGAATCAGTAAAATATCAAGAAGTAGCAGCAAAGTAGAGGGAGAGTAGGAAGCAAGATAAGCAATAGTAGGAAAGGATTGAGAAATTAGATTTTTTTTATTTCAAGACCTTATTTCATTTTGAGATAAACAACATAGAGATCAAGAATAGGAGATAGAAGGAAATTTTAGACTACTATAAAAAAACATCAAGTTTGAAATTCAATTTGTGAATAGGTCCACCCACCTAGGTCCTACAAAGTCTGAAGCATAGAGGATTTTTACCATATTAGGTTTATCCTATTCATTGGCCAAGTTAGTTGGGAACTTTGAAAATAGAGCCATCCGTTTCTCCTATAAATTTATAATATGTTCATTTGGGAACCAACAGATTGGTGACTCTGCTAGGGAGAAACATTAGAAATATTTAGAATCTTTGATAAAAGGTGTACCTATTGGTAATAAGAACTTAGAATAATAGCACTATATATTCCTCATTGATGAGGTGGTGACTCTAATTGGTGAAATGGTACATGAGTGAGATTTAAGTAACTTGTGAAGCTAAAAGAACAAATCATTGACATTTAAGTATGAAGTACTCTAACTCAGTCTTGTATATTTTGTATAATATCATTGGCATAGGGTCATCCTATTAATCATATAGAGTTGTACCAAAGAAAAAATAGAACTAGACAAAATAAAAAGGACAAACAACTCCAGTAATAAAAATCCAATGGGGTTTGAAGGAGGAAGAGGATTCCCTAAGAAAGATGTAGGAATGCCTAAGTTTTATACAGATGAGAATGGTTTCCCTATGACTGGTGAGAGATAATATGAAGAAGAGATTAATCTCACTAATGTTAATAATGTACACAATGAAACATTGTGAAAGCAGTAGGGGAAACTTATGAGAACTTAAACAAATAACAAAGGCCTAATTTTCCTCCTGGGTTTGGTTTTTCTAGAACATCAAGAAAAATTTCAAAGAATACCCGGGTTTATGATTAGGAAGTTTAGAAGGCACAAGTTGAACAATAAATAAGAGAGAATTTAAATGATCTTACAACAACCATGGAAATATTACAAGACTTAGCACAAAATATTGAATTATCTCAAGAAACTAAGGATATCATTGACCGGTTGATTAGGCTTGGAACTTCTAAACACAATTCACAGAGATCTAATGAAAGAAATCATGAATACATACCAAGGATCAATAATCAAAGTGGTAACCATAATCATGCTAGATTCCATAATAACTTGTATGATGAAAATAATCATGGTAGAGGAAAAAGATATTGATACCCACCTTATAATAATAATCATCTTCAACAAGGATGTAATCATCAGACAGGACAATATGACTAGTTTAGGTATACACCTCACTATTCAAACTTTCAGCCATTCAATCCACCACCCCCTCATAATCACCAAAATTTAAACAATTACTAAGGTTAGTATCACTACATTCCCCAAAATCAAGGATGTCAATATCATCCAAATCCTCTTGCTTTTGTAAGAGGCCCTATGAATTTTTTTGATTTAAAAAGAAGCCAAACCAAGGGGGATGACCCAAAGAAAACACAGCTAGCACGAGAAGTGCAGACTACCAGCACACTACCAGAAACAGCAGACCCTCAGCCAATCCCTTTTTTGAAAATCAAAAAGATAAAACTAAAAACAACAGGCCCCAACTTCACCAAGAAGTTGGTAACCAGCCTATTAAAACTAATAGACCCCAACTTCACCATGATGTTGGTAACCAATATGACTAAGTTAGTACCAGTAGAGTTTACACCAAAATCAAAGTAGTAAACATCGGTAACACGGTCAGAAGAGTTAAACATAGAAACAAAAAGGCCTACAGTGTCCCACCAATGAAACCAGCCAAAAAAGTCGAGCATCAAAAAAGAACAGAAAACTACTTGGGTTTATTACCCACTCCACTAAGTAGCATCTTGATCCAGTCTTCTGCAAGAAACTGTAAGAGTTTCCCATCATTTTGACCCTCCCTTGGGGTAACCTCTTTTTCCATGTGCAGCAGCTGGAGGGTAGTTGTCACCGAATGCATGACTTTGACCACAAACCCAACAATCCTGTTGAAACTTTCCCCTAAATCCTTAATTTTTTTCCTTGACCTTTCAAAGATCCTTCTTGGAGATAGAATCCAGGAAGGAGGTCTGGAGCCACTTCACATCCTTCTACAACTGAAAAATTTCCCCCATGGCTTCAGTCTTACTCTCAGCCTCCACCTTGCTTTCCTTTGGGACATCCTTCTTGTTACCATTAGTATCCTTCTCCTCCTGGTGGCTGAGTGGGGAGGTAGCCGTGAGCGGCGAATCTGACTTCTTACCCTCAAAAATCTTCTTATTGGATAGGTCAATGGTGGGTAATTTGAAGCTAGAAAAAATCTGGTAAGAGTCATGGCTCTTCTCGGCCCCCTCCAAAGACTGGGAGACCTTGTTGTTTTTATCATGGCTGCTCTCCTTCTTTATTTTTTCATTTTTCTTAATCTCCCCACTGCTTTCCTTCTTATTTTCCTCATCTTCTTCCAAGTACCTCTTCCTTATAGTTTTCTATTTTTACCTAGTATTAGAGGAGATTATGTGGGACCTTTGCCTACTGTCATTATCATCTTCCTGCTCCTCTGAACCAATATTGATTTGGGTTCCACCTTCCAAACCCGCTTTACCAATCTTGGCCTTATTACGTATAGGAGTTTTGGAGGAAGAAGTTGGGTTAAACTGAGAACCCATTAACTCTCGTGGAGCATTCTCAGAGGGAGAGTTAATATCTTGCATAGTGATAGTTCTAGGTGGGCATAAAGCAAGGTGAAAGTTGAAGAGGTGTAAAATCAAGCCCTGATGGAGAATGCAGTAATTCTTCCTTGCCTTTCTTTTCTCTCTAACATCCATAACTGAGGCCTTGAGAGAGTGCAACAGATAGAAGAGGAAGGAAATGGCATCATTGTAGTAGAAGTGATTGATCAGAGGGAAGTGGTAATTATAGCAAGTGGCTAACTGACCTTCCAAAGTAATGTACTTCATCAGAATGAGACATACCTCATTCCAAGGATAGGACAATACCTCCCATTTGAAACCCCCATGAATGCAGACCGAATCCTTTGTATTTTTGAAAAAATTCTTCATACTAGTGCCATCTTTGTTCATCATTACCTTCTTTGATTTTCTCCCATCAGTAGAGATCCCTGTGGCATGGGAAATGACCTCTTCATTTATTTTAAAGGTTTTTCCATTGATGGTCACCTTGAGGTTCATCTAGGAATTCACCAGCTACACCGAGATGAGTTCATCACTGCCCTCCATGGCTTCCATGTAGGGATAGAACCCACCCTCCTTCAAGTAAGTAACAACACAAGGGTTTTTAAAAAAACCATCCTCAATTTTTGAGGGCTCCACGCGGACCATATCTCCACCCATATCCAAACTATGCTTAGAAATCTCCTCCACTTGAGTCTCTAAAGACATCTCACCCGTTCTACCACCACCTAGAATAGCCTTCGCCAGAGGCCAGAAAAAATTGCAGAGAGCCCAACAAATATAGTCAGCAAAGTGATTGACAAATAACCAGTTGGGGAGAAAATCTGACGCCTTAGTGATTTTAGCCAAGTGGGTATAAGTCACATGGGTGGCCAAAATGAAAGGAAAGCCATTGTGTGAAGGGAAATGATTATGGATCCTTGGTTTAAAATACCAATTAAGCCCAGCCATCTTATGAGCGCTTTCAAGATGCGTGCCAATCCCCATGTCAGTGCAATTTTTGAGATTGCCCGTACTTTTTCCTCGAATAGGCAATAAGAGCCCATCTTTTCATAATAATACTAAAATTAATTTCTTTTCCCATAGAAATTTATAATTTTGAATAAGCTATTCTTCTCGTAATACTACAAGCCTCCTTACTTTTCCAATTGGCCTCTTCCATGTGCTTCATTAATTAACTTTCTTTCTTTTTCCATAAGCAAAACAATTTTCTTGGTTAATGAATTCGAATTTTTCCAGTATCTAATGCCTTGCAAGCCCATACCGGTGGCTGCCAGAGCGTCTGCAATAGCATTTCCCTCTCTGTAAATGTGTTGTATTTTAAAATCATCTAACCTAGAGAGAAGTGACCAGATTTCCTACAGTAGATTGTACATTTTCCAACCAGCACTAAAGTTCCCTTTGACCATTTCTATCACAATTTTTGAGTCACCCTCAATAATCAGCTTTTTGATCCCTGAAGAAACCGCTACCCTCAGTCCCCAAAAAAGGGTAGAGATTTCTGCTACATTATTAGAGCTCATCCCAAGATTAAGAGCATAATAAATAATCATCTATCCATGGTGGTCTCTAATAATGTCACCTCCAACAGTATTACCATAGGAGTTTGCCCCATCAAAATTGAGTTTGGCATAATTTTCCTCCGGGGGGGACCACTTGGTATTTCTCCTCACAACCACCTTAGAGCAATCAAAAGAATGGAAGGAGGGAGGTAACTTCCATGCCTTAGCTAGCCTATAATCTAACTCCTTGGGGGGAATTGGGGAATAATCCAATGGCAGGTATTAATATTTTCCTTCACCAGATTCACTACCATTCTCACCATTTCTTCAGCATCTTTTTCCTCCCCTCTAAATACTCGATTATTTATTTCCTTCCATAGGCTCCAACAAACATGTGGTGGTAACATTCTCCAAAGTAGCATAATAAGAGGGTACTTCATAGGGTAACCCTAGTTGCAAGCAAACTGGTCCATTTTCTCCATAAAAACCCAATCCAGCTGCATTATGCTCATCATTTTAGACCACACCAGCATCGCATAGGGGCAGTGGATAAGGAGGTGATTAATAGACTTTGCATTATCTTTACACATAACACATCTGTTAACCAACTGAACTCCCTACTTTAGGAGGTTGTCCAATGTAATAATTTTTCCATGAAGAACTGTCCACCAGAAGAAATTAATTTTAGGGATCAATTAAGGAATCCACACCTTTCCCCAATTCTTCTCATCAACCACAGTTTTTAAGTTAGTTAAGTACACATATTTCACTGTGATTTCCCTCGACTTGTTATGAAACCATATAGCCTTGTCCTCAACACAAGAGATAGGGATCCTAATTCCTTCTAGAAGCTTTTGAATCTTAAAGATGCAAGGAGGAACAATATTCTGGGTAGGATAAGCATCTTCCAGAACTAGCCATTTCCTATCTTGAGAAATGTAATCACTCACTTTACTCCCAAAATGCATGATCATTCTTTCCCTAATTAGACCATACTTCTCCTGACCAAGGGGTTTATCCCCCACCCATCATTCCTCCCAGAAGTTAATCTGAGCACTGTCTCCCACCAACCAGTTCAAACCCTTAAAAAGAATTCCTTTACTTCTAGCAATAAAATTCCAAATTTTGGAGCCGGAGGGATATTTTTGACCATAAGGGAAATGAGAATCATTGAAATACTTGGCCTTCATAATTCTACTCCAACCAGTAGAGCCTCTGAACAGCTGCCAACCCGATTTAGAAATTACAGCCTTATTTAGGTCTTTTATTTTCCTAACTCCCATACTGCCCACAAGTTTTGGTTGACAAACCGTATCCCAACTGACCAGATTCATTCTAGCCTTTTCCTCCATCCCCATCCATAGAAATTTTCTCTATATTTTTTCCAAATTATTCACCATTCTATCATTGATTTTGAATAAAGAAATGAATTAAATAGGTATACCTTGTAGGGCCATGAACAACAATTGAATTTTCCCCGCATTACTTAGGACCTTCCCTTTCCAACTAGCCAGTTTTTTCTGCATTTTCTCCATAATGGAGTTCCAAAACTGGTCTGAAACCTCCTTCACCATGAGCAGGAGCCCAAGGTAAGTATCATGAAGCTTAGCTCCCATACAACCAAGGCATTCCACAATCTTTAGCTGGGTTCTATGTTCATTATTGAAGAAATAAATTTTACTCTTATTTTAGTTGATCACTTAACCAAAAGCCACCGCATAGGACTTTAGGAAAGATTTCCATTCCATGGCTTCCCTGATACAGGCTTTTCCAAAAAGGAATGTTTCATCAACAAACTATTGGATAACTTCTAGAGGGAGAGTGGAGGTCGGCTTGAATCCAGCAATAGAACCAGTTCCCTCCAACCTCTACAGGTTCCAGGCAAGCACCTCTGCAACCAACAAGAATAGATAGGGGGATAGGGGGTCCCCTTGACATAAACCCCTCTCAGGCTTTAAAGACCCCCAAGGTGCACTATTAACCAAAACAACAAAGTCAATTTATTCCATCGCCACCTTTATGATTTTGATAAATCTTTCATGAAATCTAAATTTCCTAAGAACCTCATACAAGAAGTCCCAGAAGACTTTTTCATACGCCTTAGATATATCCAATTTTAACGCCATACCAGCATTCTTGCCTCTATCCATGGAATGAATTATCTCATGGGAGGTGATAACCACATCTAAGATTTTTCTTCCCGACATGAACCCCTTCTGATTGGGGTTAATGATTTTTCCTAGCAGAGGTTTGATTCTGTTGGTAACAATTTTGGAGAGGATTTTATCAAAAGTATTATAAAGGCTTATGGGGTGGAAGTCACACATGCACTAAGGATCTTGGACTTTAGGAACTAGAGAAATACAAGTTTTGTTGATTTTATTCAGGATGTTACCTATTCTAACAAAACCACAAGCTGTGTGCACAAGATCATATTTGATAACCTCCCAAAAGTGTTGGAAGAAAGCTGGGGGAAAGCCATCCGGTCCAAGTGATTTATAAGCTCCAATAGAGAAAAATGCATTTTTTACCTCTTCCTTAGAGACTTGAGATAAAATAACTCCATTATCTTCCACATTAATAATAGTAGGGATAGCCCCCAGAAGATTATTCATGAAAATATCCATCCCCCTCCGAACCGGGCTCTTGAAAGTATCTTGAAAGAACACTGTCGCATACTTTCCAATGTCTTCATCCTTTGAAAGTGTTTTATTCCCTTCAACCACTAAATATTTAATATTGTTCCTCCTTTTATGAATGGAGGTAGACCTGTGGAAGATGGCCAAATTTTGATCAGCTTCTTTGAGCCATTGGACCCGAGACCTTTGCTTCCAGTAAATTTCCTCTCTCTTGAGGTTATCTTTCCATTTCCTCAGCCAACCTTCCTCCTTGCAATGATCATCCCAAGAAGAGACACTAGAGGCCATTCTCCCTAGAAGTTCTTGAGCTTCTCCTCAATTTTTTTTTTGCACTGGAAGATGTCCCCGAACTTAGTCTTACTCCACCTTTGAGCCTCCCACTTAATTAATTACAATTTTCCTGATATTTTGAATATGGTTGTCCCCTGAATAGTACTGCTCCACCATATTTTGATACATTCCTCAAATTCAGGGTGAGAGTACCACATAATCTCATAGAAGAAGAGATGTGGCCCATACCCCTTCTAATCCTCCCAGTCAAGAATCAAAGGGGAGTGATCAGAAATTGTACTCATAAGGTGAGAAAGGCTGATCAAGGGAGTGATATCCCACCCACCCAATAAAATCCATCTGTCTAAAATAACCTAAATAATTTTCCTTCCCTTTCTTTTGTTGGACTAGGTAAATCTCATTCCCTACAAATCAATATCCACCAAATCATTGTTCCTCATAAAGTCCGCTAGCTCCTGCATACTTTTCGAATAATCTTGGGTACCACCCAATTTCTTAGAAGGATAATGAGGGGAATTAAAATCACCCACACACATGGTGGGATGAAAATGGTTAGCCATAATGAGGTTATAAATTTCTCCCCATATCCTACCTTGGTCACTTGTAATATTAGGAGCATAAATATTATACATGACCCAAGAGGTATTATTCCAAGTAAACAACACAGCAAGGAAGTTGTGAGAAAAGGCCATAATGTTTCTAGATAACTTATATGGGTTCCAAAGAGTAGCCACACCACCAGAGGCCCCATCATCTTCACTATATAGAAAGGCAGCACCCAGCCATATTTTGTCCACAAGAAGAGCAAAGTTTTGATATTTCATCTTAACCTCCTGGATTGGAACCACCTCAAACTTGAAATCTAAGATATACTTCTTTAGAGCATACTATTTCTGGGGGATATTCATGCCCCTGATGTTACATTATAGAAACTTCATCTTTTAATTTTTTGGGGTTTTTCTAGGGTTAATTGTCATCCACTGGAAATTTCCCTTGATGCCTCTTTGGCTCTTACCGCTCTCATCATCGGGAAACCAACTTTGGCATCATTTCCCATGTCCACCTTTTTTTTATCAATGCCTTATTCTGCCTTCTTTCCCCCTCTATTTTTACTTTTATTTTCTGACCAATCGACGACACTATTCAAAGGTGACGAATGGCTTGGCCTCAGCTTTACCATTTTGTTTATTACCTCATTTGGGTTAGGAGAGAAAAAATAGTCTCCCCCAACCATTTAAACTGCACTCTTCACCAACTTCACCTTCAGTCTTATTGCTTCCAGACCACTATGCCTTACTCACCTCCCCACTTCCTTTATTTTTTTCCTCCCCACTTGGGCTTATCTTGTATGAGTTAGAAATTTCCCCTAGGACTTCCACCAGCTCACCTTCTTCTAAAGTCACTTCTGCCTCAGCCTCTTTACCCTTATCATCTTCTTTCTTCTCCTTACTATTAAGTTTTATTGCTTCCCCTAAAGCAAGAGGGGTTTCCCCTTCCAAGGGGCCTTGGCCCATCATTTCTAGCTTTGTACCCTCTGCCAGGTCCCCCACAGCACCGGCCTTGTTCAAACACAGTGCAGGGAGGCGCTCAGGAATTTTCTCCTCAGTCTTAGGGGTTCCCTTATAGTACGTCACCACATGACCATGTTTGCCACATTTTTGGAAATGAATAGTGGAATTTTCATAAACAATGGCCTGATTCCAGCTTCCCCATTTGGACTTTAGCATCACAAAGTTAGGGAGTGGCTTATTCATAATTACATTAACACAGAATCTTGCAAACACCAGCCTCATTTTTTGCACAGTAACAAATTTTGTAGTTACATAACAACCAAACAAGTTCCCAATCCACCGGAGCACCTTTTCATCCCAAAATTATAGTAAATCCTTTGGAGCCAGACCCACATTGGTGCCGCTTTATGTAGATCCTCCTCTGGGTTAAAACCTGGCTTCCAATTTTCCATGAGCAGAGCATGCTTCCCATATCACCATATTCCTGTGGATACAAAGGTGTATTCCACCTCAGCATTGAAGTGAAAACTGAATAGGACACCCAGCATTGCCGAGACAAAGAGAGACCCTTTCACTTTCCATTTGGCAGCACACCACCTATGCACCATATCTATGGTGGGCCTGAAAGTGACAAATCTCCCTACAAGAGCAAGTTGGAGAGAGACAAAAATGCCTTCAATCACCCCATCCAAGACAAAAATCTCTAGGCCAAACTCTCCTACGGAGCATTCAGGAGTATCAGGGGTGTCAGGAGACCCTTTTCCCAACACCACCTTTGTCCATCCCCCCAGAAAGCTCTCTTTTTCCTCCCCCACTATCTTGGGGTTAGACAAAAGGGAATCCCCATCTTCCAGATTCTGCAAGTGAGAGGAAATGTCAAACAATGTCACACCCTCGCCAGTGAAGTCAAAACAGCAGTCATTTCCATTCCTACTAGACAGCACTAGGAATAGGTCAAGACAGAGGACCTCTATTCTCCCTAGATTACCTGATAGGGTGGAGGCCAAAGCCAACATTCAAATAGACCAAAATGGGTGGGAAATTTGTAGAGCACAGTTGCAGAGTGGTATAGTTGTTACACATGATTTCTGGCCCTATGAATGTTAATAGATATAAACCATTAGATTTTACGCAAGTTCTTGGAGCCCCTCATGACATAAAAAGTGAATGGAAAACTGATATTCCCAAATTTAGAGGAAGTACTGCTGAAATAGGGGAGGATCGCATAAGAGGATTTGAGAATGTAATGGAGAACAATGATGTGCCACATGAAGATATTTATATGAAATTATTTTTATAATCCTTAACTAATGATGCTAGAGAGTGGTACAAAGGATTCCATGATGCCTCAATTAGTAAATGGGTTGATTTTAGGAAGATATTCCTTGAAGAGTATGGCGACCACGATGACCCTTAATTTTCCCTCTATGAACTTACAAGATTAAAGAAGGGATACAATGAGTCAGTAGTCGAGTTTAGTAAGAGGTTTCGTAAATTGCTAAATAGAGTCCCTACTCACATTAATCAATCTAATGAGTTTTGTTTGGTGTTCTACAGGGGCACTTTTGAAAGCAAGAGAAAATATGAAATAAAATCTAGGAACCCACGCACTTTACAATATGCATGTAAAGCATCCATCATAATATAAAATAACAAAAAGGTTGTTGGTATGATAGGAAGAAGGGATGATATCAAATTGCATAATCGTAGAGCCCCAAAATAGAGAAAAGAAGAGGATAAATTAGAAAGGTTTATAAATTCTTTGAATGATTTAACACAAAAGATGAGAAAAAATGATAAACCTAAGTTTAATAGAAATGATAGACCAAGGTTACAGGATATGCCATAAAATACCACATGGAAGGATGGGAGGCGTGAAATACCAAAACAAAATTTTCATAGAGATACACCTAATACTTTGAGAAAACAAGGGAATCATATCATGAATGAAATTCCATGGTGCATGGCTTATCATTTACATCATTCACCTCAACAGTGTGTGGTAGACCAAAGCCTACAAGAAGAAAGTGAGGAGGGTGTTTATTATGGTCCTAACCAAACTATCATTATAATCTCTTGGAAACCATTTGGAGGCACTAATGATTATGATTCTTTGGAGGATAGATATAAACAAGATGTTGGTTCAGAGAAATATTATCAGCATTGCTATATGAAACGGGTATTTTGAAATCAAGAGGAAGAAAATGTACCTAGATTGAGAAGACCTACAGAAGAAGAAATCAATGCTTTAACTATGGCAATTATGTCACAAGATAAGAGTAATTACAACTTGAGAAATAAATTTGTAAATTCATATCAATGCAAGACAACAAGGTTGTTTATGAAGGATAATGGCCCAAAACAAAAGGTACCATCCATAGCAACTGATAAAAGGATTGAAGTAGCCAAACCAAAAGTTGACTGTACCAAGCTTATAAAACCATCTAATGAGAAGATGCAAATGGTAAAACCTACCCCAAGCATAAATCCATCATTATTTGACATCACAAATGATCTATCATAGATGAAGGTCTCTATTCCTTAACTAGAGATGATGATATTTCTAGAGTATAGGGAAAAGACTATTAAACTCTTATCAGGACAAGGTAAGGGGCAGAAACAAGAAGTACCTTCAGCAAGCAAAGATGAGGAAGGACCAATGCCAGAGGGGTATTTAGGAACTAAAATCACTAATAAGCCTTCTCAAGTCAATCATTTTTACATGACCCTATTAATGAAAAATAGGCTTGTAAGCAATTATATGACAAATTATGGAGCAGCAATAAACATTATGTCTTTTGATGTTGTGAAAGAAATAGGATTGTGGGTTGATACTACATATGGGAAATTTTATGCCATGGATAATTGTTCTATCCTAGTTGTTGGTGTTATAAAAGATGTAGAGTTCAAGATTGTGGCTTGTCTTGAGGCTTCCTATAGGACTGATATCATTGTGTTTGATGTGCCTCCAAATTATGGAATGTTGTTATCTAGACAATGGTCAAGTCTCATTAATAGTCATGTCCAATTATATTTATCTTATTCTACCATACATGTAAATGGAAAGGAAGTTAAAATTGAAATGGATCCTAGGTCTTCTTAAATCATTGAGGACATAGATCCCAACCAAATTATATGTTTTTATCATCCTGATATGGATAATTTCATAGTTCAACTTACAAAACTAGAGTTGACAAATATTGAATCTATAGCATTCGTACTCAAAAGAGTCAAGATCAAGTATGGAAAATGTATTTTGACAGACCATGTAACAAAGAAGGAAATGGAGCAGGGGTAGTATCAATGGATGGACAAACTTTCAAATACTCCTTTCTCTTGATATTTGAATGCACCAACAATGTTGTAGAGTATGAAGTCCTTCTTTTAGGATTAAAATTGTCTGACAAACATGGGATTAAATTGTTCAGTGTGCATGGAGACTAAAAATTAGTAATTTCCCAAATAAGATATATATATATATATATATACCCATAAAGGAGAAGATTGCAACATATTGACCAAACCTTTGTGCAAAGTTACTTTCAAGTATCTAAGAGGGAATTTGGGGGTTCTACCCCTTCCTAGTGTTCGCTAGATGCACTAGTCTATGCATTGATCTAGTACTTTATATAGCTATATATTTCTATATCATTACTTGGAGGATTCCTCTCAGGGGGAGCAAAGTATTTTAGCAAGGGTGATTTTTTCCTAGTCCTTTGTCATTGTTGTCAAAGGGGGAGAATTTTCTTGGTTATTTATATGCTTTGTTATTGATGAATGTTTCCATCAATGAAAAAGGGGGAGATTGTTAGATGTGAAGTTGATGATTTCCAATGGTGGTGTCATTAATGGTTGTCATTAATTTCAACATACTCATATCTCAGCTTCTATTGTATTGGTTACTATGTTTTTTGGCATACTGTTGTATCAATTTTTGTGTACCAACAAACTAGTGTATCAGTTGGAGTGTTTGGCATGTTCATTGATAGCTCGTGGTCCCTAGAATGTATGTTTTGTTATATTATATGATTTTTGTTTAATTATATGTAGATTTGTTTTGGTACCATCTTTGGTTGTGTAACATGTTTTTTATATCCATTGGAACTGTGTACCTTGGAGAAGGTGTTGTATTGGTCTTGATGGTCCTCATTTCATTCCTTCCCGCCATGGGAATGTTCTGGTGCAACCTATTTCAAATTGTGTAGCTGACCCTGTGGATCTCATGGTATTGTAGAAGTCATGAACATAAGAAAGAAAGAAAGATATACAAGAATATATACAAGAGTATGCATGTGTGGATTATGTGTGGAGTATATACAAAGTGACTACGAATTCATACGGAGGAGAATCATGTTCATGTAGAGAAGCTTGTAGACCTTAAAGGTGGATTATACCCCTTTTAATATCTTTTGACAGTGAGCCCTTTTGTATTGGAAGTGAGCCCTTGTGTATTGGCAGTGAGCTTATTTATCAACAGTGATTTGAGTGGTAGTGAGCCTTCTTGTAGTGATAATTTCTGGCAGTGAGCCTTTGTATCAATTCACCTTTCGGTGCCACCTTAACAGGTATTTTTACATTTCATGAGAATTATCTTCTCTGTGGTTTAACCCAACTTGGGGTTTCTACCTAAAGTCTAGTGTTCTTTGTTTTGGTGTTCCTGTGCATTTCATGTTTATATTTTGTATGGATGTTTAATGTGATAAATTGACAAATCTTAAGTTGTTATTGGAACTGTTTAAGTGTTAACTGACAGAGAGAAAGTTTTATAAATTTGTGTGGGAATAAATAATTCACCCCACCCNGTGGGAATAAATAATTCCCCCCCCCCCCCCCCCCCCTCTTATTTATTTTTCATGTTCAACAATTGGTATCAAATCTTGGCTCCTCAATGAAGATCTTAACCACTTGAGGAAGATCCGATGGCACACAAATTGACTATTCCTATGTTCAATGGTTAAGACTACAATTCATGGAAATATCAGATGAAAGGATACATGGTATCAGTTGGTTACAAGACATGGAAACATGTAGATTCAAAGTATGTTCCTCCACAAAATGGACCAACTATTCCAGATGAAATTGAGGAATATGTGGAAAATGAAAAGGTGAGGTATGCTATTACTAGTTCTTTATCAAAGAATGAATTGCCTAAAGTAATTTTATTGAAGATTGGTTATGAAGTTTGGGAAAGATTGAAGGAAATGACAAACTCAATTTATCTAAGTTGACAGCTAAGAGACATTATGAGTGTTAGAGTAATAAGATATTTCACTTATTAATTAAATTATTTTGATTTAATTATTAAGTCACTTATTATCTCTATTTTACTTAAGCTAAACTTTAGGCATATAATAATTAATTCTTTTATTAATTATTATCATGCACCCTAGATATTTCCCTTTTTAGGGTTTTGATCACCTTTATAAGGATTGATCTCTTTATATTTTACTATTCCCTCTCTGAATGAATATTTCATCTTTCAAAACATTCTTTTTGTGTCTCCATTCTTTTCTTGTGACAGGTTTTTGCTACAGTGGATCTTGGTGTATGAATTCCATGAATTCTAAAATGGCATCAAAGCCTTTGTGTTACAGCTCATTCTTGATTTTTTTAAGAATTTTTGGACCTCTGAGGGTTTCAAGTTTACAGAGGTTTCATGTGTGGGTCTAGGGGGAGCTATTTTTGGAGCACTTTGGGCACAAACCAACCTCACAGTTGCATCTACAAGGCCAGAAAACCTCTACTCTCCTATAAGGCACATCCAATTTGGACACAGTTAAAATCTTAGGCAAAAAAAATTGCATGTACAACCCTATTCTTGGCACGTTTTATGAGGAAATGTTTTTAAAAAATTATCAAAAAAATCAAATTTTAATTGATTTTTTTTGCATTGTTTTCAACGCTGCTAGTCAAACAGATAGTGTTGCCTAGTGGTCACCACCTCATCACCAGTGCCAACGCAAAGTCCCCTGGTCACCATATGACCTACGGCATAAATTTTTAAGCCCCCGAAGGCTATAAAAAAAATTAAGCCCTTTTTTGACCTACCCTCAATGTTTTTCTTGTAACTTAAGAAAACAAAGGTCTTTTTTTACAAATAGGATATTGTCGAAAATCTCTTTCCGAGACAGGGACTTTGGTCCAGGTTTGAATTTTAGTTTTTTCTACTTTATTTCCTCTTTTTCCATTCAAAGTGAGGGATTCTTTAATGCACTCTCGGGCCTCCAGAATGTGCATACGGACTTCATTTTTTGCTCATGAATAAGCGTTGGAAAGCTCTTAATGAGTTCCCTTCAGATATAAAGTTTATTTTATCATTAATTTGATTAGGAATTTTCCCATTCAATCTAAAGAATTTCTTGCACTGTATCTCCTTCTAGCTTTTCAGTTTGTACTAGGGTTTGGTTTTTCTCTTTGTGGGGATTTTATTTTCTTGTTTTCTGTTATTTATTTCAGAAAAACCAGAACACTCTAAAACACAAAATAAAAATGCTTCTACATCTTTTGTCTAGTTCTAAAAGATAACTAATAATTAAATAGTCAGAGCAGTGCAACAATGGTAGATTCAGCATAGGTTGAGCTTCTCACTACACATAATTTCCATTTGTGGAAATCTTGTATGACTCAGCTTCTTAGGTCATAAGGGTTATGGTCTTATTTGGATACCATTAAGTCAGTATTGACTCATCCTTACAAGATCATGCAGCCCAGAAACAAGATGGATGAGGTCATGCGTGTGATTTCTCTACATGTTTCAAATAGTTTTCTCTTTCATCTTGATGGTTATTATACTCCTCTTGATATGTGGGAAAACTTTCAGACTCGCTTTGGCACAGTCAATGAGTTTAGGGCACTTTAGATTGAGTCATAATTAATAGCTTTGGGTCCTGAGTCATTTCCTTATATTCAGTATCTCTTGATGAAATTCAAATCTATGAGGTCTATCTTACAAGGTTGTAGAAATAATAAGATAGATTTAGAGTGCATTTACCTAATTCTTTCTAAGCTTGATCATCCCTTTTAGATATTTTCTTCTGCCTTCCATTCTACCATGGATTCTTTGGGTTCATGATTTACCATGCCTACATTTGATGTGTTCTATTATTGTTTGACTCATGAGCAGGCAAATCTATCTTAGCTTGATTCTCTCATAGGATCAAAGAACCAAGCATTGGTTTCCCAAACATCTAAGGATAAGTTTAAGCCAAAACAAAATCCAAAGAAATATTTGGCAGGCATTGAGAGTTCCTCCAAGCTACCCCCTAAGTTTGAATCAAAACCACATTCCCATCCCATGTATGGGAAATCTTCAAAGTCTAGTGGGTCTTCCTCCAAGACTACAAAGAACACAGGTGATCCTTGCACTTTATGTGGCAAGGAAGGACATCCAATTTCTAGGTGTTGGAAATGGTTAGATGCTTTAGAGGTATCCATGCAGTAGCATCATATCACCTCACCTCAACCACCCTCCTCTTCCACAAGGAAAGGACATGCTCTTGTTGCATGATATTTTTTTCTGGATCTACATGGATTATTGATTCAAGTTATTCTCACCACATGTCACACTCTCAGCAACTAGTCACCACACTTTCACCCAGTCATACTTCACATATTATCATTGGTGACTCAGCACATCTTGTAGTTATAGGTTCTAGTGCTGTCTCATTCTCAAGTGGTTGTCTTCAAGATGTACTTCTTGTTCCTGACCTTTTGACAAATCTCATTTTTATTTATCAAGTTTTCCATTCTGGCTCTGGCAAGACAGTTGATTTATCACCACATGATGTGGTTATTCAAGACCTACATGTTCCTGATATGATTTTTGGTAATGGTAGTGTTGATCCTCAATCTCTCTTATACAGGTTTGATGGCTTTGAGAGTTCAGATGGTTCTGGGGTCTCTCTTGTGGCACATGTAGATACAATGAGTAGACTTTGACATGAGTGTTTTGGCCATGTTAATTACAGATACTTATAGCAGATGAGTACATAGGCACTTGTGAGTGGGATTCCTCTTATTTCATGTACTGATGGTGTATGTCAAGTTTGTACTCTTGGAAAATATCAGAGGGATCCTTTTCCTACAGGTCAATCCACTCCTACTAAGGCACCCTTGGATTTTGTACACAATGATCTCATGTCATTTTTTACTACTTCATTTTCAGGGGCCAACTATGTGCTCACTTTCATTGAGGACTTCTCTAGGTGTACTTGGGTGTACTTAATCAGGTACAAGTGTGATGTATTTGATACGTTTTGTGTCTTAAATACATTTGTGGAGAAGCAATCTGGTCTTCTATTAGGAGGATACACACAGACAATGGGGGGAGTATGTGAATCAAGCTTTCAGGGATTTTTGCACTGAGCATTATTTACAACATTAGTTGGCAGTTCTAGACATCCCTTAGCAGAATGGTGTTGCTGAGAAAAAGAACAAAACATTATGGAAGATGGCCAATTGTATGCTTCAGTATCATACTATGCAACCTTCTTTTTGGCTTGAGGAATTCAATTGTGCGAACTATATTCTAAATTGGATGCCTCATAAGGCATTATGACGTATGACTCTTGAGGAGGCTTGGTCTCAGATCAAGCTTCATGTTTCCATGTTCCAATTTTTTGGTAGTGAGGCTTGGGCATTTATTCCATATGCTCAGAGGAAATCCATGGAGAGGAAGAGATGATCACTCATATTTGTTGGCTATTGTGAGGATGCCAAGATGTACAAGTTGTTTGAGCCTGATTCTTGAGAGTTCTTTTTTTAATGCGATGTCTAGTTTGATGAGTGTCATCCTCTGATGGATTATCCATCACCAGCTTCTCCCTCACTCTCTACTCCTCCATATTCATCTCTTGAGGATACTTGATGATGATAATGATGATGATCCACCATCTCCACCACCACCACCTGATCTAGTTTTTCCCAAGTGGGGTCATTTTATA
Source organism: Thuja plicata (assembly GCA_018584345.1). NCBI lineage: Eukaryota > Viridiplantae > Streptophyta > Pinopsida > Cupressales > Cupressaceae > Thuja > Thuja plicata. Next base: position 43,016 of record MU225998.1, read on the forward strand.
GTTGATGGAGAAGGTTCTTTGGTAGGTGATCCTATAGATAGACATCATGATCGAGCTTAGACATCTGGTTCTATCCTTCTAGTTCATTCCATTTTGGATGACCCTCAGAAGTTTTTAGAGGTGATAGGTCACACAGAGTGGGATAGGGCTATGGATGAGGAGTATTAATCTTTGATGAAGAATCATACTTGGGATTTTTGTTCTCTTCTGAAAGGGAGAAAGTTGGTTTGGTGTCGATGGTTGTACCATACCAAGTATTTTGCAGATGGTTCTATTGAAAAGTATAAGGCTCATCTTTTTGCAAGGGAGTTTCCTCATGTGGAGGGTATTGATTACTCTAAGACCTTTTCTCATGTTGCCAAAATTAATTATATTCGCCTTGTACTCTCACTTGCAGCTTCGCATGGATGGAAAATGTTTCAAATGGATGTGAAGAGTGCCTTCTTACATGGGGACCTCTATAAGGAGATCTATATGGAGAATCCCCATGGTTTTGTGTAGGACTCTTCCTTAGTTTGTAGGCTTAGACGTACATTACCTGGTCTTAAACAAATCCCTTGGGCTTGGTATGAGTATATGGACTCTTTCTTTCTTTCTACACACTATACACATTGTCCTTCCAACTACACCATGTATCTTCACTATTAAGGGGTTGACATTGTGATACTTGTGCTTTATGTTGATGATATTTTCATCATAGGTATCTCATCCTCCATGATTTAGGATATATAGTGAGCATTGATGGAGCAGTTTGAGATGGCTGATCTCAATCTTCTACATTATTTTTTGGGCCTATAGATTATTCATTCTTTTGATGGGAATTCACTCTTTCAGTAGATTTATGCTCTTGATATGCTTCACATATTTGACATGCTTTCTTTTAAACCTACACCTACATTGTTTCAGTGAGGTGTTGTGTTGTCTTCCACTTTTACTACATCTTCAGCAGACTCCACTTTTTAGAGATAGTTGATTGGCAGTTTGTTGTATTTGACACACACTCGTCCTGATCTTTGCTTTTTGGTTGGACTTGTCTCTAGGTTCTCCCATGATCCTCATGAGAGTCATTGGAAAGATTCCAAATGTATTTTGTGGTATATTTGGGTAACTACACATTATGGCATTCACTACACATTAGATTCCCCACACATCATTGTGTTTTCTAACTCGGATTGGGCTGGTGATGATAACGATCGAAAGTCTACTTCTAGATTATTTTTTTGCCTTGGTTCTGGTCCTATCACATGGTCTTGAAAGAAGCAGTCTTCTACTGCGTTATCCTCTACAAAGGCTGAGTACCGACTAGCGGTGTTAGGAATTTAGGAAATTTTATGGATTCGTCACTCGATGACTGAGTTTGGGTTTCCTCTTGATAGTCCCACTATTCTCCGGTGTGACAAACACAGTGTCATACACATTTCCCACAACCCAATGGAGCATCAGTGTACCAAGAACATTGAGATCCACATGCACTTCATCAGACGGTTGATTCAGGATGGCGCTATTTGTTAGAATAATTAAGAGGGGGGTGAATTAGCGGCCTTAAAATAATTCCAAAAATCCAACGAAAAACTTATCTCTTAAATATAATACCCTCTAGTTATCTTTCAGTCCATCAAGATGTATTCCATAAATAAATTTAACAAATATAAGTTTCTTGGTAAGATATATTGTTTATCGTTTCTAGACTTTACCGAATGGCAGTAATTAAACTTAGTGTTAACCAACCAATCCAGTTTCAATAATGTATAAAGAAAAATATCAATGCAATGAACCATATACACAATTGACACATAGATTTTAACATGGAAACCCTACTAAGGGGAAAACCACCTGGGACCGGTAACCCAAAATATTTTTACTCTTCTAAAGTAAGCTCAGTGAAGAGCCAACCCTGTTAAAGGTTACAATACATAATGTTAAGTGCGACCTTGTTAGAGGATCTAAAACTAAAATTTTATCTTTTGACCTAGCACTCACTATGATTTCAACAAGAAAACATTTTGATACTCTTGAGTATCTCAATACAATAAGGATTGTCAAATCCCACTCAGTTAAGATATTTTTTAAATCAATGGTTAAACTGATATAGTAAATGATCTGTTCAAGATACAACTTTAACTTGCAGATATTTAGATCTATTGTTAGTCCAATAATACCTCTTTGATCAATGTACACTTCAATTCCTTTTCTCTCATTCTTTCTTATGCTTGATGAATGCTCTGTCCTCTATTGCTTAGTGTTTGTAGAATTCCTTGGCTCTGTTATTCAGCATATATGATCATATCTGCATAAATAATTCTATCTTCAGCATAATATATCCAGCATTCCTCTCTTTTCATAATGAATTCCTTGTCTCTTTATATAGACATGACTAGCCTCCCAATCTTCTTGTTTTTTTTCGTAGTTCACTTCTTGATCCATAAAAATTGTCATGCTTGCTTTATCTCGTAAAGCTCTGCTTTATTTTTATTCCTCAAATCTCTCCTTGATAACTGCAAATAAAACATGCTTTAAATATCTTTCATGCTTTAGGTTAACTGATGATTTAAAATAAATCAATCAATCAGTAAATCTCTAAATATAGGTCTTTCTAGCTAAGTATTTTTGTCATTCTTTAACTTCATTTCTGATCGGGCATCAACTCCAGTTATGTTCAGTAACAACTTAGTTTACTACGGTGCTCGATATACACTTTCTTGGTAACACTTTCTTGGTTACTAATGTGCTCAGTATACACTGTGAACTTCTTGGTGTTCACTGTCTGTTGGTGTTTTACTGTCACTCAGTGTATACAGAACTTTTAAGTTTTACTGACCGCATAAACTTTGTCTCTTCAGATCTTCAATTTTATGACCAATATGTATATGATCAATCAAACTATATCCAGTTAAAATCAATGAAAATATAATACATTAACTAATTTAATGTCTTGCATTCACTTTTTGCATCTCAGTGATTATCAACTTATCATCTTCAAACATTCAATCAGTTATAGTTCATCAATCTCTCCCTTTGGTATTGATGGCAACACAATATGAAATATGCAGTGTAAAACATGTCATAACATACCAAACTTATTGTTCTATAACCAATTCAAATATTTGAATCTTGGTAAGCTCTTATGGCTTAGATTTGATTATGTTGTGTGCTCTCCCTTTCTTCATTCCCTTCAATGCATAGGTGTAGAAATTTTGTCTTCTGATTATGTCTCTACCTTTCTTGTAGAATCTCTTCTCCCTTTTCTGGATAGATATGCAGTTTTAACTTTCTCCAATTCTTTCCCTTTGATGGATGGTTATTTCATTGAATATCTCTCTCCCTTTAGATTTTCTTCTTCCTGATGTATATTTCATTGAATCTCTCTCTCCCTTTGACAACAATGCCAAAAAAAATTCATCTTTGTATTAGCCAACAATATTTTTCTCTCTTTTAAGCTTTATGTCCCTTTAGTGGACTGATATGTCATTATAGTCCATATCTAATCTTGCATCAACATGATGAATTTTTTGATAATGTGTAGGTTGATGCATCCTCCTAGTCAGCTTAGTGACTAGTAGACAAGGGTTGAACCCCTAGTCTATTCCTCAGGTACTCAAATGTATCTTTTGGCAATGGTTTTGTGAATATGTCTGCTAGTTGTTCTTTGGATTGTACATATTCTAGTATCACGTGTTTATCTTGTACTTGTTCCCTTAAGTAATGATACTTAATAGCTATGTACTTTTTCTTAGCATGCATCACAGGGTTCTTTGAAATTTTTATAGCACTTGTATTATCACAAAAGATAATTACTAGATCAAGAATTTCCCCATTCATACCTTTCACCAATTGCTTGATCCATGCAATGTTAGAGCAATTTTCCACAAAAACTACATATTTTTCTTCTGCAGTTGATTGATATATGCATCCTTTCTTTTTACTTATCCATGTGACAAGTCTGTCACCCATAAAGAATACTCCTCATGTAGTTCTCTTTCTTTCATCTATGTTTCCATCCCAATCAGCATCAATATAAACTTGTAGCTCAAATTTTCCTTATTTATTGTACCACAAACCATATTCTTCAGTGTTCTTCAGATATCTCAAAATTCTTTTAACAACAATCATGTGTGATTCCTTAGGATTAGCAGAGAATCTTGCAACTATACCAACTTCATGTGCTATATCAGGTCTAGTGTGTATAACATACATTAGTTTTCCAATCATTGATCTGTATAAGGTATGATTTACCTTGGTTGTCTTGTCTTCCTTTGTCAATTTACATCTATTTTCCATAAGTGTTCCAATTGGTTTTGAGTCCTCCATCCTGAATATCTTCAGAACTTCTTTGATGTATTTGAATTGTGTGATGTAGATACCTTCATCCTGTTGTAGAATCTGTAGACCAAGAAAAAATTTGATCTCTCTAAACATTGAAATTTCAAATTCTTTGTTCATTTCATCAGAAAATTACTTGCATAGCATATCATTACCTCAAAATATGATATCATCAACAAATATATCAAGAATCAAAGTCTTATCATCAGTATCTCCTTTCAAATACATATTATTGTTGTCACTTGTTCTAATAAATCCAATATTAATGAGGGAAGAGTGAAGTCTTTCATACTCTTCTCTCGATGCTTGTTTTAATCCATACAAGGCTTTTTGTAGTATACAAACCATGTTCCTCTTGTTAGGATCAACAAACCCTTCAGGTTGTTCAATGTATAACTCCTCTTCTAGTATTCCATTCAGAAATATAGATTTAACATTCATTTGGTATACTTTGAATCCTTTAAAAGTAGCATAAGAAAGTGGAATTCTTACTCCTTCTAGTCTACCTTCTTCTTGTGCATACCTTTTACATACCAGTATTTCTTTGTTCCTTGTGACTTATCTATTCTCATTAAGTTTGTTTCTGAAAATTCATTTCATTCCAATGACATTTTTGTCACTCGGTCTAGGTAATAATGTCCATGTTTTATTCTTCTCAATATCTTCAATCTCTTCATTCATTGCACTAACCCATTCTTGATTCTCAAGTGCAACATTAACATATTTAGGCTCAAAATCACAAATCAAACATCTATTGTTATGAGACTTACTTGTTGTCCTCATTCCTTCTCTTTTGTCTCCAATGATCTGCTCCTATGGATGGTGTCTTTTGACATATTTAGCAAGTATAGGTTCAGATTTCTATTCTTCATTTTGATCTTCATTATCACTTGATTCATCATTGTGAGCATTTTCTTGATTCTCGGTGTGTGCAGCCTATTGCTTAGTTGCATTATTCTGTCACTCAGGCAAGGTGTTAGGTTCTTCAATGTAGACAAATTTGTTGTAATCTTTAGGTTCCTTTGTGCTTTTCTCATCATTTTTCTCAGCAAATTCATCCACTTTAACATTTGCACTTTCAATGATTTTGTTAGAAGATTTGCTCAGACATTTAAAAGCTTTGCTTTTAGTAGAATATCCTAGATATATTCCTTCATCACCTTTAGAGTCAAGTTTCCTATTTCTATCATCTTTCATTATATAACATTGACTTCCAAAAAATCTAAAGTAACTCACATTTGGTGTGTATCCATACCATAGCTCATAAGGTGTCTTATTTGTGTCTTTCTTCAATTGAACTCGATTTAGTGTATAGACATCAGTACTTATATATTCTCTCCAGAATGTTTGTGTGATGCCTTTTTCAATCATTAGTGTTATGGCACAATCAACAATTGATCTATTCCTCCTTTCAGCAATCCCATTTTGTTGTGGTTTTCTTGGTGCAGAAACTTGTCTTGTAATCCCATGCTCATTAAAAAATTTAGTGAATTCATCATAAATAAATTCTCCTCCTCTATCTAATCTTTAAAATTTAATTTCTTTTCCACTTTGTTTTTCAACTTTAGCTTTATACCATTTGAACATCTTAAATGCTTCAGATTTGTCTTTTAAGAACATGACAGTCATCATCCTAGAATAGTCATCAACAAATAGAATAAAGTATCTATCACCATAATAGCTATTTGTTCTCATTGGTCCACATATGTTAGTATGGACTAACTCTATAATAGCATTAGATGTGTAGGTTTTTCTCTTGAAACTAGACTTTGTCATTTTTAGTATTTTACAATTCTTGTACATAACATGGTCAGGCTTTGAAATACTCGGTAAGCCTCTTACTTTTATTTTCTTACTTATCTTAAACATGTTGTCAAAGTTCACATGACACAAAATTTTATGCCACAACCAAACATCTTCATTTCTATCCAATAAAGAAGTGGTCTCAATATCATCAAGATAGAATAGATTACCTTTTGTTTGTTCACTAGTACCGATCAACTTTCCTTTTCCATTATAGATCATTGCCTTTTTGTTCTCAAATGCAACTCGATGTCCTATGTTGTTCAGCTATGAAACACTCAATAAATTATAGTTAAGTCCTTTCACCCAATATGTATTTTCACATCTAATCAGATTATTCAACATGTTGGTACCTTTTCCTTCAACTAGGAAAGGTGAGTCATTACCCATCCTAACTGATCCACCATTATAATATTCAAAAGTTTCAAACTTTTCTTTATCTTCAGTCATGTGATGAATACAACCACTATCAATAATACAAAAATCATTTTTTCTAAATTTAGATATGAGTTTTGTTTCAACATACCTTTCTTCCTCATCTAAGTCATCCTTCATAGCAACAAATAGTACCTCAATATCTTCATCAGAATTAGTACCATAATTTTCAGCTTTGTTCTCAACCAGGTAACAAGCCTTCTTGCCTTTGTCCTTGTAATCTTGGTTATCTCTTCTCTCAAAGTTTCAGTTGCTTCTATAGTCTCAGTCATCACTTCTGTCATACTTGTTTTCATAAGATTTGTCATTTTTTTTTCATCCTTTCTCTTGTAGGGCATCTAGCAGAAAAATGTCCAATTTCTTTGCAATTAAAATAGACCAATGGTAATTTACCTTTATATCTTTCTTTACCTCTATGTAATCTCCTAGCCATTAGTGCTTCAAGTTCATCAAGTTATTGTTCATCACTGTCACTGTCACTATCATTTTTCATAGTGTTTCTGTTACTAGATTTGCTTATTTTGAGAGAAGATTTGAATGTAGACTCAATAGTAGGTAAGACATTGTTGTGATAGTTGTTCATCTCAAATTAAATAAGTCTACCAATCAAACTATCAAGAGTAACATTTTTATTTTCTACTACTCTCATTTCTTGAATTGAAGATACTCTAATAGCATAAATAGGCAGTAAGGATCTCATAATTTTACTTACAATTGTTTTTTCCTCAAGTACTCCTCCTACTCCATGGATAGCATTAATAACTTATTTGATTTTTCTACTGTACTGAGTGATATTCTCTCCTTCTTTCATTCTCGGGTCATCAAACTTTCCTCTTAGACTTTCAGCTTTAGCTCTCAGCACATTGGTGTCTCTTCCATGTACTAGTTTGACTTTGTCCCACATTTTCTTTGCAGAGGTGCTTGATTTCACATCTTCAAATTCAGCATCGGTTAGTGAAGAAGCAAGTTCTATCATCGTAGAATTTTGTTCATATCTCTCTCTCAATTGATCACTAGTTAGAGGTATAGTAGGTGAAACATATTCAATATCTAAGTGTTGTGTGACATCATTTCCAATACCTTATAGATGAATTCTTATCATGCTTTTCCATGATGCAAATTTGTCCTTGTTCAGCTTAGGCACATCCCTTTTACTCATCTTGTGATCTTTAGCTTAAGTCTTTAAACTCTTCTTCCAAGCAAAAAAGATCTTATACCAATTGTTAGAATAACTAAGAGGGGGGGGGTGAATCAGTGGCCTTAAAAATAATTCCAAAAATCCAACCAAAAAATTATCTCTCAAATATAATACCCTCTATTTATCTTTCAGTCCATCAAGATCTATGCCATAAATAACTTTAACAAATATAAGTTGCTCAGTAAGATATACTGTTTAACTTTTCTAGACTTTACCAAATAGTAGTAATTAAACTTAGTGTTAACCAACCAATCTAGTTTCAATAATGTGTAAAGAAAAATATCAATGCAATGAACCATAAACACATTTGACACATATATTTTAACGTGGAAACCCTGCTAAGGGAAAAGCCACTTGGGACCGGTAACCCAAAATATTTTCACTCTTCTGAAGTGAGCTTGGTGAAGAGCCAACCCTGTCAAAGGTTATAATACACACTATTAAGTGCGACCTTGTTAGAGGATTTAAAACTAATAGTTTATCTTTTGGCCTAGCACTCACTATGTTGTCAACAAGAAAACCTTTTGATACTCTTGATTATCTCAATACAATAAAGATTGTTAAATCCCACTCGGTTAAGAGATTTTCTGAATCAATGGTTAAACTAATACAGTAAATGATCTGTTCAAAATACAAATTTAACTTGTAGATATTTAGATCTATTGTTAGTCTAATAATACCTTTTTGATCAATGTACACTTCAGTTCCTTTTCTCTCATTCTTTCTTCTGCTCGATGAATTCTCTGTCCTCTATTGCTCGGTGTCTGCAGAATTCCTTGGCTCTGTTCTTCAGCTTGTATGATCTGATCTGCATGAAGAATTCTATCTTCACCACAATATATCTATCATTTCTCTCTTTTCGTAATGAATTCCTTGTCTCTTTATATAGACATTATTAGTCACTCAATCTACTTGTTTTTTTTCATAGATCACTTCTTGATCCGTAAAACTTGCCATGCTTTCTTTATCCCATAAAGCTCTACTTTAGTTTTATTCCGTAAATCTCTCCTTGATAACTGTGAATAAAATATACTTTAAATCTCTTTCATGCTTTAGTTTAACTAATTATTGAAAATAAAACAATTAGTCAGTCAATCTCTAGATATAGCTCTTGCCAGCTAAGTAGTTTTATTGTTCTTTAACTTTAGTTCTGATCGGTCATCAACTCCAGTTATGCTTGGTAACAACTTAAGTTTACTGCGGTGCTCGGTATACACTTTCTTGGTAACACTTACTTGGTTACTAATGTGATTGGTATACACTGTGAACTACTTGGTGTTCACTATCTGTCAGTGTTTTACTGTCACTCGGTATATACAAAACTTTTAAGTTTTACCAACCACATAAAATTTGTCTCTTCAGATCTTCAAGGTTATGACCAATATGTATATGATCAATCAAACCATATCAAGTTAACATCAATGACAATATAATACATTAATTGATTTAATGTCTTGCATTCACTTTTTGCATCTCAGTGATCATCAACTTATCATCTTCAAACATTCAATCAGTTTTAGTTCATCAGCTATCATCTTGGAGTACATACCTACAAAGGAGCGGGTTGCAAACATCTTCACTAAAACTTTGGCATCTCCATTCTATCTTCAGTTGCGTGCTATACTATGGTTGAAGGAAGTTATCCTTTGGGGGTCTCCGTGAGGAGAGAATTTCCTTCCTTCATGGTTTTCTTAGCATGTTTTTTCTATCTCTTTTTGGAGTCGAGTTTTTCCCATGTGATTTTCTCTATTTCTCCACTTTAATGAGATTTGGTTGTGATTGGGTACCTGATCAGGCCATGTTGTCGGGACCCAATTTCCTACTTTCATGAGTTGATTCTAGGTTTAAGATACTCCCTAAGTTTATCTTAAGGGGGGTGTTAGAGTAATAATATATTTCACTTATTAATTAAATCATTTTGATTTAATTTTTAAGTCACTTATTATCCCTAGTTTAATTAAGCTAAACTTTAGGCATATAATAATTAATTATTATCATGCAACCTAGATATTTCCCTTTTTAGGGTTTTGATCACCTTTATAAGGATTGATCTCTTCATAATTTATTATTCTCTCTATCAATGAATATATCATCTTTCATAACATTCTTTGTTGTGTCTCCATTCTTTGCTTTTGTGATAGGGTTTTGCTACAGTGGATCTTGGTGCATGAATTCTATGAATTCTAACAATGAGAACCTAAGAATTTAAGATGCTGAAGATATTAAAAGCTATTTTCAAAGAGTTGAGAATGCAGTTAATTAATTCAAGAACCATGAAGGCACTATTACCAATGAGGACTTCATGGATAATATTTGTATGAAATTACTAGACAGTTACAGCGACAGAATTTTAGCAATTAAAGAGGTGTATGATCTGAAGAATTTTACCAAAGAACAGTTGTTTGGTACCCTGACCACATTTGAGCAAAGGAAGTTTGGAAGATCTATAAGAACATATCATAGACAGCATTCAAAGCTACAAAATTAGAATATAATCCTAATTGTGATGATGAAGAAGAGTTTGAGGCTAATTTGGCAAGAAGATTGAAGAAAGGTACCGGCAAGTACAAAGGTATGTTACCCATAAAATGCTTTAGGTGTGGTAATATTGGTCATTTGGCTACTAGATGTCTTGACAAAGCTCCTAGACAAAAGTTCAAAAGATTCAATAAAAAGGCTTACTATGCGAATGAAGATGCTAGTATATTAGATGATGAATTAAAGATTGAGGATTTCTTTTCTTATGTTGAAGAAGAAGAGAAATATAAAATTGATATCACTAACATCGATGCTAAAGTTGATGATAATGTTGAAACTATTTTTTATGCTAGAAGGAAAAAAAAATGAATGGTTAATTGATAGTGGTTTCTCTCATCATATGACTGGAGATAAAAGTAAATTTGTATCACTTAGAAAATATGATGGTGGTGTTGTTATATTTGGTGATGATAAGGAAACATATATTGTTGGCAAAGGATCTATTAAATTTTATGGTAAGAATAACACTGACAATGTCTATTATGTTAAAGTTTTATATCACAATTTTTGAGTTTGAGATAGATGTGTGGGACTGGACATGATGTGATTTTCAAGGATGAAATATGTGAAATCAGGAAGAGATGTGGAGATATAATTGTTATAGGAAAGAGAACGGGAAGGAATATGTAGTAGTTACAAGGAGCATCTGAAGGATGTTTCTTATTATCTCAGACTGATGAAAGTTGGCTCTAGCATGAGAGGATGCATTACATTAATATTGATAATTTGATGATAATAATCTCACCTCATGCAGATAGAGATTTACCCAGACTGCACAAACTAGAAAACATCATTTGCAAGAGTTGTCAAGAAGGGAAGCAAAGAAGAGAAACATTCAAGGAAAAAGATCATTCATCTACTGATGTGCTGGAGATTGAGTACACTGATCTTTTTAGTCTGACCAAAACAATAATTTTTCAAGGTGAAAGGTATTTTATATTGTTTATTGATGATTATTCAATAATGACATGGGTTTCATTTCTTAGAGATAAATCTGAAGAATTTGATATATTCAAGATATTCAAGGATAGAGTTGAAATTAAATGTGGTAGAAACATTAAGTGTTTGAGATCTGATAAAGGTGGATAATTTACATCTAATGCATTGGAAATTTATTCTGAAAAGCATGACATTAAGAGACAATTTTCTGCAGCAAGAACACTACAATAGAATGGTGTTGTGGAAAGATGAATCAGACGATTCAAGAAGCATTTAAAACTATGTTGAGAGAAGAAAATCTACCAGAGATCTACTATAAAGTAGTACATACTATTATATATACGCTCAATAGATTTTTTTACTAGAAAAAGTATGGCAAGACTTCATATGAATTATGGCATGGAAGACTACTGACAGTTAAGTGTTTCAAGACTTTTTGTAGCAAGTGCTACATACGGAAATATGAATACAATATTGGCAAGTTTGACAACAGGGCTGATGAAGGAATATTCTTGAGCTATTCTACTAGAAGTAAGGTGTATTGGTGCTACAGTAAAAGACTGAACAAGATTGTGGAAAGCATGAATGTGAAGGTTGATGAATATTTTTAGAGGGTTCCTAAAAGGAACATTGAGTATGAATCTGATGCAAAAGAACAAAGAAAAGAAGACAAGAAAGAGGAAGATCAAATTCAACTGACACTAATATCCACTACTAAGAAACCAAGGTATATATAGAAGCATCATTTAGAAAATTAGATTATTGGATATAATAACAAAGGATTTATTACCATAAGTAAAGCAACATAAGATCATGCTTTGTTGTGTTTACTTTATGAAGTTGAACCTAAGTCTATAGCAGAGGCTTGTAATGATCAGATTTGGATTAATCCTATGAAGGAAGAACTAAATCAGATAGAAAAGAATCATACCTAGGAACTTGTGCCCTCACCAAAATACAAAAATGTGATAGGTACAAAATGGGTGCACCAGAACAAACTAGATGATAATGGAAAATTTGTAAGTAACAAGGAAATATTAGTTTGAAGAGTTTACCCATAGATTGAAGGAATTGATTTTGAGGAAACTTATGTTCCCATTGCATGGAAGCTATTAGAATTTTCTTGGCATTTGTATAATTCAAAAAATTCAAAGTTGATGCAGGAGCATCTTAGGATCTTGGAAATCTTGCATCAACCAAAAACATTTGTTTTCCTATTTTCCTGTTTGATCAGTTCTGGTGTTTCTATTTGTGATCATTTTGTGCTTATTCTCAGAGGTTGTGATCCCTCTAGTGTGTCTTTGGTTTCATTTTTTTTACCCTCCTTAGTTTGTGCATCATTTGGTTACTCTGTGTTTGAGATCTTTCATATGCTTGGCGAGACCATCATGTTCTTCATGTTTCAGGCCATTCTTCGTATTTTTGATCTCGCAAAGGGTTTGTCCTGATTGAAAAAACCTAATGGATCATTTCTCAATGATTTTAAATTTGTGGATGACCTACTTGAGGGATTGTGTTTCATATTCCATCCATTGGATGAATATCCTAATGATTTTGGGTCCTGACCTATTTTTGTACTATGTTTTCTTTTCATTGGGAAATGTAATCTTTCCTGGCTGACCTAATGTTTTTGAGGGCCTTATATACTCTTGTAATTGTGATATTGCTATCAGGATTCAACCTTGTAGTTTTTGAGTCAAACTCATTGACCCATAATTCATGAGTAGTGGTTCACATGAACCCATCTCTCATGAGAATGAATGGAACACTTAGCACTCTTGTAATTGTTTTCCATAGGAGATAGGAGAGAGAAAAAATAGAATAATAGCCTAGAATTTGTAGGATTCTAATCAGTAGATCAGAAAGAAGAAAGTACCTATTGAATGTTCATGTAGTCACTCCTGATTATAGATGGTGTAAAAAGATAATCTACTGAAGGTTATAATTAGGCGTGTATGCCTAGAAAGTATCACAACTTGTAGTTGTGTTTGTAACTAATCATTCAATAATAAGAAGATTTATCTTGCATTCATTTCCCTCTTGTTTTTTGTTGCTTCTGTTGTGTGACTCTTGCAGCAAGGATTGGTTGGACTCAATGAGTTCCCACTATCCTTGGTTGTGTCAGTTGGTATCAAAGAAAGGTTTTTGTAACCTAGGGTTTTCTTTTGGGGTGGTGCAAGCAAGGATTTGATCTATAGCTATTGAAAATTATAAAAATGGCTAGGAGGAATGCTAGAGGTGGAGAAAGGAATGCATATCCAACTGTCTTGGATTTGTTGAGACAAATTTATGCTAGATTAGAAGTGGTGGAAACTGCTCAGAGGAGATGAAAACATATAGAAGATGAAAATGATGAAGAAGGAGATGAACAGAATCAGGATCAAGCAAGGGAAGGATAGAACAATGAGGCACAACTAGAGTTGAATCAAGAAGAAGAGAGGTTCATTAGAGCCTTTACTAATGTGAATAAGAGACCTCATTTCAATCCTCTTGATTAGCATGGAAACCTAGATTCAGATGAATTGATAGATTGGATCATAGAGATGGACAAGTACTTTGAACTTGAAGGAACTAGTGAGGAGAAGAAGGTAGAATATGCTTGTACCAAGTTAAAAGGACATGCATCCTTATGGTGAGAACATTTTCAGACAGATCAGCATAGAAGAGATAAAGAGAGATCAAACCTTGGGATAGAATGGTGAATAAATTAAAATCTATATTTTTGACTGGAGATTACCATGTAAGTCTATTTCAAAATTTGTAGAGCTTGGAGTAGAAGGACTTAAGTGTTAAGAGTTACACTGATGAGTTTTATAAGCTAATATCAGATCTGGTCATGTAAATAATGATGTTAAACAAGTTTCTCACTACCTTAATAGATTAAGGGTGTCAATACAAGATGAAATCAGTCTGCTAAAGATTAAGAGTGTGGAAGAAGCTTATAAGTGGGATTCGAAGGATGAAGAAAATTTGAACCGAAGGCATTAGAAAAGGCAAAGAGGTAGAGGAGGAATATTTTAGAGAGGTTGTCTAGTACTAATGATGGAAGTGGTAGATCTTCAATAGATCAAGGCAAGAATGAGTCAAAAACCAAGGATGATGGTCATTATAGGAGGAATGATAGGAGTTCCTATCACAGTGAAGGACAAGGTAGTGGTGAAAGAAGTAAGTTCATTGGCACTCGTTTCAAATGTGGTGAAGCAGGGCATCGAGCCTTTGAGTGCAAATAAGGAAAATCTAAGAAGAAGACAAAAGGCAATAGGTGAATAGAATTTGTAGATGAGGAGTCCAATGGATCATTAAATAACAACCAAGAAAAGGAATGAGCAACCTTGATGAATCGTAGAATCCTATATCATAGTGAACAAGAGAAGGAGTCTTTATAGAGAAAGAATTTGTTTAGAACCAAATGCATGGTACAAGATAGGGTGTGTAATGTTGTCATGGATAGTGGCAGTTCAGATAATCTTTCTTTAGAGGAGTTAGTGGACAAGCTAAAGCTACAGAGGTTGAAGCATCCTAAACCCTATCAGATTGCATGGATACAAGATGAACACAAGGTACTTGTAAGTGAACAATGACTAGTTAAATTCAAGACTGGGAATTATTATGATGAGGTTTTGTGAGATATTATGCCTATGGATGTGTGTCATATTTTTTTGGGTAGAACATGGTAGTATGATAGGAAAGTTATACATGTTGGGAGGAAGAATGTATATACCATTATTGATAATGGGATGAAGAAAAATTTCTTACCTTTAGAGAAACCCCTTAAGAGTGAAGTGTGTACTAGTGAAGGATTTGTTTACTGGATGGTTGAAAGTTATCGGATGGCATGAGGCATAATAATGTGTATTATTCTTTCATAAACAAGAACTCTAAGGAGATTATATCAAGAGAACACCCAAAATAAGTCACTAGGTTGTTGAATGAGTATGCAAACATCATATTAGATAATCTCCCTGATGGATTACCACATGTGAGGATTATTAGCCATTGTATGGATCTAATACCAGGGGCTAGATTTCCAAACAAAGAAGCTTATAAGATAACACCTAAAGAGAATGAAGAACTCAATAGGAAAGTGCAAGATCTATTGCAATGGGGATTGATTAGAAAAAGTATGATTCTGTGTGCAACTCCTACAGTACTAGAACCTAAGATAGATGGACAATGGAGGATGTGTATTGATTCTAGAGCCATTAATCGGATCACAATCAAGTATCGGTTTCCTTTGCTGAGGATGGATGCTTTGATGGATTGTTTGATTGGAGCCATATATTTTACCAAGATAGATTTGAAGGGTGGATATCATCAAATCATAATCAGAGAAGGTGATGAGTGGAAAACAACATTCAAGACAAATGAAGGTTTGTATGGGTGGTTGGTAATGCCCTTTGGATTTTCTAATGCACCTATTACTTTCATGAGGTTAATGAATGAAGTTCTGAAGAAATTATTAGGAAAGTTTGTCATCATATATTTGGATGATATCTTCATTTTTAGTAAGAGAAAAGAAGAGAATTTGATGTTAGGCAAGTATTGTAGAGATTAAGAGATGAGAAGTTACTAATAAACATAAACAAGTGTACTTTCATGAAAGAAGAGTTAGTATACATGGGATTTGTAATATCAATTGAAGGGTTGAAGATGGATCCTGAGAAAGTGAAATCCATTCTTGAGTGGCCTACACTGAAGAATGTTGGAGAAGTAAGATCATTTCATGGGTTGGATAGTTTTTACCAAAAGTTCATCAAAAAATTCAGTTCAATCTTTGGACCGATGACTGAAACTGTGAGAGGATATAGGAAGGAATTTAAGTGGGCATATGGAGAAAAAAAGTATTTTTGAAATGTTGAATCAACAGGTGACTAAATAGTTAGTGTTAGCTTTACTTTATTTTAATAAGGTATTTCAAGTAGACTTTGATGCTAGTGGAGATACAATTGTAGTTTTCTTAAGTCAAGAAGGGAGGCATGTTTCATACTTAAGTGAGAAGTTGAATTATACTAAAAGAAGGTATTTAGTGTATGATCTAGAATTTTATGCCATAATCAAAGCATTGAAGAAATGGAGACATTATGTGTTACTCAGGGAGTTTGTATTGTATACTAATCATCAAGCATTCAAGTACTTGAATAGTCAAGGTAAATTAAATCAGAGACATTTGAGATGGGTTGAGTTCATACAGAGGTATACATTTTTTTTGAAACATAAGAGTGGTGTAATAAATAGATTTGTTGATGCCTTGCGTAGGAGAAGAGATTTGTTAACTGAAATAAAGATAATAGTATTAGGTTTTGATGAGTTAAAAACCTTGTATGAGGATGATCCAAATTTCACTAAACCTTAGAAATATTGTAGAGATCCTATTTTTGTAGACAAGAGTAATTGGTTATATTTTTTGATTCAAGATGGAATAATATTCAAAGGTAGTCAGTTATGTATACCCATAAGTTCTATGAGAGATAATCTCATTAAGGAGAAACATAGTAGAGGATTGGCAGGACATTTTGGTATTGATAAGACAATAGCTTTGGTGAGTGAGAATTACTTTTGGACACAAGTTCAGAAGGATGTGAAAAATTTTGTTCAAGTTTGTAAGGTGTGTCAAGTTGCAAAGGGTAGTAGTCAAAATGTGGGATTATATACGCCTTTGACAGTACCAGTCAGACTTTGGGAAAAGATCAGCATGGATTTTGTGCTTGGTTTTCGAAAGACACAAAGAGTCTATGATTCAACTTTTGTGGTTGTAGATAGATTTTCTAAAATGGCACATTTCATTCCTTGTAAGAAGACTACAGACAAAGTGCATGTAGCTGATTTATTTTCCAGTGAGGTTGTGAGATTACATGGATTACCTAAAATTATTGTTTTAGACAGGGATATTAGGTTTGTTGGCTATTTTTGGAGAACATTTTGGAGGAAGATGGATGTTTATTTGAAGTTCAATTCTACTTTTCATCCACAGATTGATCGATAGACATAGATTGAATAGGAGTTTAGGGAATTTTTTGAGATGTTTAGTTCAAGATAAGCGAGGCAATTAGGATTTATTTTTACCTCAAGAAGAGTTTGCTTATAATAATTCAATAAATAAGAGCACAAGGAATAGACTATTTGATATTATAGTTACTGGGTTTGATCCTAAGAGAGATGTAGAATTGAGGGAAGTTAATCATACTATTAAGAGGAGTGTTAAAGGACAAGAATTTTCTAAAGTTATAAAGTCATTACATGGAGAAGGGAGACATTATTTGGAGAAATGAATCAGGATTACAAAAGGAGAGAAGATATAAAATGAAGACCTAAGGAATTTCAGGTAGGGGATGAAGTTATGGTGTACCTATAGAAGGTTACATTTCCTATTAGTACTTACAAAAAGTTAAGGATTAATAAATTTGATCCTTGTAAGATCTTGAGGAGATTTGGTTCAAGGAATGCTTATGAACTAGAATTACCAGAAGATGTGGATATATCACCTGTATTTAATGTTGCAGATTTGCATGAGTATCATGAATCAGATTCCAAAAGTAGTGATGAATAAAATGTGGACCAATAGTATCCTAAGAATTAGATGGAGCATATAGAGAATATCTTGGATAGCTGAGTTGGTCGAAGTACAAGAAGCAAGTAGTTTAAATGGAAGGACAGACTAGTTCAAGATTCTTCTTGGATTTCTCAGGATTTGGTTGACCATTTTGATTTTCCTTTTGCCCCATAAATGTGAGAGGATCACTTTTCAATTAACCTTGGGTGTTTTATGCAAGAGCATCTTGGAATCTTGGAAATCTTGCATCAACCAAAAATATTTGTTTTCATGTTTGATGAGTTCTAGTAATTCTTTCTATGATCATTTTATGCTTATTCTTGGAGGTTGCAATCCTTCCAGCATGTTCATGGCTTCATTCTTGTCACCCTCCTTGGTCCATGCATCATTTGGTTACTTCAGGTTTGAGATCTTTCAGATTCTTGGCGAGACTATCTTGTTCTTCACTTTTCCAGCCAGTCTTCGTATTTTTGATCTCGCGAAGGTTTATCCCAATCAGCAAATCCTAACAGCTCATTTCTCAATGATGTTACATTTGTGGCCGACCTACTTGATGGATCATGTTTCATATTCCACTCCTTGGATGAAGATCCTTATGATTTTGGATCCTAACCTTTTTGTCTAATACATTTTCTTTTCATTGGGAAATGTAATAGTAGCTTAGAATTTTTAGGTTTCTTATCAGTAGATCGGAAAGAAGAAAGTACATACTAAATGTTCATGTAGTTATTGTTGATTATAGATGGTATTAAAAGATAAACTACTGAAGGTTCTAATCAGGCATGTATGCCTAGAAATTATAATAGCTTGTAGTTGTGTTTCTAACTGATCATTCAATAATAATAAGGTTGATCTTACATTCATTTCCCTCTTGTTTTATGTTGCTTCCTTTGTGTGACTCTTTCTGCAAGGATTGGTTGAACTCAGCGAGTACCCACTATCCTTGGTTATGTCAAAATTTTATCATATGGATGTCACGTATGCATTCCTAAATGGAGAATTGAAGGAAGAAGTATACATTAAATAACTAGAAGGTTTCATATCAGAAAAAGATCCTGATGTTGTTTGCATATTAAAGAAGACATTATATGGGTTGAAGTAGGTACCTAGATCCTAGTATGGTAAATTGGACAAATATTTGATCAGTCAAGGATTGAGGAAAGAATGGGCTGAAAACAATCTGTACTTCAAGGTAAATTGAGAAAATATTTTGAATATTGTTGTGCATCACTAGTACATTTTGGCAGATATGTGACTACGTGACTAAACATTTTAGTCACACCACTAAAAATTTTGGTCATGTGACTAAAATTGATCATATTCTACTCATTTACAAGTATAGATGACTAAATAAGTGACTAATTTAGTCACCAAGTAAAATCACATGATCAACCAAATAAAAGTGACTAAATAAACTACTAAATACAAGTGAATAAATAAACTACTAAATAAGCTACCAAATAAATGACTAAATAATTACTCACTAATAATTAGTCACCTAAACAAAAATGACTAAATAGATAGTCACTATTTATCAAAGGTGGTGGACCAAATAAATGACTAAATAGTTAGTCACTAATATTGTTAGGGAGTTTAATTAATCAAAACATCAAAAATTTGAAAATGTTATATTTATCACAAATAGTGTTGTGAAATAGCTATATCAACCTTTAATTCAACATGATAGTTAATAGGAAAGATGGATCAATCATGTAGTTAATTTTATTTTTGTATTATTAGTGAGGAAAATAATTTGTTAACAAATAAATTATATATGACGATTCTTAGTTGATTTATTATATCTAAGATATATAAGATCTATAATTAATAATTTGTTCAATGATGCAAGACAATTGAAGTTATCTTAATCGTCTATATCTATAAAGTTCATATAGTCATCGTTGTCGTTCTATGTGTTAGTATGATTTCCTTGAGGGAAAAAAGCATATCCTCTAAACACTATTCTAAATAAAGTAAGATTACTATGAAAATTTGTGAATTTGATATTAATGTATTTGTATTTCTCTTATTTAGTGATTTTTGGTCAATTTTAATAATATTATAATAAAGTATATATTATATTTAAATTTAATACTTTATTTGTGTAATTTCATTTGTCTTTTTTGTGAGAATTGGGAAGGTTAGGATGGTGTGATAATGGAGCCTAATTGTCTTCTTGTTTCGTAGGATTCATTTTAGTTCATTTGAAGCTATCACTTCTCCATTGAAAATTTTTTACACAAACAACATTCACAAAATGGTCCACCAATTCACCTCATGTTATATAGAAATCTATGTAAAAAACATAGGTAATTTTTTTTAAACCAACCTTTCATACCTCTTCAACATACCCATTTCATAACAAGGTGCAATTGCTAATTTTATAAAAATACCATGCATAAGTAATGGAGGGAAACTTAAAAGTTAAATTTTTCTTTGACTCTTGGATCAAACTTTTAATCCAAGAATGTCAACTTGGGTTACATGTGCGGGTTAGGGAAAAAACTCTAGTTTACCCATAGAAAGCATGGAGGAGGAGAAAATGGTCGCTAGATATCAGAGGACGACTCATTCCAACGAAGAACAATACTTTTCACGAATAATAATGAGAAGATTTTTCCAGAATGGTAGCGGATGCATGATGAATAGGAGTACAAAGCAAGTAAATGTGCCATGAATGCATGATTTCATTAATTAAACAGTTGTTTGAAATGTAAACATCAGATAAGGCACAAGAAAAAAGATTGAATCTCATGGGAAAGGGTGGCCAATGAGCAGGATATATAAGATTTTGATGATTCAAGTATAGTTAGAACATAGCTTTAGTGGTGTGAACAACAGTTTCAGTGAGAACGTCACATTTTCAAGAAGTAAGGCATGGTTTTTGTCTTCTCATTCCTGAATAGAATTTAACAAGAGAACCAGAAATTGAGCTTAAATCATTAGAAAACTTGCCCCCATTAAGATACATTATAAAGAAAACTAGACATAGAAGTTGTCTCTTGAGCCTATATAAACTCCTAGCCAAAACTATTTTAATTATTTTTATAAATTAAAAAATAATTAAGATTAAATACATATAGCACCAATCTCTATATAATATAGATCACCTAAAATATATTATTTATTATAATGATTAATTAATTAAAAATTAAAATTAATTAATTAAAAAAAATCAATTATTTAAAAGTTAAAATAGAATGAACCTTATTAATTTAATTAATTACTAATAATCATACAATAGGGACACATAAAAATTGTGATGGTGAATTTTACAGCATTTGGTAATGCCCAAAATAATATTTTGACTTCTCACGCGCACGTATTGAGCGTTTGGTAATGGGAAAAATAATATTTTGGCTTCCCACGCGTGTGGATTGAAGGGTTTTGGGTTTGGTGTATGCACAAAAAATATTTTCCATTAGCTGCAGGCAAGAAGGATAAGAGGATTTTTGTGGCAAAATAGAAGGATTCGTGACATATTTCTCAGAGATTTCATTCATCTCCATTGCTTCTTTGATTCAATCTTCAAGGTAGTGAATGTGTTCCCTTTTTTTTCTCAAGCACTGGTCTTTTTTTCCCTTTTCTTTCTCAAGATGGGATTGATCTTAGTTTAAATGGTTTTGTTTATAAGAAGAAAATTGATTCCCTAGGAAGGCTATACCATGCATTTTCTTATTGTTTGTGAGTCATTCCTTATGTGATTAATTCATGAATATCTATTATTTTTAAATATTCAAGGCATTTATTATGGACTTGAAAAAATTATAAGAACCTTCATATTGGATGGTAAAGGTAATCAAGTTGATATAACAATCATTTTGGGGGTATCTCAGCCTAACTGTCAATGTAAAGACAGTCTCAGTAAAGTTTGTTTAATGTCACTCTAAAAGTCATCAATATATTTACCTTTATCTGATCAAGGGTTGTGAATGAGTCAAGTTAGCATTTTCTAGTCATGTTGAAGAGGCTTCATACTTATCCTAATCTATGAACAAACAAGTTTATTGTCCAAACGAAGTGTAAAAATAAGAAGTGCTAAGATTAATAAACCAATCCCACATAGAGCCTTTCCTCAAAAGAATTGTTGTGGCATGGAGTGTGTTGGAAACCATGGTAGGATCTCTGTAAGTAATTAATTTATCCTTAGTAATCATGTGTACAATCACCACTTCTAAAAAAAGGGGATCTAACTTAATATGAGTGGAAAGATTATCTTTAGAAAATGCTTCAAGGTCCAAGTGAACCACATATTGGTCCAAGGGATGGTGCAGTGTCTACAATGTCCTCTTCAACTTCTCCCCATTCCCTTTTGAACCTAAAATCAAATAATCCAACCTAGGAGGAGGAGGCAGTGTTGAAACAAAAGGAGAGGGTATTTTGGACTCCACAAAAATAGTCTTTTTAACCTCATTACTCCATGCCTTAGAAAGTGCCAACACATGAAATACACCATTGATTGAGGTTGACTATATGGTATAGGTGCACTAATTCTACTATGGCCATGACTATTCAAAACTGATGTAATAAGGCCAGGAGAAGGCCATTTCTTTTGTTCATTAGGATCCATGATTCTTATAAGTCAATGTGAGTCATTTTTGTAAGGTCATTAGACCATTTGTTTACATTTTGTCAATGAGGACCTGAATAGTCAATCTAGGTCAAAGGGGGTCAAAGAGGTCAAAGGTTATTTAAATTATGTCATTGAGTCATATTTGGTCTAATAGAATCAAGTTCAAATGGTTTTGAAATCACTTGAGTTATTTTGTGCAAAAAAATGTAAATTGTTGTCAAAGTTGCACAATGCAACTTGACAACTTTTGTTGTCAAATGACAAATTTACGTCCATTTGGTTCAAAAATCATTTGGATAGTTATGAGAAGGTGTGAAGTAATCTATAAGACCCTGAGGCACGCACTTTTTATGGTTGTTCATGGAAATCAATAAAAACTATCTTTGTTTTCCTGGCAAAAACTCAATAGAACAACATATCAGTTGTTTACTTCTTTTTTGTACAAGTTGATTGGGACTTTGAATGGTCATAAAATCCTAGAACATTGAAGTGCCTTTATTTAAAACATTATTTTGTGAGATTTCATTTTTTTTTTTTCAAGTTATAGAAAGTTATGTCTTCTTGGGTCTAAAAGAAGCCCTACCTAGGGTTTTGAAGAAAAAATGATGAAAACTTGACTTCCCCTAGGCCAAAATTCAAATGCCTTTGATGAAAGTCAAGTATTGAAATTTATTTTAATATTTTTTTCTTAGATAAGTGGCCTTGAAATATCCATTGAGTTTGATGAAGTTTTATGACTGGTAGTGTTGTGTCCAGGGTTACTAAGAGGCTGAGATTTTAAATCTGGGTTGTGTTGATAGACCCCAACCCAAGGGTGGATTTCATAGTTTTAATACATCCCATAAATTTTCCAGGTGGTGGCATTAACCTCTAATAAATTTGTTGAGTACTTTCTTTGTAAAATAGGACTAATTTCTTTATAAGGGTTCTAGTCCTAGTAGGTCATGTGAGAGTTCTTGATGAAAGTATTAAACATCCATATGTGAGTTTGACATATGTTTTTAGCCTTGGAAAATGGTTAATTTCCAAGTAAACAACTATCATGGGAATCCTCAGTAACTTGGAGTTTTAGTTAATGCTCACATTAAGGGCTATTAGGTCTTATAGCAGCCAGGGCAAGCAGTCCATATTGTGGTGTGTTTGGGACTAGTTTGGTGAGTCATTTGGGAGTATTTAGAGTTTCATAAAACCTATTTGAAGTATTCTTATCATATTTTCTTTGGTTCCATGGAATATGGGTTGTTGTAATTCGAGTAACAAACCTTGATGCATTGCCTAATCGAGGTAGTCCTTCATGGTTGATCATGTTCATGTGTACTTGTAGATATTTCTCAAGGGGGATCAATTTTCTCATGTTCCTTGTGTCCAAGGTGTTGGGATTTGTTAGAGTTCAAGGTATTTTCCTCCATTCCTTTTGACAAGAAGAAATTTTTTCTATGGGCCTTGTGATGGGTGTTGTTACAAAACTAGAGAAAATGGAGACATGGTGTTGTGTGGGGTGTGTGGGTTCTAGATGCTCTCCATCGCTACATCATTGAACATTTATCACAAGTATTTCTCATGATATGCCATTTTTTCTTAACTCCTATTTCTAAAAACTTTTTGGTTGGAAAAAAGTAGCCTTATCAAGAGAAATTATATTTCTCACAATATTATTGTTATTGGGAAAGTCTCGAGTGGGTTTGCTTCTCTAGGTAGAACATTCTCTCTATCAATTTTGATTTCTGAAAATCTTAGGATAGAATTGAATGGAAATTTCATTATAGCCACGATTAGAGATGTGTCTTTTATAATCCATGCATTATCTTAGTTATATTTAATTTATCTTTCTCTCACTTATGGAAGAGGCAATATTTCATTGCTATGCAGGTTTTGTTAATCTCTTTTCTTGGAATATTTAACTTAGATATGTCTATTACACATGTTCTATTTCCTTCAATGTTGCTTGGAATAGGAGAAAAGTGGAATTTAATGAAGAAAAATAGTGTTATAGAATAATTAAATTATGAAGTGGGTTGGTTTCGTATTGAAATGTATTTACATGAATTTTCACATGTGACGTTGTTCCCTATCACATTTTGAACAGTTTCAGCTGGAAAGTTCTTTGCAATTTATAACCTCGTTCTTTCCAGCCAAATTTGAATGCAACATTACCATATTATTTGATGCAACTTCACATCTTTGTACTACATCCTGCTTTAAGTATCATAATCTATTAGAAATCATTATTTTCATCCAATGTTTTAATTGTGGATTTATTTTCATAGGAAAATTTTCTAAAACCAAGGGGATTGGTGTGTTTGGTAGTTATTCCAAGAGAAACAACGTCCCTATTGAAAATTGGTGATATTATTTGCTAACAAATAGGCATAAGGCGAGATTTGGAGAGATCGTTATTCTTAAATTTGCAGTGCTTCATAGGAATTGTTTTTCTATCTGTACTAATAATATTCTCCACATAAGATATAGAATCTCTTAACTATATTTCTTACTATTTATTTTTTGAACTGTAGGTGTCAGATACACTTTTTACATGGGAAGATCTACAAGCAAAACAAAATAATGAATTGTTAAAAAACTTGGGGAACTTTATTCATCGTTGCTTGATTTTTATTGCAGAACCTTTGGGTGAGTATGTGTTCTATATGCAATATTTCTTATACTTCATGATGATTAAAACACGTATTTGTGATTTATATCCAGTTGCATGCAGGTCAAGGTCAGCCATATTCGTTGTTCCAAATGCTCTAAATGTTGAGATGCATAAGCTAACTACTGCTCTGGGTGAGAGAGTTGTAAAATTAGTTGAACAATATGTTGAGGCTATGGAGAATGTAATCATATTTGTTTATTTTAATCAATTGATGCATTTTTTCTTCTTTTATTTTAATAAAAAGAAAAATTTCCTCATAAAATTGTGCAAACACTAGAATCTTTTCACATATTCTAAATCTAGTTCATTTCTTATTTTCCCCTGCATTGTATCCTAGATATAGGTTAGCTTAAATAGGGATTGAGAACAATAATGAGCATATCCACAGAAGGAAATGGTTATTTTCAAGTAATCTTCTTACCAATCTCCATTATTCTTTTGTTTCTAAATCTTTTTTTTTTTGTTAATATTATGCAATTAAAATTGAAAGATACATGTTATTGTTACAATACACATGATAGTCAATTCTAGAAACTTTACAACAAAGACCTAAAAGCATGTGTCATTGTGTTGAAGACTTAAGTTGGACTTGTACATCTTTTGGAAACCTTATTGGAGCCTTTTATGCCTTATTTTTCATACAAGGTGAGAATTAGTCATTAACTATTCAAGGAATTTGTCACAAGCATGTAAGCATTTTCTGTGCAGGTTTGATGTTGCTTCCAATATGGCTGCTTTTCGATAATATTTTGTTTAAATTCCATAATATTTTACCATTGTTGAGTGGAACTAGAGGATTATATATTTAATGTCTTTTACAAGTGCTAGAATAGCTCAATCTTCTGCTTGAAACATTATCACTCTCTGATGAAAAAATAGATATTGAGAAGGCTAGAAGGCCTTGGGAAATTATTCCCTCTAGTTACACTATTGCAAATCCAAAACCATTTTTTTTAGAAATGGTATTGTTACATTGCCTTTGAATTCTATCATTGTAATTTATGTAAATCCTTTTATTTCCAATCAAAAAGGTATTATTATATCACACTTCTTATAAGGTTAATGATTTTCAAGCTATGATTTTTATTGGTGTTGTGGTCTAGAAAGATGAAGAGGTTGAATACTACAAGAAAAAATTTGTAGGAACTCAAGCTGATAGGATTGAGAAAGCTAGTGGTGAAGCAGAAAAAGTTGCTGAGAAAATCAAAAGTACCACAATTTCAGGTGAATTTTTCAACCTTTTTTGAAGACATGATCAATAGTTTATCAAATTATTTGGCATGAGCTACTAATTTCTTTCCAAAATTAAATTTGATGGGACCATTTTCTTGTATAATTATCAAAATATTGTTCTCTTTCCTTTCTTATATGGTGAGGTAAATGTTTATTGGAGGGATGTGTATAGAAGTAATGTGATAAGAACAATAAAAAAATTGTTATGTTCTTGATGAGGCAAGATGCATTCACTGCATTGCCTTTTATCTAAATATATGACACTTATCTCCAAACCAATTTTATTACAAATAATTTAATAGCTTAACATGACACTTATCTCCAAACCAATTTTATTACAAATAATTTAATAGCTTAACATGAATTGCAACTAACATTTTTTATAATGAATAATACCAGGATTGAAAATGTGTAGGTCTTCTTTCACAGAGAGATGTTAATAGTTATTTGTAATGTTTGATAGTTTTGTAGGAAATCTACTTGATATTCTCTTAGTAGATATCAAACCAAAATTGCATGTTCTTGTTTGTGTACATATATGGAACCTCTTAAGTTAGATTGTCATCACATTCTTATTAAAGGAGATATGTAATAATATTTTGAGAACATATCATTCCAACTAATAAGCTGAGAGCTTCATCTTTCGTATCTGCCTTGCAAAAACCATTACTGATGGCACTATGTGAAATAATATTTGGTGAAAAGCCATCTTTTATCACTTGAGCTACCCAGAGTAAAGCTTTATCTTGTAGAGAGAATCAATTAAGGTATTGAAGGTAATAATAGTAGGAAAAAATGGCTACTCCTCATTTTGTCCAAGAGCTCTAGTGCTTCCTCAATTTTTCCCTATGTACACAAAGTCTTCATAAGGGTGTTGTAAGTGATGACATCAAGTTTTTAAATTAAAATTCCATTATATTTACTTCTATTCATTAATAAGTCTATGAAGGCCCCCAAACATCCCTTAAAACAATAACAATGATGCTTATTAACAACTTAGACACCCTTACCACAGTGGATTACATTGGACTGGCTTGTCACTGATTGTACCCCATTGATAGTCTCTTATGTTGGATCTGCCTTTACACCTTAGATCACCAAATTCTACCAATATGAAGGACACTCTTATTACACCACACTTAATACCTAATTCACCCAACCAATCCTCATAATAACCTCATTAAAATTCACAACCATAGTTTACTGTCAAACTATGGCAGTCAAGCATTTCCTACTCAGACACTCACAAAAGAAACCTTAAGCCATGTTACCTTTTTCTACTATTCACTTGAAAATTAAGACTCGCCATTACACATTTATATATCAACAACCTGCCCTTCAGACCTACTCCAATGAATAGACTCACTCCACAATCAGCAACATACTGTCAATCACAGTCTGTGACAAGAATTACTATCTTTCTCCATCATTTTCACGTACAATTTGTTGCATAGTTCCCTGAAAACATAGAGGCATAATATAAATACCCTTTCCCATAATTACACCAATTTTAGGTCCTTGGTACACGTGGAATGGTGGTGAATTACATTTTAGAAGACCCACTGGCTTCCCTAACCGAGGGTTGACAATCTAAACAGAAACCTTGATATCTAACTGATTCTAAATGAAATTGAATGGAAAAAAAACCAAAATAAAAGGTATTCAATCCCTCATAAGCACCAACGGGAGATAGATCAAAACATTATGATACTCATGGTGAAAAACTAATGGAATCAGTCTACTTTAAAATAACAGCACCATGAAATTGTGCAGAAATCTGCTTTTTATTAATAACAAACCCACTACATTGACCAACCTCTATATTTTGATCATTAGACACATATATAAGCTTTTTCACCCTCATGAAAACTAATAGTAACCCCTTAAACTGTCATTCAACCACCTATGTAACCAACTTCGGTTGGTTATTTCCTCTTAAAATATTGTCAATATGAAAACTTTATACTCTTTTTGCATTGTGGAACTATTTTATCATCCATATTATATGAATTTGGTTATTCAAGACCTTATGTACATAAAACATTAATAAAACTCCTAATTCCTCCGATTGAGCCCTTACATAACCCAATAGACCTAGTTTTCCCATTATGGTAGCTTTAGCATTTTGATTATAAATGACTCATTATGAACAAATATGGCTTCAATAGCCTTCATTACATCATCAAATGGTCCTATAGACATTATAAACTCAAAATCCTCCAAGGACCTTCATTAGGTCCATATGGTTACCCTTGTCTTCTAGGTGATCTTGCACAAGGAGGATTGTGTGTAATAAGTAGAATGTGTAAAATATCTTTTAATTGAGCCTTTCTACATAATGCTATGAGATTGAAATGAGTTGTATATTGTAATGGCATAATATTATTTTAATTGGGTCTTGAAAAATGAACATAAGTTGATTAAAGCTCAAGACCAAACTTTTCTTCAAGATGTGGTCTTTTATAGTTCTCTCCAAGTTGATAGTCCTCATATCAAAGATGTTTAAAGTAACCCTTTACATGTCTCATGGCTAGTGTAAGTGACCAATAATTTTTTTCCTTGTGATATATCTATCAATCTAACTTGTGTATGTGCAAAACACATGAATCTAATGAATGTAGAAGCACCTCCCCAAAAACATTTATCCATGCCTTTGAAGAGTTACCAAATATGTTCCAAGCAACGACCACTGGAAGAATTTTTCAGTCCACATTGTATAGGAGTACTAATTTAGGCTCTTAGTTGTCTAGCATCATTAAAATAAACTTCAGTGTTTGGCTGAGCACAAATGAAAAATTGGTCACATCCTTTCTCATTTGTAAGCCACTAAGATAAATCTTCAAAACAAAAATCTATAACCTACTTATTTGAAACTCTCATGTATTCCTCAAAGTCGTAAGACATATTAGCAATAGACATGTGTGCTTATGTCTAGCTTATATCTATTTGTTTGATCAACTAGCATCTATAGAATTCTCTCCCTGATTGTTCCAATCTAGCAAAAAAACTTACAAATAACACCTTCACACTTGTCAAACTTCCAAGAAGGAAAAATAGGAATATGTTGCTTATAAATGTTGTAGGTGATTCTAAACTCATTGCCAACCATAATAGTTGAATTAGGGAAAGAATTGATCACATTACAACCCAAGTACATAGCCTTACAAATCTCCCCAAATTGAGAGGTTACTCTATTGATGCAAATAAAAATAAGTTTTTCTTTGTATACCCTCATTTTTGTAATCATCTCTAGCGATAATCCAATGTAGAACATTCAAAAAGAAAATATAGATTAAAAAAGAACTAGATTTGTAGATTCAAATCGACCAAATCAGTAACATCCTTCACATCTTTTTCTCTATCACTAGCTTTCACTTCCTAAAACATCTTTAACTTGTCTTTTAAGTCCTTGATCCTCAACATCAATATGTTTATAGAAAAAATTTATCTTGATTCATTATTAAATATTCAATATCTTTTGAGAAATTATAAGCATTAGATATGGATTTCAATAAAAGGAAAAAAAAATGGCAATGGAAGTATGCATTGAGAATATATGTAACTTTATAAATGACCTGACAAATGCAAACCTTTGTGTTTCTCATTGAAACTTGCACTTATTTTGTTTGGCAGGTACGAGATCTATATCATTTATCAAAGTCATTCGCAATTTCTTCCTCAAAGATAGAGAAGATTGATTATGGTATGTTAGATATGTGTCACTTCTTCATTTATGTATGACTTGTATATAAATGAATCAAGATTTTCAAGAATGCATGACATTATGGTTGTATTATTTTTTCTTGTGTTTAATCAATGTAGGAACCAATGGCACTTGCTAATCACATGTCTCTATATCCAACTTTATTTGAAATTAATGTAGCTTATAAGTGCATATTTCTGCAATAGAATTAACAAAAATATTGAGATTTTTTAACTAAATCAAATCTTGGTTCGAAATTAATGAGATGGATTAGGAGTTTCTCAAAAATCTCTTTATGGTTATCATGTTAATATTGTGGTCTTATTACAAAGGCACACAAAGGTGGGATGAGAATGTAAGGATTCCTAATGTCTCTTTCCATGAAATGAATCAATGAATTTATATGTTTTGAGATCTGATTTTATAGTCATGTTCCAAAACTATCCTAAGACTATGACAGTCACAATCCTTGAGGTTTGTTTATATATTTAGGATGTTTAAAAGGTATTACATTCTCTTAAAGGTCTTGTGATCACTATCCTCAAATACTACATTGGTTTCATTCACTTACTTCAAAGCATTCAAACACAATCATTAACTTTACCTTATTTTCTAAGGTATTCATACATTACCCTTCCTCTTTTGGGTCTGTCATTAATGAGGCTTGCCTAGACCTCATGTTACATTGTCATTCTTTATTCACACATTCTTACTAATCCATCTTGGATTCCTTTCAACTATTCCAACCCTTCACATATATTTTCCACAAGCATGTACTTGATTTCCATGTCTGCAACATTTCTTGTACCTTCTACACATATCCACAATCACATCTTCATCCCTATCCTTAACACAAATACAAGTCATTTCAGTTTGTCCTTCCACCTGCTCAAGCACAAAACATTAGTACAAAAATGTACTGCTACATCTTCCTTCAACATAATTGTCCACACATTTTTCTTCATGTCTTCAAATGACTTGGACTTACAATAGTCCTACAACATCAATCTAATGCCCTACATATGACTGCAAATGTATTCACAACATACAATCTATTGAGAAGGTTCAATATCTCTCAAAAACAAAATCATTCCAACCCTGCTATCTCTGCTAACAACCATTTAACCTATCAACATTGACTTCCAAGATAGAAAAGACAATCCAGTCCTATCACATCTAGCATCATTAAGGTTTTATAAGGTCCTTAAATACTATTTCAACCATATTTGTGACTATTCAAAATACATCAAATGTCAAAAAAACACAAATATGTTATGACTTCTCTGTTATTGTCAAGGTAGCTAGTCTGTTGCTACGAGGTTTCTCCCAATACAAACTCTACAAAATCCTTTTCCAACCACTCAAAAAATTCCTTTGAGGGTCCACAACCTTATTTGATCCAATACACACAATTTCAAACCATGTAAATGCCAAACAAACTCAAACAATTTGAATCACTGTAAAAAAATGCAGGAATTTAACTATTAAGCCCACTAGGGAATCAATTTTCTCTCATTATACACATCCATTAAAGACAAGACAAAATTAGAATTAAATCCCTTCGATTCTAGTTGTAGAACAACCAAATTGTTAATTTTTCCAGTGATCAAATTCGTAGATATTGTCAAACCCTTATGCATAGGTCTGTCACTGATTTTTTTAGTAGTTTTATAAAATTCTTTTAGATCTCCCTTAAAACTCTACATCTATCATTCTAACTTAATTAAAATCAAATGTAATTCATGTATATACATTTCACAATAGATTTCAGGAAAGATTCAATCTATTTGCCTATAGAAAAATGCTCAGAATCATAAAATAACAAGACTGGTCACAAGAAACTTAACACCAGTTGAGTTCAAGTCCATAGTTTGATCACTTAACTCAAAATAAATTTATATTACATTCATAATAAATGGATTCAATCCTCCATTCACCTTGACAATCCTTCACAAATCTATATGCCTTCAAACACTTGACTTCCTTTGATTCCTACAGGAAATAATGGGACAGTCAGAGGTGTCTCTGACTCATTTTCTATTCACACCTCCAATAGGAATACCCTATCCTCTTCATTTGACCATTTACAACCATTTTACAAGGCTTTAGACAATTTCAAACAGTTCCAACTTCCCAATTGACCGACTACTTGATTCTTTACTCTCATTTTGGTGCAACATTGCAAAATTGTGATTTTGTGATATTGCACTATTACAACATCTTTTAACTAATGACATTTACAACTTGAGTTAACACCTTTGACACATTCAAATGAACCTTTTGTGACATTTTACAAACTCCTTACCCTTTCATGGGTTTTTTTTTTTGCATCATTTGACCTTTTGAACCAAATAGAACCTATTGGAACAACTCAGCACTATATGAAAATTTTTGACAAAGTGGCTCATTTAGCCTCACATATTATGATTCAATAAACTCAATACATCACAAATGAGCTTATTACATCAAATAAAATCAAATTGATTATGTCATGACCTTAGACTTCTTGGAACCTCCTGGTGCTCAGATGCTCTGCACCACTCTATTAAAATATCATAATACAAATACATAATATTCAGTAACACATGATTAAAGAAACAAGGTACCTCAAAATGTTGCTTAACACTGGATTTCACTTTTCCTTGCTAGGAGCATGTTTTTTTACTATGCCTGTGTTGTGCTTTATATCTATGATATTGGAATCATTGTCTCCGTGATATGCTTTTAATCATATAATGGTAATAATATTAATGTACAAAACCTATTACAAAATGGAGTTTCCTTTTGAGTAGTTGGTATGAACTTCACACAATTTTCTGGGGTAGTTGATATCAGTTTTGCACTACTTTTTAGATTAGTTGACATGAGTTTTTTGGAGCATATGATTTTTTCACATTTTCTATATAAAAATCATTGAATATACAAATCAAACATGTTTTTAAAATATTAAGTACTTCAATTAGGGATGACAATTTTTTTATTTCTAAAAAAAGAAGTGATTATTTATGACTTTTGTACATAAATGAGGGTATACAAGAGACTAGTAGAGTAGGTAGTTTCAGGTTCAAATTTCATTTTATCACTTTTGAAAGAAGATCATACCAAAAAAAAATTAGAATTTTAGTCATGTGCCAAAGTTCATTTGACTTATTGTACTTGGGTTCAGGTATAGATGCAAGCATTGTGAGTTTTGGACCAATTGTGAACTCATGTTGAACATAAAAAATCTTCTTCAGTTTCCACTATAGCATCCCATCAATATTACTTACAAGTTTAGATGAAACAGGGGAATTTTGACATCTCGTTAATTCACTATTGTGTTACACTAAACTTATTAAAGTTTTAACTATTTTTGTGTTTTATAATTGCATTGGGGACAAGGTTTTCTTAAGTGATGTTTTATATTTCATATCTGAGTTATTGGTATGAAGATGATAGGGTAATCTTGGCATCTCATTAATTCTCTATTTCCTTTACACTAAACGTATTCAAGTTTTAAATATTTATGTATTTTATGATGGCATTAGGGACAAGGTTTTCTTAAGTGATGTTTCATATTTCATACCTCAATTATTGGTATGAAGATAATAGGGGAATCTTGGCATCTCATTAATTCTCTATTGTCTTTACACTAAACTTATTCAAGTTTTAACTACTTTTGTGCTTTATAATTTAGTTATCTCCATTTAGATAGTTAGGTAGCAAAGATTTAACTTGAATACCCTTCAAATCTCAGGATTATGTATGATAGCTCAAAACCTCTTGAATCATTGTATGAAACTTGTAAGATCTTGAATAATATGATCACATTTTCCAGGTCTCACGTGTTGTTCTCTTGTTTATGACTTAGGAACTCTTTATTGTCATGATAATTTTTTTATGACATACAAATAACTTTAGTTCATAATGCATTACAATCCATTTTAATGTGTTATCTCAGGTCACTATTGGAACCTGAATCAATTGTCCAACCAAAAATAAATTTAGCGCATATGTACACTCACATGCATGTAATAACATATGTACACTCACATTCATGTAATAACATATGCAGACAAGTAAATGCACCTAAATACTCTTGATAATTAAGAACATGTGTTTCTATTCCATATACCTTTATTTCATTTATAATCGATAAAAATAATCATAATAAATTCATACAAGTTCAATATGGTAATTCTATTTCCCTTGATTTCACTCATATCTTTCTTATGTTCTAGAGTAGACAAAACATACAACATTGTTTCCAAATACAATATCAAAATTCAAATCACATACATATTTTATGGGACCCAAAGCACCATTACCTTTCCAAGTAATTTTCCTCAAGTGTATACACAACTATCTTATCACCAGCTTCTAGGTATGTAGGTCCCTACACAAATCATGTGATGGGATGTGTCCTTAGCATCAGTCGTCTTACAATAAAATGTTAATTTATTTTTAAATGGGATGCTACATATGAACACACACATTAGGATGAGAAACCAAGATCTATCAATATATACAATTGAAACATGAGATATTTCCTCAAAATAGAAGACTATTTTCCATTTGCCAATTTATACCATCAAAATCCTTAGTTTTTATAATTTTCATTTTCTATGCATAGACACAGTGCTAGTTGGAGGAAGCTATGGGAAGCCAAAGATGATAGGTATTGGTTGCATGATATATTTGAAGACATAAATTTCAAACTCCTATGTATCAGCTACTCCTGGACAAGTGTCTGAAAGAATACTATCTCTACTTCATCTTCTTTCAGAGTTCTTATTCTTCTAGAATGCTTTGTGTTGATGTCAACTCTTCACTAGTTTGAAATTTTTGATCTTTATAACAATGACTGCACCAAGATCTCTATCCTTTTAAATTTCCAAGTCATTTTTTCTTCTTCTACAAACCAATTTATGTAGCATGATGACAACCTTCTTATATTTTCTTAATGAAAGTCATGTACACTACTATTAAAAAATTATGATCTTCTGCATTGATACTTGAATGTCTCTATCTTGATGGATTTCTATTATAGTGAAAGTCACTATTTCTCAGTCATGTATGACTATCACCATCATTAAATACCTTGTTGAGACTATCTCTCAACATTAATTTTCACACCACACACCATCGATCATGCATTTCTCTTTGAATTTTAAAGGCCATTATGCTCTACTCTACCACCTATATCATTGTTATTTGGTCTTTTGATTAGCCTTCATGATACTATTTGTGTCTCTCTCCTCTGATATGAAACATGATACTTTGACACTACTTTTTAATATTTCCCTTTGTAAATGTTGCTCCATTATCAGTTGTCTACCATTAGGCTTAAACTTTATCACTGCATCTGCTTCATACTTGCTTTCCATCATGGCACAATTGTTCACCTTCAAGATATTCATTTATGTTGCACATCACTTCTTCCCAATAGTGTTGTCTCTCATGCATGGAGCCATTGTTTTGACATTGGTTCTCTTTGTGCTATTAGACATTTTCTTCATGGAGGTCTCCTCATATCTTCCATTGTCAACTTGAAACACTACAATTTTGTCTATGAGAATCCTTTACTCACTGAATTCTCTCATATGAAATAGCACTGCCTTCTTCTATCTAATACTCTTCATACTAGTGTTGTCCACTTTTTATGACAGTCATCCTTGTATCTCTTCCATAAAATAAATACTCTTGTCCTTACTTCTTCATGACTACCATGTTACATCACATTTCAGTGCTTTGGTAAATGGTTGAAGACCATTACCATACCTTTGTACCTCTTTGATCAATCAAAAATGTGAAATGACCCTCCCATCATGGCCTTGTTACTCATTCTTGTCTACTTCATAAGATTGATCCTATCTATGACCTTATTGCAATGTTATTCTATGGATTGTCATTTCCCTTATTTATTGTTGTTTGATCTCGTGTATATCTATAACTTATTCTATGATGACCAAATTATTTCCTTTTATCTTTATGAATGTTTCCATTGTCTTTGTATCAACCTACTCTATAAATTACTATTCTTATGATTTAGCTTTATATTCTGATAGCTTTATAATAGTCATGAGGTCGACACAATATGTTGCAATCTGGAAAAATATGGGAGTCATGATAACAGTTAAACAATTATAACTAATGAATCCTCTATCTATAATAGTGCCCCCTCCACCTTTGATAAATAGTGATCTTTTATCCATCTCTTCAAAACACTCCAAAGAGCTCTGAGAAAACAATCATAAAGCCTGAAGGAACAATAATGAACCTTTGACAAATAGTGGCACTTCTTAGGAGAATTTTGGCAGTGCTTAAGAAGTAGTCAAGGATTTTCTATCAAATAGTCATGGAAATCCTTG
The DNA here is from genome assembly GCA_018584345.1 of Thuja plicata. Classification (NCBI taxonomy): domain Eukaryota; kingdom Viridiplantae; phylum Streptophyta; class Pinopsida; order Cupressales; family Cupressaceae; genus Thuja; species Thuja plicata. The sequence goes on from MU225998.1 coordinate 79,311, forward strand.
AATATGGAAAAGAAACTCATTTTGGGCATTAGTTGAAAAGGCATTGAATGACTAAAAATAGTCATACATCCTTATTGAACATCATTAGATCTTGAAGAGAAACCACTAATCTTGAATTAAAATTACGAATAAAAAAGATGTAAATTTGGCTATGACCTATGCATCATTCTCAGAGTAATTCTTATGAGTATTTCATGTGCTATTCATTCACCCTATTCCACATGCACTGACACAATGCACAATCTTGTATTATAATATTTTCCAACAACTCTGTATCACAATAGGAAAGAAAAACTTATATGGGCCCTAGCTTGGAGACTCTTTGTGTAATTCTTGTAAAACACAAAAAAAAAGGGTGCCTATAAATCCTTAACTATATCAAATGGAATAAGGGTCTATTATGAGAAAACTGGCATGACCTTCCAAGTATCTAGTTATGTGGAAAACCTTCGTTATTGACTAACTACTTGGGCCTTTCTAAGGAAGCCAAAACTAAAATTTCAAATATAAAATAGGTCTAACATGTATATCATTAATATTCTAATGTCTTAAGTGTGGGTGTCTCATAACATATGCATGCTCCACATAAAAAATACAATTAGACCTAAGTCTAATTTTAGGGCTTTGGATCAAGTTTTAGAACTAACATTTCATTTTGTTAGGTAGTTTGTGTCTTCAATTGCTATGTTACTTTCATTTATGAAGAAGGAAACATTTCAAGAGCTATATTGTTTGTTCATTTTTAGAGTGTGTTTATAGGTCTAAGCATATGCTAACTATCTCAAGAAAGGTAAATATAATGCCTTTCTAAATATTCTTCTTTGTATAGAACTCGACTCGGCATTAAATAGACTAGCTCTTCGATTTGTGTTGACAATTTGACCCTCGATTTATTAAATTTATGATAGATTTACTCCATCATGAAGTGTGGAAGAGATCAAGAACTGGTACTATTTAGGTGCACTTATTCACCACTTAATAGGTATATCCACGTTACGATTTGTAGAATATTTTTAGCTCATACTTATAAATCACAAATTTTGAATATTCCTTTGGTTATGTTTTCACTCAACTGCTAGAGAAATACTTTTGTCCAAAGCTCCATCTCCTAAGGAGGTCGCTAACCACCCTCTAGTTAAGGTGAATCTTATAATAATTTTTGCAAATTCAAAATGTTGATGTATGCTGGGATTATTTTTGCCAATTCTTTTTTATTGCACATTTTTTTAAATTGTTTATTATTTACATTTTCTATCCAGGATCATTATAACATAATGCGTGAATTTGAATGTAAATAGGCACTAGAAACGATGCTCTCTCAGTCACAGCAGCAAGAGAGTGAGGATGTTGAGGTTCTCATTTCAGTATTTTTGTTAAATATATCTCCATAAGAAAGGAATATGTAAAATTTGTGCTTAGCTTTCCATCAAACACCAAGTACAGCTAGAATTTGTGTACCATCTAGTCCAAAGGTAATATGTATTGTCCTTTCTCCTATTTTAATCTATTTTAAAGAAATTCAAAAATATTTTAAGAGAAGTGTATGGGACTTTGGAGTATATGGTTTTAAGATAACCTCTGAGACCCTTGGTTTGTGATTTTTTTTTTTGCTAGAAATTTATTGTTTGGTATCCTATAAGTAGGGACAATGTCACCAAAATATGAAAATAGAACCAAAGAATGATATTGATGTTTTCGTTAATCATTTCATAAAAATAATTTTCTATAGTTTTAAATATTAACATCTATTTGTTCACACAACCATGAATATCATATTAACAACTTGCAAACAACTTGCATTGAAGACCAAAAAAATGACAATCTTGACTGTCATTGTTTTATGATAGCAAGAACCATGCATTAAGTGATCAACCTCTTTAACAAGACACTTGAGAGGTTCATTTCTTCTAACTATAGAAGTATTTAATCAATCTAAGGTCCATCACAAGATGACTTGAATCAAGAACCAATCAGATCTTATAGTGATTATCCTTCACAGTGTGACTATCATTGTGTGGCAGTTTTGACTGTGATCACGAAAATCAATATTCAAAGATACATCAACTTATTTTTCCTTCATGTTTGAGGGAACATTGGACTACTCTAAACTCTATTCAACTCCTTATTCCATTTGAAAACCTTTTGGACATTAATAATTGTCAAAATAAATCAGTGGACTGTTAAAATAATGAAAATTCACAGAGTAGGCCTGATATGACATCAAATTTCTCACCAAATACATAGTTCGTCATTCTCAAACTAGTTGTATTGAAAAGAGAACTCAAAACACTAATAGAATCTTTAGTTTAAGAATTTTCCATCAGTGCAAATTGGAGTTATCAACATATCATTCACCAAACCCTAGTTAGTGAGGGTTTTGAAACTGTTTTCAGAAAATCCCTTCATTCTCACTCTAGAATCTACAACTAAGGCCCAAATAAAATCCAAAGAAAATTTAATTTACTATACTAAAACTCCAAATAGATTTTTTCTCACATTCAACCCAAATGCTATTAGAAATATGAAAAGAATAGTAAGAAACGTGATTGTTTGTAGAGACAGTTAAGTTTGTTAAGAAAAATCTAATCTTACATTCATTAAATCTTCAAACCTGCTCCAATCCTTCATATTTGGATGAAAGCACCTTATATCAATTTCATCATGTTATCCCCGTATTCACACTCAGCAGATCTATAGTATTCTTGTACACACTTGACAGTCCAAACGATAATGTCTACTAGGTCTACTCCTAAGGCTGCTACCTTTCCTACTATCATTCCCATCAATGGAATATAAATGTTACACTTCATGTATTTGTTGTCTTATATCTGTAGACACCCTAAAATAGACAGACTTGAGACTTTACATTAAACACACTAATTTTCATCTATTAATTAATGGTTTGTTAATCATTAATTAATCATCTATTTTCCTCTAATTTCATTCCCCAAATCATCTAATCAAATCCCCAAAATTAATTATATAATTAAGTTTATTTAATTAACTAACCTTAATTGATTAATCTCCATTAATTAATTAAATTTAATTTCCTAAAGTTTAAATTTAAATATTTAAACTTATTAATTAATTCTTCTAATTAAATTAATTTCATTTCATTCAATGATTCAACTCTAAACCAAAAAGAATTCAATTATCTCACATGTTGAATACTTTTATTACAAAAATGAATTAAATATTCAATTAAATCCTTTCTTTAGTTCAAAAAGAAAACTCTTGATCATATCTCTGATTGCATGAATTACTCCACCTACCTCTTCAGTTCAAAAAGGTAACTCCAAATTACCTCTTCAATTCAAAAGGTAACTCATAATTAGTTGTTCAGTTAACCAAACTTGATCTCCTCTCGCCCAATGGAGGATGTGGAGTTTACTGATGGCTTCTCCATTTCCCTTTGATCTCCACCATTCATTCTCCTATCTCTGGGATTGATCTCAGTTGTTCATATCATTTTCATATTCTATATAATCAACCCTTCATAACCATTTGAAGGATCCAGGATTTCAATCTTACGTGCACCATTACTCTGTCAGATTGGTTCTAGCATCAAGCCCTCTTGTGGTCACACATTCAATAGCATATTCTCGACGCTCCCAAGTCATAGACGCTACCTGCACCAATACTGAGCACCACACAAACAGTGTTTCAGAAGGAGTAGAGAGAGACAATAGTAGATTCAAGCTTTGTTGGTTTGCATTCATTTGTATTCCTCCTTTATTGCTTGTCATTTTATTGTTTGTAGTTTCATTCTTAGTAGTTAATTGATTGATTTCCCCCATTGCAAATCGGTGCTACTAACCCCCCTTGTTAACTCAAGATTGTGGAGACATGATTCTGAGCCTACGATATTTTGGTGAACCCAATGTGAATTGAACAACCCAAATATCACTTGCAGAGGATAGATAGGACTTTTTGGCCTCAGTCATATGGCTGCAAAATTTCTTTTTTATGTTTTTTCTCGATATTCTTGTAATTTCGCAATCATTGGTATTTTACCATAATTGACAAAAATCTGTTGCAATCGGCTGGTTTAATGACACATTCAATTTGAGGGTTTTGCAATTGATTTATGTCATTATTCAATACTTTTTTTTCTTTCTCTATGCTGCAATTTACCAATCTATGTCACAATTGATACCAGTTTACTATAATCGACTAGAGTTTAGCGCAATTGACCGATCTATTTTTCAATCGACAGCATCTTGCCGCAACTGAAAGTGATTTACCATAATTGACAATATCTTGCCACATCTGACAGAACTTTACCACAATTGACAGAAAATTACCACAATCGACATAATTATTTCTTATCTGATACAAATTCACTATTTTCTGTTAAGATCTGATTTTTTTCTCAATTTTTGTGCATGATTGACCAATGACTAATGGCCAAGAGGGTAATCAGATGCATTCCAGGTTCTAAATCACTAAGAGCTACCATAAGAAGGACCACTAATTACTACACACAACAAAGAGCCATCTTGGCCATCGTTGTAGAAGATCAAACCGAAGCCTACAATAGGTATCTTGATTCTATCAAACATTTTGCAGCTAAGTACAAGGTCACAATTAGTCTTAACGGTCTTAACAATTTCAGAGTTTTTGATTACGGTAAAAATAGGTTTTGAAGGGACCCCAAAACCCTTTAACAAAAGAGACAAGAGAAAGGCATTAAAACCCAGAGAACAACAAGCTTCCCCAAGGAAGGAAGCAGGCTACAAAGGGACAAATCCCAGATTTAACAATAAGCAACTACAAAGCAAAAAGAAAAAAAAGACGCTGGAAGAAAAACAAAGGAAAAAGCCACCAGCACTGAGATCAAGATAGAGTCTTCAGGAAGCTCTCAGATTCCTCCAGCTGAGTCTGCATAGTCTTCACATTGTCTTTCAGCTTCTGAATATCTGGATCCTCAACCTTCTGCTTCTTTGACCTAGTTCAAGTGCCAGGTCCCATCTACTGGGTAGGATCAGTAAGGTCAATGGTATCTTTGTTTCCTTCCAGCCAATTACTCAAAGACATCAAATTATCCATAGTGGACCTCATACCTATGTTCACCAGACTAAGCAGATGTTTTAGCATTTCCTCATTCCCGCTTATTTTCTTCTGAATAGGTATTATGGCTGTCTCGACAACTTTTTTAATTTTTTCTTCAATATCAGAACCGTGATCATGCACAGGGACATTGGAATTGTGAGGAACCTCCTTTCTGAGTATAGACATAGTATCCTCAATCATAGAGCTCTTATTTTCCAGTTTGATACATCTATTCTTAAGTTCTACCAAATCACTCTGCACCCATTTGTCCAGATTATAG
>MU225998.1:90349-106500 GCA_018584345.1 Thuja plicata
AGATTGTTTACCATCCGCAATACTCTGTTTTGCTTCTAGCTCTCTCATAGCTTTATGAGAAGGTCTACCTCTTCCTCCCTGGGGCGATCCTACATCTGCTTTCTTCCTTCTAGTCTGGACTCCCCCTAGAGGGTTTATGTCTGCCTTTTTCCCTGATTCTTGAGATTTTATATTCAATCCTCCTTTCTTAGAGGTTTTTTTGTCTTTCTTATTATTTTTTACCTCAGACTGTAGGGATTCCTGCTTTTCTGAGGTAGGAGATGAATCATCAAAACTTTCTTTTTGGGTATCCTCCTCACTGACTTCAGACCAGCACTTGCTACTGTTTCCATTATTAGAAGCTACCATCTTCTCACTCACTAAAGGTGAAGGTCCCGATTTATCCACAACTATTACTCCCTGTCCATTTGTTTCAGGGAAGCAGTCATCCTCATTTTGTTGTTCTATTCTTGGGCCTTGTGACTCCTTTTCTACACAAACTTCTAGAGGAGCATTTTGAGGCTGGAGTTCCTTCTCCCTATTCCTAGCCAAAGGACTTTGGTAAGCAGGTAAGGAGTCATCCACTTTTCTCTCTTGTTCTATAGTATATGAGTTCTCCTGCTCCAGGATCTGAGGTAAATCCTTATCAACTGAAGTCTGAATAATATCTTCCTCTGGCTGGTTTGTTAGATCAACATTTTGGTCTTCTTTTGATTTTTTCTCTTCTAAGAGATTCGGGGGGATTGGAAGAGAGAAAGAAGATCCATTTTTCTCTCTCCAAACTACACTTAATTCTTTCTTTTTAGACTTAACAGAAGGTTTAAGAGGGCATTGTTTTGCCCAATGCCCAGATTTTTTGCAAGTGAAACAAGCAAAGGGGATTGATTCAAACTCCACCACTTGATTATGAGCACCCAACTTAGAGTTAATCGAAATAACTTCCAGGAGGTCAGTCTTTTGATTGATGTTGACACAGATTCTTACATATACTAATCTGGTCTTTGCAGCTGTCATTGGGTCAATTGATAAGAGCTCCCCAAATGAACTAGCCAATCTCGAAAAAACATCTTCATGCCAGTATTCCAGAGGAAGACCCTGGAATCGAACCCACACTGGGGATGATTTGAACATATCCATATTAAGGTCAAGATTTGCCCCCCATTTCTGAAGAGCCAAAGACGATTTACCAAACATCCAAGGACCCCCACATAAAACAACAAAGAGGTCTTCAGAACTTGAAAACTCAAAAGTAAAAAAACCTTTTGGTAAGGCAGCTATGTCAACTTGACCTTTTAACCTCCATTTCCTTGCTATATAAACCCTAACTGTATCAATATTAGGTCTTGGGCCCATGAACTTTCCTATTAGTGTATTTTTCATTGAAGCAACTGTATGATCAACCAATGAATCAGGAAGGGAAATGCTAATAATTCCCTTCACAGGGTCTGATGTGTTGTCAACAAGGGGAAAAGAAGATTTCCCAGTAGTTTTCACACCAAAAAGAGAGGTCCAGCTTCCAGTTGTAGTATTTTTATATAAAGGTTGACCATCTTTTGCAATTTCAGAAAGCTTACCGTCATCTTTCATTGTCTTTGGAGCATCTTCACAGATTTAGAATATCGATAGAGGATTGTCCTCCCTTATCTCTTTTGTGGAGCCCTTCACTACTACATCTTTTACCTTTTTTTGAATCACTGGCATGGAAAAACTCTGAACATTTCCAGAGGCATCTTTCCCGCTCATGTCATGGTTCAAAAAGTCCCTTTTGCCACCTTCTCGAGGATAATTCCAATCTGGGTCTTTGTCCCCTTCTACATCCTTCTCTCCTCCCTTGGTAATCTTGGTGCCTTCTCCTAGATTCGTCTGCAATCCTCCTCCAGCAAGTTTCCCGCCCAAAGGGGAATTTGAATTCCCTCCAGCCGCTCGCTCTCCTCCTCTCCTCTCCATTGAATTCCCTCCAGCCGCTCCAATGCTTGTTAGTTGGTCCTTTTCTTGCTTAACAATTTCAGAGTTGCTGGATATTCTTTAATTCTTAATTAGATGATTTCGGTACTAATCACTTTTTTGAAAGATTGTGGCGAGGAAATAGTTAACAAAGTAACCTAAAATTCATTCATTTGTGTTTTAGTGCTTAAAACAAACATTGCATGCAAACATCTTGAACCTCAAATTTTCAAATTGGTGCTTAAAATTGACATGGTGGTTAAGAATTGAACAAAGGCAAAAAAATCTCTCAATTTGGTGCATTAAAACTGAACAAGCAAATAATCATCTACTTTGGGCTTAAAATTGAACATTTGTTCTTGTATGGGTGATTAGCTAAGTTCACACTTTAAATTTTGGGGTTTATTTGATTAACCTTGTGACTTGAGTCATTGGTGCACTTGCACAAATATGTTAGATTAAAAACCTTTATACTTTTTAGAAAGGCATGTCTAGGGAATGCGCTTCTTCCTCAGAGAACAACCTTAAACCGGTAATCCTTCCGATCAGTATATAAACAAGACATGAAAAAAAAATTTGTTTTATATCTAGCCAAGCTCGAGCAAGGTGTATTGATGATAGCCTGGATTGGGTGAGTATCCCTAAGTAGCCAGCATGGTCAACCAGGCTCTTAAGTGAGTCACACACATACAAACTGATTGGATAGATGTCACGGACCCTACTACAACCTTGTTAAAATAGAGGCTAACCCAATTCACCTCTAAAAAAATACCTTATTATAGTGTAAGGGATTGTAGAATTTCTCCCCAAAATTCCCAACATATGTGTTCTAGGGTATTGTGTTAGTGAAAGAGATCTTCACTAGCACGACAATAATATCTGACAATGGAAAAACACAGGTGCCTACATCATGGACCTTTGTGTCCTAGTACTGTGACACTTGTGTGAGCTTACAAACAATCAAGCATTAGGCATATAACATTGTATTTGAAGCCAATTTTTTTACCTAAATTAATATGTTTGTCCTTGTCTCAAAACCCATGCTAGATTACAAAAAATATTTTCTGTTGTGCTTGTTCTATGATCAGTTTCCAAAAATGCAAAGCCAACATCAAGAACTTTCAAAATGAGTCCAACATGTTCAAGTCTAGGCTGTCAACATCAAACTTGTTCCACAATCAGAAACCTTGTTCCAGAAATAAATTTTACCAGACAAATAAGCCAATTTGAGATCTTTTTTCAGATTGTCTCCCTTTTGCCGCAATTTCCTGCATCTTTCCATAATTGATAGAATTGTACCACAATTGACCTATTTATTGCCACACTGGAACCTTTAATTACCATAGTTGACCTAGCACTTTACCATAATCGATGGAAGTTTTCCGCACTTAACCAAAGACTTTGTAACATCTTTTTTTACCTAAAAACCTTCGAAAGATTTCCTATTTTATGTAAAATATCAGTGTCTATCCCAGAACAATGCAAAGAACATTGTGTGAATCTCTAAAAATTGAAGATCATCCATTCTTTGAAAGCACAATTATTGTCTAAATATTGTTAGTTCAAAATTTCAGACTCCATTATCTTGATCCTATTATCTCAAAATCATCAATCTCTATCAACAACTTTGTCCAAGGCAATAGTCAGAAACTTATTCTTACATCACCAAGTCTTTTGAGATCAAGATAAATCAGCATCTGTCCCTCAAATAACCCTTGTCCAAACATAACTTAGACTCTCCTAGAAAGGTTATCCTTTTATGTTTGCTTTATATCACTTGTTTTAGTCAAAAAATCTGGACAACACTATGTCTCACGCACCTTATGGAGGGACTTACACTAGGTCAAAGGCTAAGACTCTACCTAATGAGTCCTGTATCAACCGATTCCCTCCATGGGAACAAGAGTGAGAGGATGACCCTTTTAGAAGCACTAGTCCTAATTTTTTCAGTAAGAATCCCTGTAGACCAACACTATTCCATGATGTCACAGAGGAGGAGCTCGAAGACATAGAGAAAGATGCATATTTTGCATAGGTTGTTGATGTTGTATAGAGAAATCCCCAATTATTCTTAGCCATGTTGATTAATAAGGGAGTCAAGCTCCCCACTAAATTTAATGTGTCAACAATATGGCACGAGAACCCTCTCATAGGTCAAAACACCACTCGGCCCTCTCAAACAGAACCTGTGATATCCCAAATCTTTCCATCTTTGACGATAGAAACAACAACACAAATTGTATCAAATCACACTAGTCTACAAATCAAGATAGAACATCCTCCATGCAAAGAATGATAGGATCCCAACTAAGTGCACCCATGTTCACTAGTGTACCTCAAAATTTGGCCCTGTGGCCTTTTTCATCAAGCTCTCAAGCTATGTCCTCAATTCTGCAAATAAGCAGCAACCCTTTTGTGATCATTCTGATACTACAGTCAATCCATGCTAGCCTTGGGCTCAACACCTTGCTCCCACATGGATCCATCTCTGTGGGTCCAATATTCAGTCAATGCCCACCCAAGGTTATGCCTTTTCTTCTACAGGGATCACAACAACCCCAGCAACAACATCAACCCCAATAGCAACAACAACAAGCACAACAGAATCAATCTTGGGCCAATCAAATGCCCTAGTATGATAATCACACACTAGGTAGCCAATATCAAGTCCCAAGGGCTAGATCATATGTCTTAACTCAAGGGGCACAAAGGTGCAACCTCATACCTACTACATCATAGAGGTACAATGTCACCAATATTTCTCAATCTCAAATAGACATGTTAATCAAGCAAGTGCAGAGTCTTCAAACCCAAATGATGGAAATGCATAATCAAGGGAAAACCAAGTCCTACACAGCAAAGGATTTGTACCCATACCCCTTTGATCATTCATTGCACATGTCTCTATTTCCCACTCATTTCTTGGTACCCAAGTTTGAAAAATACAGAGGCAGCACCAACCCTGTTGAACATATCAAAGAGATCTTTGCTAGTTGTATCAAAGTCGTGCATGATGAAATATACCTAATGTGACTATTCCCACAAATTCTAGCCAGAATAGCAATGGAATGGTTCTCACACTTACCTCATGGCATCTTGTCTTAGGGAGAGTTAGCTGAAAAATTCATTGCTCACTTCCATCACAATATCGAATGCAAGGTTAGCATCAAGGGCCTTTGTGACATAAAACAGAAAGATGGAGAATCCTTTATGAAATTCCTACAAAGGTGGAGGAATACTCTGAATAGAATAACATATGATGTGCCCGAACAAGACCTTATAGTCATGTTTGTTGACAATCTGATCCTAGATATGTCATTTACCACAAAATTGTAGTTGGCTTCTAATTTCAAGAAACTCATCAAACAAGGAGTCCGCTGTGAGAAAAACCTGGTCAAAAGAGGTATCCTTGTAGATCCTACCCAAACAAACACAAACAAAACTACAATGGATAAATCCAAGTGGTGGAACAAGAAAAAAAATATCACGAGTGATGGTTTCATTGATTTAAAGATGGTCAACTATGCCCAACCAAAGGTGTCACTGCAAGGCACACCTATGGCAAACCAGAAACCCATGGTTCCCACTCAACAAGTGCATAATCACAACCAACCCCCCTATTCAAGAAGCAGTGGTTTCAAACAATCAATCACCCTCTCAACACCCACAACAATTTATGTTTCCTAAACAAGACTACACACCATTGGGGGAGTCGATAGAATCAACCTTAAGAAAGCTGATACAATCCAATGCTATCACTCTGCCTAAAATCAAAGAATATGAACATGGTGCTGTAAAACCAAGTGGTACAATGACAATGAATTTTTCAAATTTCATCAGGTAAAGGGAAATAAAACACCCAAGTGCTATCATTTGAAAATTATCATCAAAGATCTGATTGACACAGGGGTTATCGATGTCTCCAATGCCCAATCAAAAGGAACCACTAATCATACAATATTCAATGACACATTCCATGATCATAACAAAGGGAAATCCTCTGAGTCTGGTGGATAGTCAAAATAATTAAACTACACCTATGCTAATAGGTAAAACACCATCAACTTCATAAACCCTTCATATAGTCATGTGACAACTATTACTATTAGAGACCCAAGTGTTAAATGTTGTGTTACCACTCATCATACCAAAGTTGTCTTACAAGGAGCTCCTTATACATCTGCTATACCAGCTAACTCTCAAACAACCTCTGACACATAGCCCAGCCTTATGGATCATCTAAAGTGAACGCCTACCCATATATCTATGTTTGACCTTTTGCGCATATCCCCCTAACACAAGAAATCCTCAACCAAGAACTCCAAAATTCAAAAGTCCCAAGGGACGTAACCCTAGAAAGATTTCAAACCATGGTGATACACATAGCTTTCAATAAGAATGCAACATTTACAGACCATTATGTGCCACCACACAAACCTCTGCATAATGATGTCTTGCACTTGCTCATCCAGGTTCACAAACACGTGATCTGTAGAGTCCTCGTTGATGGTGGAGTCAGATCAAACATTTATTTGAAAGTAATCAAACACTTGGGCTATTCTAAATCTAGCATTGATGTCATGAGGAGAATCAATATCAGGGCCTCTGATGAAGAAGAAAATTCTTCCAAGGGTATCATCATACTACCAGTCTGAATAGGCCCAATCATCAAGAACACCCTGTTCCAAATGCTAGACCTAGATTTGGGATATAACATGTTACTGGAAAGACCATGGATCCACAAGATGCAAGTTGTACCCTCCACATATCATCAGTGCATCAAGTTCCCATACCAAGGGGCAGAAATTATCATTGAAGGAGATCCAAACCTGTTCCAATACTGTAACACCATCAAAAGAAGTACTGACAACCAAGTACCTTCAAACCATGAGGCAAGCATCTCTTCTACCTCAAATGCTATCCCAAAGTATGTCACAAGAAGAGTGGGGAATATATCCATTAATGACAAAGGATGTGGTGAATACAACTATGAGGAAGCTTTACTATCACCAACATGCCTCAAATCCCAAGGTCATATGGCATGCCACAACCAGTGGCCACCAATGAAACCCTGGAACTTGTTTTGTTTAGATGTCCACCCACCACCTTTTTCAAGAGGGGAGACATTGTAAAAGAGAACCCTTTTGATATGGATATAAACACATGGTTGTATCAAGACCCATAAGACACACTTCAAGCACACATACCCATGTCAACATATGGAGTCGGCTTCACAATGCTGCAAAAGTTTGGGTATGATGGTATGACTAGTCTGGTGGCAAGACAACAAGGTCTAATGGAACTGTCTTTGTCGCCAACCCAGAGATATAAGAGAGGGTTAGGATATGGTAAAAATAGAACCATTCCTACCACCTGATTCATACCCATTGATTGAGAACAAGTAGCAGAGTTACAACAGGAGAAAAACCTGGAACATGCCTTGATCAACAATATATTCCAATAGTTATTTCCATCTGAAGTGGGAACCTCTTATTCCCAATTAAACCTTAACCAATCTTTCCAAGATGAAAAGTAAAGTGAGACATCTGATGAGCATTCTAGCACAACTGATTCCCATGAGTACAAGTGGAGATCCCTCCACAATTCTGAACTAGCCATCCTAGACTATACCCCTTCGTCAGTCAACACTATACACCTTGAGGATATGTTTGACCAATTAACCATAAAGAACTAGCCATGCATCGATAAGCATATCGATAACAATTCCCTAGGTGGTGCATCCACATCACATTCATGATTCATCAAAACCATCACCATTGTCCCATTTAACCAAAAATATTCATCCCACCATAAGGACCTTTGTCTAGTACACCCAGAATTGATAGAATGGGATCAAAAAGGACATCCTAATATAGATCTCTTTAAAAATGATGAGGCTATCATAGACTTCATGGGACTCAGAGAAGGAATACCATCATGGGACCACAAGGTAGGTTTCTCTATTGACCTAGACAAATCAACATATTTTGGGGAGGAAGCTCCTCTTTCTACTCAAAAAAGAAAAATAAAAAGAAAAAAAGAGCAGTCAGTCAGTGAAAACCGCAAGGTGCTTTCTGACACAAAAAATGACAAAAATACAATAAAAGATGTATCTTCTAGTGAAAACCTCACTTGGGTGCTAGAGGATAAAGCAGGACCTCATCCCCTTGACAGAGGAAAAGTCAGCATCGCTAGCTGAAGAAATGGAAGAAGTCAACCTAGGCGATGAAAAGAACCCAAAATAATATCTACTTGGAAAAATCACTCACTCTAGAGGAAAAAGAGTAGTTCATTAGCTTCTTCAAAGAAAGGAAAGTCAAATTTGCATGATCCTACTCATACATGCCAGGCCTAGATCCAGAGTTTGGGTTACATCATCTGTCGTTGTTACCAAATGTGAAACCTTTAAAGAAAAAGTTGAGAAAGATGCACCCACGTGTTTCATTACTAGTCAAAGCAAAGCTAAAGAAACTCCTAGATGTTGGATTCATACAACCAATCCCATACACATAATGGATATCTAATATAGTGACAGTAACCAAGCATAGTGGGCAGATCTGCATTTGCACAAATTTTAGAGACCTAAAAAAGGCTTGTCCCAAGGATGACTTTCCTTTACCAAATATCAACATGATAGTAGATTTCACAGTAGGACATCAGATGCTATCAGTTATGGACAGCTTATTAGGATATAACCAAATAAGGATTGCACTAGAAGACCAATGCAAAACTACATTTACATGTTCTTGGGGTGCTTACTATTGTAATTTCATGCTATTTGGTGTTAAAAATATGGGAGCAACATATCTAAGGGCTATGAAAATGATCTTCCATGATCTCATTCACAAAATGATGGAAGACTATGTCGATGACATACTTTCCAAGTCAATGCTCAGAAAAGATCATCTACAAGTGTTGGGACCCATATTTGATAGAATGCAGGAATACAAAGTCTGACTAAATCCAAAAAAATGTGCATTCAAGGTCACCGTAGGAAGCTTTTTGGATTCATTGTATCACATCAAGGCATAGAGGTAGACCCAGAAAAAGTCAAGGCAATACTGGACATGCCACCACTGACCAATCTAAGACAACTAAGGGGTTTACAAGGAAGGCTTCAATCCATAAGGCGTTTAATAGCCTAGTTAGCAGACAAGTGCCATCCCTTCTAGCATCTATTACATAAGGATGTTACATTCATATGGACAGAACAATGTGAGAAAATATTCCAAATATTCAAGGATTATCTAATAAAGTCTCTCGTATTGGTGCCACCTGTTCAAGGCAGGCCATTACTTCTCTACATCTCAGCAACTGAGTTAGCACTAGGATTTCTCTTAGCACAACATGATGACCAAGTCAAGGAGAGAGTTTTTTACTATCTTAGCAGTACCTTAGTAGGCTATGAGCTCAACTACTCACCATTTGAAAAATCATGCCTCGCAGTAGTCTTTGCTTCACAGAAGTTGAGATATTACATGTTGAGCCATCCAACCAAGCTTATAACACACATTGATCCCCTGAAGTATTTAATGAGAAAAGTAGCACTAATAGGATGACTAGCTAAATGGGTGATGATCCTAAGAAAATTTGATCTAGAATACATGAATAGAAAATCTATCAAGTGGCAAGTAATTGCAGACCAACTAGAAGAGGCACCTATACAGGATCATTAGCCTATAGTGTCCAACTTTCCAAATGTGTCCAATCTTACAGTGCAACTAGAAGTAGAGCTTTGGAAACTATAATGATGGATCATGCACGAACCATGGTGGAGGAGCAGGGATAGTACTCATTACTCCCAACAATGATGTGATCCCAAAATATTTCTGACTCAAATTTCCATGCACAAAAAATATAGCCAAGTATAAATCTCTAGTCATTGGAGTAAAGATAGTTATACAATGGCAAATCAAGAACCTCAAAGTCTATGGTGACTCACAATTGGTCATCAACCAAGTAAACAATGACTACATGACAAAAGATGAGAAGTTTATCCCATATAGAGAGAAGATGGCCAGGTTACGCGTTTCATTCCACTTCATTGTATTCAAGAAAGTACCAAGAGTTCAAAACAAAGCAGCATATGCGATGGCTACCATAGTGTCCTTGATCGACATGCCAGGAAATGAGACCCAATTCTAATTTATGATAGAGAAAATCATGATACCAGCACATCAAGCACCAATAATAGAATCGACATGCATCCTTGTTGGTCTTGAAAACCCATGATACCATGATGTATACAACTACCTCCAAAATAGTGTCCTACCACCTGATTTTTCTAGGAACCAGAAGAAGTCCCTCATCTGCCAAGCCTCTAGGTACACCCTTCTCCCTGGTACTCTATATAGAACAATTATAGATGGAACACTTTTATGATGTCTTACTTCCATGGAATCCCAGAGAACCTTGTACGAGGTACATGAAGGAAATTGTGGAACCCACGTAGGCGGAAATAGCTTAGCAAAGAATATCATCTAAATGGGATACTACTGGCTCATAGTAGAGATAGATGCCAACAAGTATGTACAAAGGTGTAGAAAATTTTAGATTCATGGAGACCTCATCCATGCACTAGCCCAAGAACTCAATCCCATCACTTCACCATGGTCATTTTCTAAGTGGGGATTTGACGTAGTGGGTAAGATTACACCAACCTTGTCTAATAGACATAAGTACATCATTATAGCAATGGAGTAATTTAATAAATGGGTGGAATCCATTCCTGTCACTTACATCACTGGTAAACAGATCTCCATGTTCATACTTAACAAAATCATCTGTCAGTATGGAATCCCTCAAACCATACTAACAGATCATGATACACCTTTCCAAAATCAAGATGTTGAAGATTTTTGTGAGAAGTTCCACATCAAACAAGGTTTCTCTTCATTCTACTACTCCCAAGGGAATGGTCAAGCTAAAGAAAAAACAAAACTATACTAAAGATCTTAAAGAAAACAGTCAATGAACCAGTGCGGGACTGGCATTTACAGCTTAGTCCCGCACTATGAGCATACAGAACTAGCGTGAGAACACCCACAAGATCTACTCCTTTCTCACTAGTATATGGATTAGAGGCATTCCTACCCCTTGAAGTAGAAATCCCATACCTGATAATCTCATTGAAAAATATCATTTCAGATGAAGACTACAAAATAGCAAGGCTCAGCGAACTAGAACTGTTGGACAAAAGGAGACAAAATGCACTCAACCACCTACAAGGCTTTCATAATCACCTTAGAAATAACTATCATAATAAGGTGAGGCCACAAACATTTGAGGTAGGAGATCTCCTACTTACAGAGAAAAAGAACCAAGCAGAGAGGGTGAAACCAAGAAAGTTTGAGCTTAATTCGCTAGGACCTTATGTCATTATCACATCTTGCAATAGTGGGGCATACCAACTAGCAACACCAAAAGGAGATTAGCTCCCAGGTCACATCAACAACATGCACCTCAAGAGGTTATACTCTTAAGGAATCAAGGTTAAGGCATTTATCTACATTTTTGGAAAGTACCAAAAAAATCAAAAAATACAAAAGGTACCTTGGTGAAAACCTGGAAAACAGGTGCCTTGGCAACAACAAAAAAAATCAAAAAAGAAAAAAGAAAAAATTAAAGAGAAATAAAATCGCTCTCTCAGTGAAAGCCTAGAAAATAGGCACTATTGGGCATCTATCTTGGTGAAAACCTGGCAAACAAATGCCAAGTGTTCAAATCCAACTTCACCATCACTGATAAAGATCAAATCTTGAGCACCCTGCATGAAAGACTAGCAACCCAAGCTATTTTTCAAAAGCACAATCCCCTCTGAGCATCAACACTTTTCCATGGTTTGTACTGGTCCACTAGACTAGGGGGGAATTCAAAAATGTCTGAGAAAATCCCTAAAAATATAAAAGCTCATCAAAACCCCTAAAAAGAGAAAAATGTCCTGAAAAAAAATAATCTTCATCAAAAAATCAAAAAAAATGCAAGATCTCAAAGCAATAAAACCAGCTCAGTTATCAACAAAGAGAATGGCGATCAGGCCAATCAATCAATGTCAAATCATGAGATTCACAAATCAGTAATGGACTCATATGACTCAGCTTTATCAGCTATCCAATCCATCAATAAGTGAATGGTGATCAAGCCAATCAATCAATGTCAAAATCATGAGCTTTGTGAATCAACACTGGGCCCATATGACACAACTTTATCAACAATCCAATATGTATCAGTCAATCAATTCAAACAAAATAATTGTCTTACATAGTGACAGATACACTCAAAAATAGATAGATTAGTCTTATATGAGTCATCCATTCCTGAAACCAGACACAATCAAGCATGAGAGAATCAAGCAAATCAAGCAGCAATAAACTGTTGACTAGGTCAATCATGTCTGTCAGATGTAAGTCTATCTTTCACGGTTATGTTCTTATACTAGTCCAGGATACCACCTTATGATGAGAGTAGCTATGATGGATCATGATCTTATTTTCTTTGATTGTTGTTTGTGGAATGTTTCATTTTGATTCTATGGAAATGATAATTTAGGATAAATTTGGTAGGTGTTGTCACTTATCTGAAAGTCGTACAGTTCCAAGATCTAAGCCTAACCCTAGGAAAGAATTGGAAAATCCTTTTCTGATATCTTCTTGTTCATACCAATAGAATCATAGAGGTATCCAAATGGTTTGTATCTGGGTGCATTGGATTTCTATCTTGGTTTTCTTGTTCTTTTCAAATTAAGATATCATAGCGGTATCTAGATGGTCTGTATCTGGGTGCATTGGATTTCTATCTTGGTTTTTCTTCATATTTTGATTGTTCAGAGAGCATAGCGGTATCTAGATGGTCAATATCTGGGTGAATTTGGTTCTCTTTCTTTTCAAAATCAAAGATCATAGCGGTATCCAGATGGTCAATATCTAGGTGCATTTGGATCTCTTTCTTTTCAAAATCAGAGAACGTAGTGGTATCCAGGTGGTCAATATCTGGGTGCATTTGGTTCTCTTTCTATTAAATCTCTTTACTCCTTCTAGTTATCAAGAGATCATAGAGGTATCCAGATGGGAAATATATGGGTGCATTGGATTCTCTTCAATTTTCATAAATAAGGTGCAATGATGAACAAAATTGGAAAACTTGGCAACTGTGTGCATAAATGTTGACACACTTCTATGAATCATTCCATCCAAGGTTTCTCAAGAATGAGGCCTCAAATATCGATCCATAGCTCTCTAGTCATGGAGTGTAAAGATATGAAATAGAGGCCCTCAGATTGACCTAGTTGTGCCTATGCAAGTACACCATGAAATGAGAGATTCAATGTATGAAAAATTAGATCTACACTATATGATTGCAATGCATGAAAAGAAATTAATCTAAATGATAATAATGAATGATTAATCTATGAAAGGAATTACAAATGCAAGATTACTCTATGAAAATAAACATGAATCTAATCTACATGAGATGCCATGGATGCAAGAAGAAGTAGACAAGAAGAGAGAAGTTGCAATATCCAAGCTCAAATGCTCAAATGCTCCTCCAAAATTACTCTCCAAACCTGTAGCATAACAATACTTAAAAATTTTAGATATCAAAATGAGAAGGAGAGGTCTCATTTTAAAGGAAAGTGAACGATTGAGATTAAGAGGTAAAAAAATGAAAGGCTATGATTAAGAGGCAAAAATCCCACCACTTAGGAGGATGTGAAGAAAAAGGGATTTTTATTTAATTTTCATTTCATTCATTGCCTTTTTCAACAAATAAAGTGCTTTAAGTGGGGATTTTTATTTATTTAATTAAAAGAGAGGCTTTCTTTCAATTAAATGAATTAGAAGAATTTTATTTAATCAAATGGGAGAAATTGAATTTAATTAAATAAGAGGAATTTTAATTAAAAGGGAGATTAAATCTTTTAATTAAATTAGAGGAATTTCATTTAATTAAAAGGGAGATTAAATCTTTTAATTAAATAAAAATGATCAAACCTTAGGAAATATTAAAATAATTGAATAATTAAATTAATTACAATTTGATCAAGGAAATTGATTTGAATTGAAAATATTGTAAAGTAATGATTCAGAAAATTTGATAAATTGATAAAATGATAAATGGGGCCCAAAGTCTAGGCGAACATTTTAGGGTGCATACATTTGCCCCTCTTTGACAAATGTGTGGTCGACATGGGAACACATGTAGTCAAAGAATGCAGTTGAAGTGTGAGGTCGAAATGGGATCACAAAACAACCTAGACGTGTGGTTGAAATGGGAACACATCAGGACAAAAATAAGCACAATTGAAAAAGCCAAAGTCAACACCGAAATAAGTAATTGACATGTCAGAGATAAGAATCTCAAGAAATACTGATATAATTGATAAAGCTGAATCAAAGATTGAAGTTTGATAGGTACTTCCCCCTCGTGATCAAAATCAAAATGAGATAGAGGAGAAACAGCAAATTGATAAATTTGATCAAATCGAACTAAAGATAAGGTTCTTGATGTAAGATGAAAGCTATAAGGATCAAAGAACCAAGGTAGATCATCAAGCACAAAATATTATGCCCCAAGGTTGAATTAGAAGAAAAGAAGTGGGATGAAAGAAAATGGAAGATAGAAGTTTGGAAGAGGTGGAAAGAAATGGAGAGAAGAAAGAGAATTTGCCTCAAGAAAGAGAATGCCCCAAAATCAATCAACTATGTAAGATAGAAAATTTCAATTGAGATCACGAAAGAAGATAAGGAAATGAAGATCGTAATGTGATCAAAGTTGATTAAAAGTCCACAAGAAAGATGAAGGAAACCCTCTCAAACTCATAATGCAGCCTAAAAATGCAAACTAACAAGAAGTCTAACAATGCAAGCTACATGAAAATGCAAAGGTGTACTTGCGATAGAGCAACAAACATAGGATCTTGTGTTCATCATTCATAAGAGAATGTTAAGGAGCTTATTTTCATCATTGGGCCATTATTAATGGACATCGGAAAATCACACAATCATCACTAGTCACAAGTGCAACTATGAAGATATAAATGCGATTGATATCGGAAACATCACACAATCATCACTAGTCTCGAGTGCAACTATGAAGATATGAATGTGATGTATATCAGATTTGCAATGTGGAAAGATTATAACATAAGCATCAAATACATAAAGGTCAAGATGACTGTGATGTTAGCTTACCCAATTTAATATAGCAAAACCACGCTCGCATCAAGGCATAGAAGCCAGGATAATTAGCAGAATGGTTGTGCAAAAATAGTTAAGCATAAAGTAGGAAGCAAAGAAAAACATGCCCCATGCCCCAAGTCCTCTAGCTATGCATCACAGAGAGACCTATTAGACAAGGACACTCAACAAAAATGAATAACAGTCAGCACACAAAGAAAAGATCATGACATAGCTCAAGCATTTAGTGTTGCGTTTAAAAATTTAAGTGTGTTAACTGATACTGAGTTCCAAGGATAAGGATCAAATGCTTGCAAGCTGGCAAGACCACATGACAAAATGGGGTAAGACCAAACCGATAAGTGTTGAAAAACACTTGATGTTAGGGGTTGTATTGAAAAATACAGTTGGGGTGGTGTTGAAAAACACCATTTGTGAGGTGTCCTAAAGACAAACGCATCCAAGAGACCAAAGCTAACACAGTTATGCCCCCTAGACAAAGACAAAGACCAATTACAAACCAAGGCAACAAGGACAAGGTATGGTGGAGAAAGGCTAAGTGTTGATGTCACGCACTAAGAAACAGGGGTGCAAAGGCCTCAAGTAGCGCCCATTTCCAAGTTTTCACCACTTGGATTTTATTACAATTTTTTCATTTTTTTTTTCTCTTTTTTCAGGATTTTTAATAATTTTATTTTTTTTGAATTTTTTATTTTTTTGTATTTTTGGAATATATAATTTTTTTGAAGATACATCAAAGCACCTATTGCTAGGTTTTCACTAAGATGATCATTTTTTCAGGACATTTTCTCATTTTTAGAATTTTTGACAATATATCATTTTTTATTTTTATTTTTTTAAGGATCAATAAATATGTACAAAGGGATGCCCCCAGATAGAATAGGCATCATGGATAGAACTTCTTCAGGTGCAAAACATTGATAGGATTAGGGAGTTGTTCTCCCTCCTCTATAGATAGTAAATAAGCACCTGTCCCAAAAGTTGTTGTAATAATGTAAGGTCCAAGCCAATTAGGTTCAAATTTACCCTTTT
>MU225998.1:109185-119602 GCA_018584345.1 Thuja plicata
ACTATCATGTCTATATTGGGGAGTGGAAAGTCATCCTTTGGGCATGCTCTATTAAGATCTCTAAAATCTGTGCAAACTCGAATGGATTTGTCATGTTTGGAAACTGGTACAATATTTGATATCAATTCAGCATAAGCAATAGCTCTTATGAATTTTGCTCCAATTTGCTTCTCTAATTCGGCTTTGACTAGAAGAGCTATATGAGGATGCATTTTCCTCAATTTCTATTTAACTGGTTTGACATTTGGAGCTATAGATAAGTGATGCATAATAAGATTTATGTCCAATCCTAGCATATCTGAATAAGTCCATGCAAAATTGATCTTCTTACTCTGTAGGAACTTAATTTAAGCTTCTTTTTCTATTGGTGACAAAGACTCAGCCAAGTGTACTATCTGTGGAGCCTCATCTATACCCAAATTAACTGCTTGTGTTGGCTCAATAAGCACTAAATATCTGTCTTGAAAATATTTGGGAAGACGATCAAGTACCTCATCCTTAGGCACCATAGAGAGGTTTTCACCCTTGGATACGTCATTTCTTTTTACTTTTTTTGGTTCTGACACTGCCACATAATGGTTTTCGCCATCAGAACACCTATTCTTTTTACTTTCTTTTCTATTTATTTTGTGACTAAGGTACTTGATGTCTGGCTCTGTCATACTGGTAGCCGGTTCACTGGTGGAAGAGACTACAGGTTCAATGGCATTTAGGTAACAAGCTATCTCATAATCATTTTGGAATGTCAAAAGCTTAGGTTTTTGATAGCGTTGGGACTAATCAATAAGGTTGGGATGAATAAGAGGCAAGTCAATGACTGGTTGAAGGCTATAAATATGCATGATATTATCACTAGTGACTGAAGAGTCAGAGTCTGTCAAGTATCCCTCTAAGCTACCCAAATCAAGATTCGTCCTAACAAGCGTAGTATCGTGCACTAAGGCAACATGTGGGTTCAAAACCTTTAATCCTACACGTAACTCATTGGCTAACTCATATTGAGAACTATAAATGTGAAAAACATCAACATCTCTATCAACTGTTGAGGGCTCTAAAAAGGAGTCCCATTCATACTCATTAGAACTGGTATTTGAACTACGATTAGGATGCTTACACCATGAAGGCTTGGGACATCGTGATGTTGAGGCTCCAGTTTCATCACATTTGCATACATTTCATCATAATGCATCATCATGTAAAACCATACATAAAAGTAAAATTGCACATCATATAGAATCATAAAGCTGCATCTCATATAGATCTCAAAATATCCGAGTACAATGAATGGTCGCAAGTCTAACAAAAATAAGGTGATCAACATAAATGTCAATAAATAATAGTTTATCAGAGATACAATCATTGGTACACCATCAGATTATATCAGTGGAACATCACTACAAAAATGGTACAGTATGATACAAAATGCACAGTTAACAGAGTCAACATGAACTACCCCCATCCTCTCCGCTAGGTGCACAGGGGGGTGGCATATCAGCTGTAGTCCTCTGTTGAGGACCAAAAGCTCCAATACCACTAATTTGGGACCTATTGGCCCTAATAGACCTCTATGATGTTGTATAACTCAGCACTCACTGAGCTGAAGGAATAGTGCCCTCATAATGGCGATGCTAGTACTTAATCTCTCTCTGGGCCTCACGCCCTGATCTTCAGAACTGATCTAGAACCTCTTGGTGGGACACATTCTGTATGTTATCCAAATAGGACATCACATCTTCTCGAGCCTGTCTCTCCCCTGCCTCTTCCATAGTATCCCTAGCCTCCACTGTTATAACCTTACTCTCCAAAGCATTAGCTCGTGCCTCAGATGCAGCCAACCTAGCCTAAAGATCAGATATCTCTTATGTAAGCCTCTCTATCTCTAATGGATCCTTGTTCATCCCACCCATAGATGAGTACTTCTACCAGTACTACCTCCTCATTTCTCTTAATGTCACTAGTACTTCTACCAGTACTACTGCTCCTAGTAGATGAGTTGGAGCCTACCTCCTCAATCTCCACATCATTGGGCTCCACGTCCTCAGCCACAACCTTCTCCTCATCCCTCTCAGGAAAAATAGCTCATGTGTGAGGATGCACTCTCCTAACCAACCAAGGTTCCTCCTCCTCTACATCCTCCTCCTCCAGAATGGCACTCAGCCCAACCCGCCTACCAATACCATGACCACCCCTAGTCCTCACCCTCCCACTAGCACCACCACGCCCAGGATCATCTCCATCATCCCCACTGTCTCTCTCACCACCCCGATCTCCATCTCTCCCCCATCCATCATCCCTCCCCTGTCCACCATCCCGGCCACCATCTCTCTAACGGCCTCCATCTCAGCCACCATCCCTCCCTCCCCTCTATCTCTGCTGACACCTCCTCAAAATAGTATTGAGGATAGGACAAGACACATAGGTCAAAAAAATAGGACAAGACTATTTCCACCAAGCATCATACTGCGGGGTAGTGCCTGCAAAGAAACAAGTTCAAACATCAGTATCATATGGATGACAAGCATAAGTGACAAACCAAAATATATCTACTTCTAAGAGAGCATGACAAGAGAGATAACATCAAGCATGGGAAAATCAAAATATATACATGCATCCATAATGGTTGATCATCATATCCATGCAATAGGAAGAAGACCCACGAACTCTATCCTCAAAACATCCAAAGAAATGATAGCACCCCACAGAGTGACATCCCTTGATCAGCAAGAAAAATAAGCATACAAATCAGACACATCCTGCCTCTAGCCGAACTACCACAACACCCTGTCGGTGTTGTGTAAATCAATCATATGAATATGGCCACTAATGCAACCAATCTAGAACCTCCTCTATCGATAGAAGGGAAGGTGTGCATCCTCCCCTCCCACACATGAAAATCCCTTTAAGGTCTCCAGATAAAATATGACATCATATCTAACTACTTATGCTAATACATCAAGTGTCCCATATGGGACTGCATTATATCTCCATCATACATAAATACATGTGTTCTACCTAAAGGAAGATCATGAGCACCAATGGGCCTACAGACAGCAATATGCTCTCATGCCCAGATCTACAATAGAGTCGCCCCACATCCAAGAGACTTACCACCAAGGTAAGTTGCATAAAATATATGAAAGTACATATGGGCCAGCATACAGGGACCCCATGCATATATAGTATGATCTCTAACCATACCCTATAACAGAGCACCAAATCCAATAGAGAAGCCATGATAGTGACAATTGGGATACAAGATCCCACAAATAAAACTACCTAACAAAGTACACAACCTTTCTAAACCCATGCCAAATATGGACCATGGGATATCATAAGGATTAGACATGCCAAGATGATCCTAGGGTAGACTAGATAGCTCGAAGAAGGCAGTAATACCAGGTCCTCGAGCTTACTCTACAAGAGCGCCCTAGATGGGAATCTGAAGGGTGCAATAGAAATCCTCCAATGTGACAGTACACTCCCTAGTCAAAAATTGAAATGTACAGGTATCAGAATGTCATCTCTCTAGGAGAGAAGAGATTAGGCCCCTGTTGGTCGTGATCTCAGGCATAAAACAAATCTACTATAACCAATATGTCTTAGAACATCTCTCTCATCCTTAGAAAGATGGAAGCGGTATACTAACCCGGTAGGTCTAGACTCCCGACAGCGCTGAATAGTCCCATAGTACTGCAAAATAATAGAAAGCCAATCATCAGTATCAGGACAAAAGTAGAAGTATCAGACAAATACAAAAACATGCTACAACTATCAAACAGAGCGATTGAAGCAATCCTAAAACAATTGTAGCACCTTTATACCGATTGTGGCATCCAACCAGAAAATGTGGAACATTTAACACAATTGCAGTAATAAACCTGAAAATTGCGGAGCTTTTATCAATTGTGAAACACAATCAGCATTTGCGGCATCTAAACTATAGATATGGAAAAATCACATTTAATTGTGGCAAGTTGGGAAATTTTTCAAAGAAGCACAAAATTTTAAATGCGAGCATTAATTGCACAAGGACTAGGCTACTCACCGGATGTCTTGCGCTAGCTGGCCGATGAAAGGTCTAGACCCGATCAGAAATATGTATGACTCCAAGAAGGGCCTCCATAGCTCAAAAATAGAAAAGAAAGTAAACAAATCTATGAAAAAACTCACCCGATGATCAAAAGCTCCAAGAGTGCAAAGTGACAAATGAATGGCTCTCCAAGCTATTTATAAGGGTTCCCAAAAAACCCTAATTCCTGCAGAACCTCAATTTTATCTTCCCAACCCCTAGAAACTTAAACAGTCAATATCAGGGGCATATTGAAGTATTTTCACGAGCAGTAAGCTACCCAAATAATCATTTTGCAGTATCAACAAATTAATGCTCATGTCGTGACTTTTTGATCAAATTTATTGAGGGGGAATAAATACACCTACTATTGTCGAGGCAAGCTGGGGCAGGATCAAAATAGAGAGTCTTTGACACAATGCGACAAGCCACAATGCATCAAAAAGGGGCAAATGTAGACACCCTAAAATGGACAGACTTGAGACTTTACATTAAACAGGCTTATTTTTATCTATTAATTAATAGTTTTTTAATCATTAATTAATCATCTATTTTCCTCTAATTTCATTCCCCGAATCATCTAATCAAATCCTCAAAATTAATTAAATAATTAAGCTTATTTAATTAATTAACCTTAATTGATTAATCTCCATTAATTAATTAAATTCAATTTCTTAAAGTTTACATTTAAATATTTAAACCTATTAATTAATTCTTCTAATTAAATTAATTTAATTTCATTCAGTAATTCAATTCTAAACTAAAAAGAATTCAATTATCTCACATGTTGAATAATTTTATTACAAAAATGAATTAAATATTCAATTAAATCCTTTCTTTAGTTCAAAAAAGAGAACTCTTGATTAGATCTATGATTGCATGAACTACTCCACCTACCTCTTCAGTTCTAAAAGGTAACTCCAAGTTCCCTCTTCTGTTCAAAAGGTAACTCATAATTAGTTGTTTAGTTAACCAAACTTGATCTCCTCTCTCCTAGTTGAGGAGGTGGAGTTTACTGATGGCTTCTCCAGTTCCCTTTGATCTCCACCATTCATTCTTCTATCTCTGGGATTGATCTCAACCGTTCATATCATTTTCATATTCTATATAATGAACCCTTTATAACCATTTGAAGGATCTAGGATTTCAAAATTATGTGTGCCATTACTATGTCAGATTGGTTCTAGCATCAAGCCCTCTTGCGATAACACATTCAATAGCATATTCTCAATGCTCCCAAGTCATAGATGTTGCCCACACCAATACTGAGCACCACACAAACATCATTTCAGAAGGAGTAGAGAGAGACAATAGAAGATTCAATCTTTGTTGGTTTGCATTCATTTGTATTCTGCCTTTATTGCTTGTCATTTTATTGTTCATAGTTTCATTCTTAGTAGTTAATTGATTGATTTCCCCAATTGCAAATCGGTGCTACCAACCCCCCCTCATTAAATCAAGATTATGGAGACAAGATTCTGAGCCTATGACAATATCACTTTGAAGAAGACAATGATATCTCTACTTTATATTGCATTAAAGCTTTTATGGTTCCTCTATTATATGATTATTCTTTAAAAGGTTGCTAGCTCAATGGAAGAGCACCTGCTTTACAAGTAGGAGGATGGTGGTTCGATTCCATTATGTCCTAATATGACTAAATCTATGACTGAATTAATCACTAAATATATGACTAAATTCGTGACTAAATCTGTAACTAAATACGCAACTAAATACGTGACTAAATATGTGACTAAATGCGTGACTAAATATGCGACTAAATATGTGACTAAATCCGTGACTAAATTTATGACTAAATCCACAACTAAATCATTTAGTAGTAAATTTAGTCATAATATAAATGACTAAAAATTAACTACTAATAGTCACGTGACTAAGTTTAGTTGATTATATAAAATAATTAATAGTTTTTTTAGTCGCATATTATTGTTTTTGTACTAGTGTATGTTGATGACATCATCTTTGGCGGTAAATATGACTTGTGTAAGAAGGTTACAGAAGAAATGCATAAGGAATTTAAAATGTCAATGATAGGACAATTAAAAAAAAAATTTGGATTGCAAGTCAGTCAAAACAGCAAAGGCATTTTTATCTCTCAAGCCAAGTATGTGAAGGAGTTACTGAAGAAGTTTGGTTTAGAAACTTCAAAGCATGTTTGCACTCCTATTATTATCGGCAGCAAGATGACTAAGGAAGATGAATCACCAATAGGTTCATGATTGGAGGTTTGTTATACATGAATGCTACCAGACCAGATATTATATATGCAATATGTTTGGCAGCCATATTTCAGCAAGAACCAATGAGACATATTATGGCAGTAAAAAGGACTTTCATATACCTGAAAGGGACAAAAGACATGGGTTTATGGTACCCTACATAATCATATTTTTCACTCACAATATATATAGATGCAGATTGGGTAGGTTGTCTGGACAAAAAAAGGAGGACCAGTGGTGGAAAATTCTTTCTTGGCTCCCAGTTAGTTTTTTTTCAAGCAAGAAGAAGGATTTTGTAACATTATCCACTGTTGAATCATAGTATATTGCAGCATCCTCATGTTTCACTCAGGTGTTATAGGTGAAACAGACATTGCAGGATATAGGAATTAGTTTTGATGGACCAATTCATATCATGTGTGATAATACTAGTGTGATAAGTATGTCAAAGAATCTAGTAATGCATTGCATATTGCAATTAGATATCACTTCATCATAAAAAAGGTGGAATAAGGTATAGTAAAGTTGGAGTATGTACCCACAAAGGAGCAGATTGCAAACATATTCATCTAACCTTTGTGCAAAGATACTTTTGAGTATCTCAGAGGGAAGTTGGGGATTCTTCCCCTTCCTTTTGTTCACTAGATTCACAGGTGTGTGTATTGATCTAGTACTTTCCATAGCTATATCTTTCTAGATCGGTACTTGGAGGATTCCTCTTAGGGGGAGTAAAGTATTTCAGTAAGGGGGAGTTTTTCCTAGTCCTTTGTCATTTTTTTCAAAGGGGGAGAAGTTTCTTAGTTGTTTCTATGTTTTTTTATTGATGAATGTTTCCATCAATGACAAATAGGGAGATTGTTAGAATGTGAAGTTGATGCTTTCTAATGGTGTTTTCATTAATGTTTTTCATTGATGTCAACATACTCATCTCATATTTTGTTGTATTGGTTACAAAAAATTTCATCATATTATTGTATCAACTATTATGTACTAACATACTGGCATATCGGTTGGAGTGTTTGGCATGTTCACTAATAGCTTGTGGTCCCTGAAATCTTCATTTTGGTAGATTGTATGGTTTTGGTTGGATCTTATGTGGATATGTTTTGGTCCCAGCTTTGGTTTTGTAATGTGTTGTTTATATCCATTGTAACCATGTACCTTGGATAATGTGGTGTGTAGCATGGTGTGTTGTATTGGTCATGGTGGTCCTCATTTCATTCCTTCCAATATTCTGATGTGACCTATTTCAAATTGTGTAGCCAACCTTGTGGATTTCATGGTTTTGTATAAGTAAGGCATGAACATAAGAAAGAAAGTAAGTTATACAATAATATATACAAGAGTATGCATGTGTGGCTTATGTGTGGAGTATATGTGAAGTGACTACAAACTCATGTGAAGGATATTCATGTTCGTGCAAAGCACTCTATAGATCTTAGATGTAGATTCTACTACATTTCATATCTTTCGGCAGTGATCACTTGTGTATTGGAAGTGATCCCTTGTGTATTGGTAGTAAGACCTTATGTATCAACAATGAGACCTTGTGTATTGGCATTGAGCCCCTTTATTGAGAGTGAGTTGACCGACAGTGAGCTTTCTTGTAGTGAGCATTTTAGGTAGTGATCATTTGTATCAAATCACCTTTTAGTGTCATCTTAACAGGTGTTTTTACATTTCATGAGAATTATCTTCTCCATGGTTTTACCCATCTTGGGGTTTCCAGGTAAAATTTGGAGTTCTCTATTTTGGTGTTCCTATGCATTTCATATTTATATTTTATATGGATGTTTAATGTGCTAAACTAAAAAATCTTAAATTATTATTGGAACTATTTAAGTGTTAACTGACAGAGAGAAAGTTTTGTAAAGTTGTGTGGAAATAACTGATTTACCCCCCCCCCCCCAGTTATTTGGCATATTCAATAGCCTGATGCTAAACCATTCAGACAAAGGCATAGACTAATTAATACTACTTTAGCTCCCAAAAATGCAAGAACTCATGAAACTAAGGGAAGGTGGTATCATAAAACCTATAAGGAATTGTACATGGGTGTCTAATTTGGTACCAGTAAGAAAGAAGAATGGAGACAATAGATTGTGTGTGGACCTCATAAATTTGAACATCTCCTCCCTAAAGGATAATTATACACTACTAAATATAGACTTTAATACAAAGAGTCATTAGATGTGAATTGCTATCTATGATGGATGGTTTTTCTAGTTATAACCAAGTAAAATTAAAATAATAAGAACAATATAAGACAACTTTCACAACTACTTGGGGGTACCTTGATGACATATAACTGATTGAATTTTTGATAATGTTAAGTTAAAGATAATGAAAGACATTAAATCAGTTAATGGTTTGTATTGTCATTGATGTCAACTTGATATCATCTGTACGGTCATGTATATAATGCCAAAGACTTCAGAGAATCAATGGAACAAAGATTATGCTTTCAGCAATGCATAAAAGTCAAGTATTCACTAAGTGACAGATAACACCGACAGAGTGCACACCATCAATAAAGGCAAAGAACCAAAGTCACAGTGATACCCAACGAGCAGAAGACAGTGTTGCCCGACGAAGCAAAATCACAGGATACCCGACGAGCTGAGACCAGAGTTGCCCAACGAGTAAAATCCAATGATGCCCAATGGACAGAGATCTCAAAGCTGACTAGAGTCACACTGATGTAACTGGCAGTTGTCACCGATGACTAACTACTGAGTTGACCAACAGAACAGAGAGTTCAAAAAATGACAAAATATCTAACTGGCAAGAGCTAAAGATAGACTTAACTGGTTGTTTTCATTGTTTTATTCGACCAGAGTTAAGTGATTAAAGAAGATTTGTATAGTTGGCATAAAGATAACTATGAGATAAATCAAGAGTTATGCTTTAAATCAGATTGGTTGGATTTTTTTTCATGCCAAGAATCAAGAATCAAGAAACAGTGAATTTCATGTCTATATAAGAGACAAGCTTAATTCATTTTTGCATCACATGAATAGGGGTGAATAATAAGAGGATGTTGAAGAGAAACTGATGAAGGATAACATCATTTAGTCTTGATCAACCAAGATGAAGGAGAGCTAAAGAATTCTGTAGACACCGACAAATAGTGAAGCATAGCATCACAAAGAAGAAAGTGTGGAGCACAAAGAATTGAGTTGATACATTGATCAGAGATGTAATGTACTTAAATAGATCTAAAAATTTGCAATTCAAATTGCATTAGAAATAGGCCATTGTGTTTTAGTTTAACCATTGAAGCATCAAGTCTCTTAATAGAGTAGGACTTAACAGTCTTCTATATATTGAGGTACATCCCAAGGAGTGCCAAAAAGGTTTATTCATGAAAGTAGCATTGGACTTTCCAGATACCTATTGACAATCTAAGAACAAGTCTAATTCAAGGATGGTAGAAAGATTTTCCTAAAGACTATTGACAGTCTAAGAAGGAGGTTGATTCAAGGATGGTAGCAAATAGATGCCCGATACTAAGTGACAATCTCTATGTATAAAATCCTCTAAGGTCACACCTAACAGTGTGTTTGTAACCTTTAACAGGGTTGGCTCCTAATAGGGCTCACTTCAAAAGAGTGAAAATTTGGGGTACCGGTCCCAGTGGTTTTTTCCCTTAATAGGGTTTCCATGTTAAAATCTATGTGTTATGTGTGTATGGTTTATTACTTTACTGTTTTACATTTCACATATGCATTTTTGGATTGATCGGTATACTCTGCATATTTACTGAGTGTTGATAAATAGCTTTTGCTACTTATCGGTAATCAAGGAGAACAAGGTCAGAAAAGGAAAAATGACAGACACTTAAATCATTATTAGTATTTCATGGCATGCATCTTATAGGGACTTAATAATCTGAGGTTTATTGATTGGTGGTTAAGTTTAAGGATAAGTTTTTAAATCCATTGATTCACCCCCCCCCTCTCAGTTATTACTAACAATTGATATCAGAGCTTGTGTGCTTAGAAGGAAGGTTTCAAGACCTAAGTCAGGATCACAAGATGAATAGACGAGATGTGCCCAAGTTGAACAAAGACAACTTTGCTTCATGGAAAAGTAGGATAAGACTCCA
>MU225998.1:126104-152370 GCA_018584345.1 Thuja plicata
TTTTAAAGCCACTGATTCCCCCCCCCCCCCTCTCTCAATTATTACTAACATACCTATGTCTATGTAAGGTTGTCTTTTGGATTAACTAATGCTGGAGCCACTTTCCAAAGAGCCATGGATGTTGTATTTGCATAACTAATCAATGTGATCATGGTATTATATTAGGATGACCTAACTACATATTCCAAAAAGGTTGAGGATCATTGTAACCATTTGGAAAAAAATATTCTTGAAATCCCTAGAATATGGTATATCCTTAAATCCTAAAAAATGTCATTTTGGTTTTACTTAAGCCAAGTTTTTGGGACATATAGTGTCCAAATAAGGGGTAAAGATGTATCCTAGGAGAGGTATTTCTATTGATAGAATTCCCATTCACAAGACAGTAAAAGTCATCCAATCATTCTTTGGACAAATAAAATATATAAGAAGGTTTATTTCTAATTTTGCTGAGATTGTGAAACCTATATCTAGAATGTTGTAGAAAGGTGCAAAATTAGATTGGACCAGTGAGGCTCTTGATGCATTTGTGGCTATAAAGAGAGAAATTAAAGAGGCTCATGCGTTGAATTCTCGAGATTTCTCTAAGCCATTTAAAATATTCTATTTTTCCTCCTTTCATACCATTATTGATTTTATGTTACAAAAGAATGAAGAAGGCCATGATAAGCCTATTTCTTTCTTTAGCAAGGATTTACAGGAATTTGATCTAAAATATGACATCAATGAGAAGCGGGCATATAGACTAGTGTAGGCAGTAAAATCTTTCAGGTCATACTTGGTAGGAGGAGAATTTTTGGATTATGTTCATAATGTAGCAATTAAGGACATATTTAGGCAATCGAAGGTAATCGTTAGACAGTGCAGATGCATAAACCAAGTACATGAGTTCAACATAAACATCCAAATAAAAAATATTGTGAGAAGACAAGGATTTTCTAGGTTGATGGATGAATCCAACTTAGAGGCAACATAAGTAAATAATGTTAGTATAGAGGATGTTGTATTCAGTATTGAGCAAACTCATTGGTACCATGACATTGTACATTATGAAAAATATATGAAATTTCCAGAAGGTTTAAGTGAAAATAAAAAAAAAATCCTTGAATTTGCAAGCATCTAAATATGTTTTGATTGTTGGGGACTTGTACTAGAAGAATCGGGATGGGGTACTTCTCTTTTGTTTAGATGAACACCGATCAGAAAATGTCTTAAGAGAGTTGCAAGATAGTGTTTGTGGTGGTCACTTTTATACTAAGAAAAAAACCCATAGAATACTTAAAGTAGGTTATTACTGGCCACATGTTTTTAATGATGCATACAAGTATGTTAGGAAATGTGAAGCTTGTCAAAAATCCTCAGGAATATTGAAATACCAAGGAGCTTTTCCATTAAGGCCAATGCACATAGATGAACCCTTTCAACAATGGGGTCTAGTTCATTTTATAGGGGAGATTATGGATGATTCAAGTGGAGGACATTGCTGGATACTAGTGGCTATTGAATACTTCACTAAGTTGGTAGAATCCATCCTCATTAAACAAGAGACTAGAAAAGTAGTAGTAAATTTCTTTATGTAAAACATATTAACTAGATTTGGATTACCCTCTAGACTTGTAATTGATAATGGCATGTGTTTCAAAATAGATGAATTCACTACTTTTTGTGAAGATTATGGTATTACAATTTCCTATGCATCACCTTACCACACACAAGGAAATGGGAAGGCTGAGTCAAGTAACAAGAACACATTGATGATCATTAGAAGAATGTTGGACAAGAACAAGAAGGACTTGGATTCCAAGTTTAATCTAGCAGTATGGACAGATAGGATTACTATAAATTCTAAAAGTAAATCACCATTTGAATTAGTATATGGGAATCAAGAAAGGTTTCCATTAGAAAACTTGTTACCAATACACAAGTTTATAATTAATGAAGAGGTGGAATTGCTAGATCATATGGAAGAAAGATTTATATATCTGGTGGACTTATATTATATTAGAAGAGAATCCCAGAGACACAATCTTAAGATTTGGCAGCGGATGAAAAACCTGCATGATAAGAAGTCCCAAAATAGGAAGTTTAAGTAGGGAGATTGGGTTCTCATGTGGAATGCCCAAAATCAGGATAAAGGAAAGTATGGAAAATTTGAAGCTCTATGGATTAGACCGTATGTCATCATAGGAAAAGGAGGAGGAGATTCATATTATTTTCAAAATACATCAGGAGAGGAACAAGAATTTCTAGTGCATGGACAATTCTTGAAACACTTCTTTTCTTGAAGAAAAGGAGATATTTTCCATGCACAGTAGGGTAGGATTCATTTTTACTTCTATTTTTACATATTTCACCATCATTCCATGTTTTTATAGTTGTTCTATAATCTACTTCTCCCAGAGAGTACTTTTTAATTCTTGCAGGTATTCATTGGATACCTCATCCCTAGAAAGAGCCATTGTTGCAAACTACAAATTTTGAAAAAAAAAAAAAAATCAATTCCCTCTATCACCCTTCAAAGTTCATCACCAATATTTTGTATTTAACCCTTTAAAAGGTTGAACTACTAAATTTTTCTTATAAATTCCTTAACCCACACCTAAACAATCCCATACGAAAAGGTTTGTCAATATTTATAGCTCATCATAACTTTTCCACCATATAATCCCAAGAAAAGGGTATTATTGAAATTTTCCTCAAAATTGAACCAAAAAATATCATCACAACATTTTAAACACATATGCAACCAAGAATACTTTGTTATGTTATATTTTTTTTGTTTCCCAAGATTAAAAATAAAAGGTGGCAAAATAGGGAACCCGTCGCTATTTCGTAAGGCTTAAAATAGTGAGTTGCAAAATAGCGAACCCATCGCTATTTCACAAAAGACAATATGACCACTTTAAAAATGGAAAAATGTCTCCATTTCATGAATACCAAAAATAACACTTGCAATTTGGTGAAGAAGTAATTAACTTGAGGTGACTGTCGCTTCACTGGGCTAACAGAACATGCATGTGAGAGTGCAAATTGAATTAAATGTTGATGAGCTAGGAATTACAAAAGGAAGGTGCATAGATTTAATTAAAACAAATACATTTGATCTTTTGAAGATATTTTTAGGTAGAAATGGAGCTATTGTAGACCTTATAAGGAGTTTTCCAATAGTTGCAGAAAGCTTGGAGTCAATGAGACAAAAATAATTTGTAAGTTAAAATTTTCTCTCCTAGCCTGAATTACATTTCAAAATTCCTAAAATGAAAACTAAAGAAGATATAGGTAAGGATGAGATGCTTAAGATTCCCCTATAGAAATCACTCTTAGATGCATTACCTGTGTCTAGTGATACTAAGTTTAAAATAATGTTTTTGAATGTATGGGGAGAATGTAGGGATGCTAATATACCACATATTGGTAGGTCTCTTTTTTGGTATTTTTATAATAATAAGGATGAAAAGGTTCCCCATTATAACCCATGGAAGCTTGACTTAGCTAAGGTTATAGTGCCTAATGTATTTTTTGATGTCGAGCTTTTTGAAGTACTAGCCCAACATTACAAACAAGAAACCAAAATGGTTAGAGGGATAAATGGGGAGCCAATTCTGGTTGTTTCAAAATCATGTATTGTAGAGTGCTTTGGCTTAAATAAATAGTCCCTTAAAAAAATTGATAGGGAACAA
Organism: Thuja plicata; assembly: GCA_018584345.1. Classification (NCBI taxonomy): domain Eukaryota; kingdom Viridiplantae; phylum Streptophyta; class Pinopsida; order Cupressales; family Cupressaceae; genus Thuja; species Thuja plicata. The sequence goes on from MU225998.1 coordinate 129,785, forward strand.
TACCCAGTTTATTTTGAGAGTATGGTAAACATATTTAGGTTGAGAGAAGTAGCTTATTTCAGAACAAGGGGCAAGGATAATAGAACCATGATGATAAATGAGACTACGTCATTTTCTACCTAGGGATTTATGAATTTATTTCAGAAAACATATAATTGTTGGTGCCAATTATATGGTGAGGATCGTAGAATCAGAATTCTAGTGGACTTGATGTTCATGTCCATGATAATTCAAAACCCCAAAATCACCCTAGAATTTTATATTGCCAGTGAAATTGAAAGGATTCTACATAACTGATTGGCCTACTGGAAAAAGAGTGGGTCTTTCAAAAATTACTCTCTGTTATGTCATCTAATATTGTTCCAAAACAACAATGTGTTCATGCTATATATTTTACATTTCAATTGGCCCATGCACATTCAGATTTCAGAGTGGGTAAAATAATACCTATGGCCACTCGAGAAGAAACTCAGAAACCAGACCATGAGATTGAAGAGGAAAATATCAGTGAGGAGTCGCACAAAGAATGAGACCTTGGGGTCATATGTTCTCTCATTTCATTTTTAATGTTTATTTCAACTCACTTTGTTATCTTTGTGTTATTAAGTAATTATTATAATGTTAGTTATAGTTATGAAAAGATATGATGTAAATTGTCTGAAGCTTGTTTTCTTCTCCTCATTTTGTATAAAGGAGAAACCAATACCGTATATGAAAAGGATATATATAGATAGGCTTTAGAATAAAATATCGAAAGTTAAATGTACAGATACTCTAAATATATGTATCCAATTTTTGCAAAGTTAATACAAAGACTCGGTGTTGTTTTCTATTTTGTGGTATAGAAGATTCTGTTGTTCAAGATTAGTTCTTTGGATTTCATTTCAAGCAAGTGAAATTTGTCTTAAATATTCTTATGAAATAATTATTTGTTTTTGTATAAATTTGATAAACAACATTCATTTGAGACTTCCTTATCCTTATGCTTCTTTTCTAATTGGTATTTTCAAGTAAGAGTTAAATTCAATTATACTAATTGTTCTGACAAGCAATAGTTAAATAATATTTAAGGTTAGATTAGCTGACAGATTCATCTCAATAGTGGATTTAAAAATTTTCTCACATAGTTATACATAGGATCTTGAAAGGGTTGACTTTGTAGCCCAAGGGAGAAGAAGACACTAGTCCATCACGTGTAATTTGGCTCAAAACTTAAATCAGATTTCAGTAGGAGAGATAAAGTAGGATCAATGATCGGATTAATTATAGAAGATAAATATAAATAGAATTTAGAGAAAGAATCACTAAAATATCAAGAATTAGCAGTAAAGTAGAAGGAGAGTAAGAAGAAAGATCAGAAATAGTAGGAAATGATTGAGAAATCAGATTTGTTTATGTCAAGACCGTATGTCATTTTGAGATAGACAACATAGAGATCAAGAATAGGAGATATAAGGAAAGTTTAGTCTAATCTAAAAAAAATCAACTTCAAAATTGAGTTGGTGAATAGGTGTAGCCGCCCAGGTCCTGTAAAGAATGAAGTGCAGAGAATTTTTACCATATTAGGTTGATCTTTTTCATTGGCCAAGTTAGTTTGGAAGTTTTAAAATAGAGCCAGGCATTTCTCTTAGAACTTTCCAATCTTTTGATTTGGGAACCAACATCACATCCAGGCATCATTTGATGCAGGAGCATCCTAGGGAAGTTGGAAATATTATGTTGACCAAAAATATGTTTAAGTTATGTTTGGTGCTCGGTATGTGAGTTGGCAGAGCTCGGTTGATTCTAGTTGTTCTTGGTCATTTTGGTGCTCGGTTCTCAGTGGAAGGAGTATTTTTCTTCACCAAATGGACTCGGTGTCTATTGGAAGTGTTGATTCACCGAATGGGCCTGGTGGCTTATTTTTTTCTTGGTACCAACTTGGGGGGTCTCGATTGATGAGTTAATAGAGTGGCTTTTATGGATTGGGTGGACATTGGAGACTACATTCATGTTTTGAGGGGGTTGTTGGGATCATGCAGAGTTCTGAGGTGTGTGGGTTTGATGCATTGGATCTTGTGTATTCCTAAATATTATTTGGTGTTTTCTTCTATGTATTTGTTGTTTGTTTGTAGCCAACTGGGTCATTTAATATGATTCATCATGGATTGTATTAGATTGACTGTCATTTAATATTTGTTTGTGAAGCCGACTTGTGGCTATGTTGTATATAAGGAGAGTGTAGGTAAAATTTTTGGAGAGGAGGGAGGAGCAGAGAGCAAGTGGATTCAAGATAGTAGTAAGCGGGTAAGAAAGAAACTTCTAAGATTGAATGGTGTCTTGCGAGCACAAGTTTTGATATTTTTTCTTCCACTTAGCTCTAGGGTAGGGTGGTGAAGTTGGATCCTGTGAGATATTGTTGAATTTTTCAAATGTATTGGTCATAACCAGGAAGGCCTTACAGCCTAGCATGTTGCATGTAATTGATTTTTAGAGAAAATATAAGTTGATATAAGCAGTGTTGTATTTGGTTTCAGCTGTGGATCTTGTTGTTGGCTGCAAGTTTGGATAGTCCTTAATTGGATCCTCTGAGTTTGACTGCATCAAGTGGTATCAGAGCTAGTTCATTATCAGGGAAAGGTTGATCTGGTTGGTTTGAGTGAAGGTGCAAAGTTATTATTCCTAAACATGTGAAACCTGTCTGACTTTTTGTGTGAGGTAGAAGGTTGTGATCTGACTTGCAGACAGTTTGGGGGTTGTCATAAGGTCGTCAATTAGGATTTTTTGTAGAGGGTTTTTAAAGATATTTTAATATGTCTCCAAGAAGATTGGACCCTAGGGAAATTGTATATCTCTCTAATGAGGTGGAATCAAAAGTGACAGAAAGGTTTAGATCTGAGATAGTGGAGATGAAGAATGAGATGATAGGTGAAATCATGAGGGCTATTACTGGTTTGTAGAGGAACCCTAGAATAGAAGATGGCTACAAGGAATATATCAAAGGTTTTGAATCTTCTACCGAAGGTGATAGATATAGTAGAGAGGATAGAGTTGATCAATTGCAAAGATCTATGGCTCCGTTAAATAAAAGTCATACAATGGAAGTTTCTAATTTTTTAGGTACATTGAACCCTGAAGACCTGATTGATTAGATCGGTGAATTAGAATACTACTTTGAGCTAGAATATATTAGAGATCCTCGTAGAGTGAGGTTGGCACAAACTAAGTTGAAAGGACATGCTAACTTATGGTGGAGAGAGTTACAGAGAGATAGGGAGGAAGAAGGTGAGATGAAAATCACTCGGTGGAGATTAATGTTGACAAGATTAAAGGATAAGTTCATACCTACTGACTATGAACTTGAGTTGTTTAAGAAGTTGTAGAATCTAAAACAGAAAGATCTCAGTGTGAAAGACTATACTTAGGAGTTCTACAAGCTGACTATTAGATCTGGACATAGGGAGCTTTCTAAGGAAAATCTTGTCAGATATGTTAATGGTCTCAGATTCAATATCCAGGATGAGATTGGCATGTTGAATATTGGTTTGGTGGAGGATGCTTATTAGTATGCACTGAAGGTAGATTATAATTTAAAAAGGAGACATCAAGGTCTCAATCAAGGGAAAGAGAAGCAAGATCAGTTGGTAAAGGATAAACTGAGAGTTGAGGAGGAACTGAAACCTATTGAACCAAGGAGAAGAGCAGTTAGAGGTGTATTCAGAGTCCCCTGTTATAACTATGGTGAAGAAGGACATTGGTCATTTGAATGTCCCCATGCAGATAAGAAGGTCGGTAGTCATCAAAATTCTATGGTGAATAAATTTGCAGAGAATGAACCCAAGGTGGAAGGTGAGGATCTTTTATTTAGAAGAACATTGCTGCCCATGGAACAAGTTGATTCTTGTTAGAGGAAGAACTTGTTCAGGACTGTGTGTAATTCTAGTGATAAATGTTGTAAGGTAATTTTTGATGGAGGAAGTACTCATAACTTGGTTTCTGAGGAGATGGTTTGGTAGCTTAGTTTAAGGAATTTGAAACATCCTTGTCCTTATAGGATAAGTTGGTTGCAAGAAGATCATGCAGTAGAAGTGAAGGAGCAGTGCATGGTAAGTTTTCACATTGGTTCTTATAAGGATGAAGTATTATGTGACATTGTGGAGATGAGTTCTTGTCATGTTTTACTCGGGAGACCTTGGTAGTATGATAGAGAGGCTATTCATGACTATAAGAGGAACATCTTTACTATCTTGAAAAATGGACAGAAGTTTATTTTGATTCCTTTGAAGGATGAAGACAAAGGAAGGAGGAACTTGAACATTGGTAGCAAATATGAGATAAATGCAAGGGTTGGTGCAAACATTAAGTTTCAAAGATCTGAAGGCACTTCAGAGAGTGCTAATGGTGGGAAAAGGTAGAAGAAGAAATAAGGCATGGGTGTATCGATTAAGGACTCAAGGGACATGTATATCAAGAATCGGTAAGGATCTATGTGATGAATCCAAAATGATGTTTGTGGAGATTCTAGAACATCTTTTTTCACCTAGGGTGTCTGATGCAAGAGCATCCTAGGGAAGTTGGAAATCCTGTATCGACCAAAAATGTGTTTAAGTTCTATTTGGTGCTCAAAATGTGAGTTGGCAGAGCTTGATGGAGTTTGGTTGTTCTCGGTCATTTCGGTGCTCAGTTCTTGGTGGAAGGAGTGTTTTTCTTCACTGAACGAACTTAGTGTCTGTTGGTAGTGTTGATTCACCAAACAGGCTCAGTGGCTTTGTTTGTGCTCGATACCGACTTGGGGGGTCTCAGTTGATGAGTTCACTGATTGGCTTTTATGGACTGGACAGACATTGGAGATTAAATTCATGATTTGAGGGGGTCATTTTGATCATGTAGAGTTATGAGGTGTGTGGATTTGTTGCATTGGATCTTGTGTGGACCTAAATCTAATTTGTTTCTTTTTTTATGTATTTATTGTTTATTTGCAGTCGACTAGGTCATTTAATATGATTCATCATGGATTGTATTAGACCAAATTGTTATGCCCTACATACCCATCCCTACATTTTATTGGCAATGGTTCCCCTTTTTTGCTTTTGGTTCTTCCTTTGTTTCTTTTTGGCCTTCTTTTGCTTTCTCTGGCCTTTTCCCCCGCGTGGCTATTGTGTCGCCTCCTTTTGGTTTTCAACACTCCGGGACCCTATCCCAAGGTGTTTTGTTCCTTTGTGTCAGTTCAATTCTGAATCCCAGGATTCTTATGTCATTACTTCCTCTTTAGTTGGAGGGTGTGGTCGCGTGGGATTCTCAGGCCTGGAGTCTGGAAGTTTGCCTTTTTCTCAGGATTTGTGGAAGGGAATGGTAAATTTTAGGCGAAGGCATATAAATTAAGCTTCACCTATCATTTTTACACTTACCATGAACAATTTACCCTCAAAGTGAATTAAGAGTGAATTGTGTGATTTCCCAGCGAGCTAAGTGTGATTTGCTTTGAGTGATTAACAATGATTTGGAGTTTGGACCTATGCATGTTCAAGATATCCTGCAGTGTTCTCGGTGTGTTCATGGATTTTGAAGAGTTATTCATTTACAGAGCACCTCTTGTGCCCTTCCTTCTGCATCTCTGGTTTTTGGGTAGGTCCTTTTGGCCCTTCTCTTTCCTTTTTGGTTTATGCTTTGTTCCTTTGTTTTTTGGGCTTTATTTTCTTTGTGTTCTGGTTTTTTTCATTGCCTCCCTTCTATGGGATGGCTCTGCAAGAGGGTTGTCTGCCCTCTGTGCATTTTTGAATAGTGTAAAATAGTGTAAATTTATGTAAGTCTTTGTAAATTTGTAGGTAGTGGCTTGTAGGTTAGTTGTAAATTTGGTCATGACTTAATGTCATACTTCGGCCTCCTGTTAATAGTGTTTAGTTTCTCTGTAGTCATTTGTAAATTCATGTACATGGTCTATACATTCCTTCAAGTCCTACCCATCCCGCGATAAGTTCACCACACCCTCTACATTGTTTGAACAAATTTGAGCTCGCCCGCCTGGTGTTCACTGTACTCGATCTCGTCACCTCACCTGTTCAAGTTGTGGCCTTTCTCTCTCCCTCAGCACTTTAGCATTAATGGTAGGATTAATTCCCCACATGTGAGTGTTTAAAACCATCCCAAGTGGCATTAACTCCATTCATGTTGAGATAGCCCTCACAATAAATGCTATTACTCTGTTCATTGCATGACCACGTGATAGCCCACGTCAGCCCAGTATGGAAAATTTCCCGGTCATTTCTATAATGGTTAGTTTCCTTGGACTCCAAGTTCCACGTAATCCCAAAGTCTTCATCTCATTTTCTGCATAAACTAGAATCCCTGGGACCCCCAGATATTGATCAAATTCAAAGTAAGTTATTTCATTTATTGCATTTCTAGAATTTGATAAACTAACATCTTCTCGAGGATAGGTGTGAAATGGTGATGAAATATCTGGAACCCAAGAATTTATTTATTTGATTATTTTTATTAACGTTTGTCTGGTCTTGTAGGTTGTAATAAATATGTCTAAAGTTTCATCCCCTTCTGGAAGTTTGGAACTCCCTTCCACCTCAACAAGGGTGGCCACCAAGACAAGGGCTGAGAAAGCATTAGAGAAGCTCCCACTCACCTCAAAATATCTAAGGGATGGTGTCATCATGGGATCCAAGGTGGATTCCAAATTACAACTAATCACTGACATAGAGGTCAGACCATGGGCCGAATTGCAGGGCCTGGTAAGGACAATTTTCAATCAACATTCTGCAAGAGATAGTATGGAAAAGAACATAGCCACCTCCGACATAATCAAATCTGCCTTCTTCCCTTGCTCTATGTAGCCCCCAGAGTTGATTCTCACCCTGGCAGAACATTAAAACACAACCATCTGGGTTTTTATACTTGTTTCTTCCCTTCCTACAGGATACCCAATGCCCCTAGTGTCCCTCAATGCTGCCACTTTTTTTTCAGGACTAGGAATCCCCCAGTTTTCCAATTCTATTGTTATCTCCCAAGCCACGTCACTATAAGAGTTCAACAATGTCCAACAGGCTTCCTGGCAGCACCTTAACACCCACTAGATGAAGAGTCCGAAGAAGGATTACAAGAAAATGAATTTGGAGATCCCCCACATAAACTTCAAAGAATGCATACAAGTGGGGATCATCTTCCTATGTTGGGTCTTTGGGGAACCACATGCCCAGGACTTTTCAGCCTGGATGTACTACTTTTTGTACAGCATCACCACCAACAGGCAAAATTCTGATTGGGCAACCATTATTGCCAATCATGTGGACTTCCAGCTAAACAAGGTCAGTGAGACATCTAAGTTCCACATCAATTTTTATGTTCTATGGGCACTGGCACAACAAAGACCTAGAATCTAGAGTTTACTTACAGTGGGCATCCTTGGGACAGGGCCAGGCCAGAGTGCTCCTTGGCATCATTTTCCCTATATTCAATGGGAAGCCAACTTCCCCAATTTTTGTTGGGTAAATGATACCTTCATTTACTACAACATTTTGATACCCACTCAAGATGCTAGTTACCGGCTGTCAAATGAGGCCATGGCCTTGGTAAGTTCCTACAACCATTATTTCAATAAATTCCAACAACATTCATACATTCTGGTGACTGGATTCTCTGGCAAGCCCTACCTATTTCCCAAGCACTGCAGGGATAGGATTATTTTGATGGAATAATGCAGACAGATCCTGGAGGTCCATACTTATTATGGCCTCAAGAAGGTCACCACCATCCCTTTCTCGATCACTTGCGAGAATTATACTTGCAGCCTTTCAGTGGCCAAGGAGGCCGACAATGAATTGAAAATTATAGGGCTGGCAGAGTTCTACCTAGAGCAGAGCAATTTTGATCTACTAGGAAAAATAAATCAAGCATTACCTTAGGCATCAACACCCCATGAGCCTCACATAGAGGATTTTTAGGCAGATTGCCAGGACAACTTTGAGGTCTGGAGTCGACATTATGAGAGAATGAAAAAAGGTATGATGAAGTGCATGGGTCTCTAGACCTTTCCAAAGGATTTCTCAGATAGTGGGCCCTTGGAGGACCCAGAATATAAATCTAAAGGGATTGATAAGATGGCTCTCCCTCTGGAGGATTGGGACACCCCAAAAATTGTGATGATAGAGGATATCACAAAGGATATAGTGAAGTGCAGTCATGAATATTTTTCATGTGTATGTAAAAATATCACCTGTCGAGATGGTTCAGTTTTGCGGGGGTCCACTTCTGGCTCTGGAACATCAAGACAGAGAAGAGACAAAGGGAAAACAAAACATAGCACACCGCCCCTAGTCCCATCCTTAGTTCTAGTCCATTTGATGGAAAAACTTAATGCTCATCTTGAGTCATCTTGATAGCTAGGAGAAATAATCAGCGCCAGAGTTTCCCTTGGTCTCATTGTCACTCTGGTGGGATCTGCCCTTCCTTTAGGATCCCCTTCACTCGCAACACTCATGAGCCAGGTAGTGGAGAGGAAGGATGAGGGTGTGACTATTCTGGATGTTGGGGCCTCGTTACAAATGAGGAGAAGGAAACAAAGAACATATAATCCTGTGGAGCTCATCCCTTCCTCCCCCAAAACAAAAAATCCTCTAGAGGCCTCCCCTCCCATGATAATTTTGATGACATCTTTCAAACTGATGACCTGGTAAATTTGTAGGATGATGTGGAGAGAGCAGTAGAAGAGATCATCATACAAGAGGTAGGGGATATCCCCAAGGAAGGGGAAATACAAGAAAAATAAGTTTCCCTAGAAAAAGAGACCCAGGAGAAGGAACAAGAAAGCACACTAGGTGTGGAAGAAACACTGGTCTCGGGGACCGAGACAGGAGAGAGGCTGGTACAAGTTGAGCAACTGACTATGGATAGGGAAACTAGACCTTTGGGAACAACCGTACCCTTAGTCATCATGCTCTGAATTCCTTCACACACCCTAGGTAACCTGTTACCCCAGGATATGACATTCGGCAAGGTGCTCTCCATAGCGCAACAGTCAGACCCAGGTTGGACACCTTCGCCCCCTCTAGAAAATAGACCCTTCGAGGAGAATATCTCAGTAGAGAATGCTGAAAGAATTCAGCAGCAGTAGGATGTGGCGGGGAACCCCAAAAATATGGATACAGACACCATAAGTGTTGGGGAAGGCAGGAACCCCAAAACTACAAACATGAATACCACTAAGGTAGGAGAAGAGGGAAACACCGGGGATAAAGAAAAAGACTCCATAGTGACCACTGATGCCAGGGAAGCACAGCAAGCTCCTGAAGAGACCCCAAGTATCCAAGTCCTAGCAATGAGATTGTTCGTGCCGCCATTAATGGCTAGTGGAGTCAAGGAAGAGAAAGGCCATGGAAGAAGTGAGATTACCTCTCTCTCTGGCCAAGATGATGGCTCAAAATCAAGAGGTCCATAAGCCTAAGAAGGCACGAACCCTCCATACCATTCGAACTGGTCCAAGAGGAAATATCATCATGGTAGTAGCAACACCTCCCCCAGATAAAGAAGAGGCAACAGTAGGAGCTACAGAGTACACCATCACAGAAGTCCCTCTAGGGAGGAGAGATAAATAGGGGGAACTTGACCTGTTAAGAGAAGCTAGCCGAGCAATTGAGGTTCGGTATGAAAAGCAAGCACAAAAGTTGAAGGAGGAAAAATAAACAAATGATAATCTCCTTGGGCTTCTTGTAGAGATGACACAACCATTGGCTATGATTCCTCCGGAGGCCTCCACATCTGGAACACCACTCCTATAAGGTGATATTTATGTGCTAAGGATAATGAAGAAGAAATCACAGGCTGTGGACAATTGGGTAATTGAGAAAGTAGGAGCTGTAAGGCATTTCCTGACAGCTACACTCCCAGACCTACACCAGTCCAGTAACATCTTGGGCCAGGTAAACAGTGTCATTTCTTAGTGGGAGGGGTAGATAGAAAAGTATGAAGAATGGAAGAATGAGTTAGAAGAGATAATGAATTTTGGGGAAGAAGCCATCATGGAGATGGGTATTTTGGGAGATGAGAACTTCAAGTTCCTCCAGGCCCAACACTCCAGACTTGGTCTTAAAGTTCAGACAAGCAAGCAACTAGTAGCGGCCCTGAAGGGTAAAGTATCGGTGATCCCAAATTCTTTAAATTTATATGCGGCATTCATCACAAGGGTTTCGGTGGTCGATCCCTTTAGCACCGAGTCATGTGCTCTGGTGGATTTTGTTTTGAGTAGATTTGATGAAATAATGGAGGCACGATTCCGGTCCTCCTGAGATTTTAATGGAGAAAAGATGTCATGTCTTACCCGTATGTTGCTCTAGTCACACGACACCATCAAGGCAGCTGTAGAGTTTAAGGAGGGTGCCCGAGATGTGGGTGACCAGTTGGAGGTTTCCAAAGACTGCTAGGAATGTACTAAAGAGATAGACAAGGAGGGAATTCTCTAGATTTTGGAGACATTCCAAAAATGTAAAGAATAGTGAATTCTTCTGGTCTCTACATATTTCTGCCAGTAGGGTAAAGTTTTGAATATGTGTTATTATTTGAGCGTAAGATCCCAGACTCCAGAATTCTGGGTCCCACTTTTGTATTCTTTTGCAGCAATTTATGTCAAGATTCTTTGGAGCTAATCGATCATTGTCAGCAATTAATAATGGTTAGAATGTAGGCGATCCAGATAATGATAGGTCAAATAGATGGGATGGTTCTGACAGACGTCTTCTTATTCCCCCAAGGTGCCACTCACGCATTTACTACCTTGTGTGCATCGAAGACAGGGAGCCACCATTAGCATTAATGAGGCGCATGGCCTAAGTTAATGAGATAAGCAAGTTTCTTCTACAAGTACCATGGCCCTCTTCTCTAGACCGATTCTTCTAGATTTCTCCCCTTTCTTCTTCTTCCATCTTGTCATAATTTTGTACATCCTGAGATAATTGTAAGTGGTGCAGGTAGTACTGGCCACAGATATTATATTTTATTTAGAAATTATACAGGTAGATTAGGTCAAGTTTGTGTATAAATAATAAGACCGATGCCTTAATAAGGGTCGGCGAAATTGAGGATTTCTTTGTCCAGTAGTAATAAGAAAATAGCATTTTTAGGTTCATTGCAATTATAAGTATACTTTCAATCTATTGTAAGTAGCTTAATTATCCCTTGGAGCCATGAATGTACTCGCCAGTGATGTTGGAATCATTTCAAGTTAATGAAATAAAGAAGAACAGCTTGTGGCCCTATGTTAGTTATTGTTCTAATCTCCAAAGTTAGCGAACATCTTTTGTGTTGTATGTCTTCTTATGTCCTTCACTCTGGTGTTTTCAATTTATTTAAATAATCTTATCTCCCTCTGCTATTGGATGCGTATGAATTAATGATTCTTTGTGTATCTAGTATTTAGTGTTGTTTTCTTGCATTAGAGCATTGTTGATGTTTGAATATGTATTGCATGACTATAATTAGAAATATACTCTAACTCTAATCTAGCTTTTGTGATTTCTTTGATAAATCTAAGATGCTTGTAGGAAATCTCACCCCCTTTTGAAATCCCCAGAAGTGATGAGTAAAAATTATCTATCCCCTCAAACAACAGTCACTTGCCCAACTTAGCTCCCCCGCACCATCGAGACCTGACTACCAGGTGCTTGGAGGCTAGGAGAATTTGTTCTCTGGAAAACCTCTATAGGGAGAGTTGGTCATTACTCTAATACCTGGTGACAACTTATACCCTATTGGCAGAGTCGGTGACAAATTCTTGTCAATAGAAACTTGCGCTAGAAGGAGGGCATAAGCTCATCTCTCCCGGAAGATTTCAATTTCATACCGCCTGAGGAGTCCCCAAGGAGTAGTTTTAGGAACCAGGATTTCCATGGTATAGGGTCATTTTCATCCCTATGCTTTGAAAGAATCCTCCAATCGACCCCTGATCCTGGAGATTTTATAGAACTCAGACCTTCTATCCAAAGAAAAAGGACCCACCAAACTAGATAGTCGTTGAATGCTCTCTAAGGATCTACCACACACCAGAATACCCAAATCCCTCTGATAATCTTGAGGACTCATGTTCACCAAACCCAAAACCAAATAGTCTCAATGGCTACCTACTTCAACAATATCGGGTCCCTAATGGGGTAGTTCCCCGGCGCTACTAACGATCTTCCTCTGCACCTGGAGAAGATCTGCCCCAAATACGAGCATCTAGGTCCCCGAACTGCAAAAGAACACCTTCAAGCCTATAAAAATGCCATGAATAGACACCGGATACAACATAAATATGTTTTAACCTAGATGTTCCCATTGTCCCTAGGACAGAATGAGCTCAACTGGTATTTAAACTTGCCTACCAACTCCATCAATAGTTGGCAGGATATGGAAGATGCCTTTCTGGCGGCCTTCTACATTCACATTGACCTAGCTTGGTCCCACAGCCAATTCATTTCCATCAAAAAGGAACCAAATGAGCCTCTCACTACCTTCAATCATCAGTTCCAATGGGCTTTGAAGTGGTACATGGGCCCTTTTATCCCATCCACCAATGTGACTATCCAGATGTACCTGAATGCTATGGACCCCTTTTTCACTACTCTCCTTTGGAGAACTAGCGTCACTAATGACCAGGATACCCTAGAAAAGGTTTACAACTTAGCCCTGGAGTTGTCTTGTGACTTGAGCAAGGCCCCCAATGGGATTGGACAAAGTGTACCCTTCAACATGTTTCCTAGAGGAACTCCTTATGCTAGAGGATACAATCCCAATCTGACGATGGGTGCCCCAACGATGGCCATGGGCCCACTACTGATAGACCAATAGGCCCAGTACATTTACCCATCTCAAACCCAGATAACCCTAGGTCTAGAATACATTCCCTAGAATCAACCGCATTTGATGTAACAACCTTTGACACAATCCCCCAAAGTACCTTTCTTCTAGTTGTCTATGGTCAAAGGATTGTCATCATCAACTTTGGGAGCTTCTTCCACTTTCCCAGGTAACCCACCACCTCAGCCTTCACACTATAACACCACTACTCAGCTGTCTACCAAGGTTGAATCCCTCCGATGACTGGTTTCCTCCTTGAAAATAAACATGGGATAGCTAAAGGTGGGGCCTTCCGCACCCCATAACCCCAATTCCCAAAAAAGGAATGTTTTCTCAGGTCAACAAAATGCTAGTTCTGGGGTTGAGGATACAAGAACATGCCTCATCCCATGCAACAGCAATGGAGTAGTAACATGAATACCAGAGGTCCTCCTCTAAATCAAACTACCACTTAGGGTGGTGCTAGACCTAGTCATTCTATGCAGCTCACAAAATTCCACCCCCTGACCACATGGTGTAGATTGCATGATACTGGCTCACATTCTAAGGTGAACTATGCCACACTGGAGAAGATCATCTAGATCTCCCAGTTGGATAGACTACAACCTGTTGATCAAATCCCCTAGAATCCTCCCCAGCAGAGCCCCCTCACACTTATTTTATGTGTGAGACCATCTTCTTTAGGATAGACAAAGAGGATGGAGAAGAAGCTGATTTACAAGAGTTCTTTGATGAATCCATTCTGACCTTTGAGGCTAATGTCTTCACCAATCCATGGACTCCATATAACACTCAGAGTCAATCTAGAAAAGGGTCATCCCATACATTAATGCCTCCCAAGAACACCCCCCAGGACTCTAACACAAATGATCATTCCCTCCCACCAAAATTACTTGGCCCTAGCCACACCAGGGATCTGGCTGGGAGGAGCCAACTTTACCCAAAGGGATAGTTTGATATCACCAAGGCATTGGAAAACACCACTACCTCCATGTCCTTGATGGAGGTTTTACTTAATTGTCCTGAGCAAAATAATTCCCTCCTATAGCTCTTAGGGAACCCAGAAGTTGTTAGTCGCCCACCAAAGACTCTCACTTTTGATGATGCCAACTCGGCAGTCTTCCAGGTAAATACAGAAGATCCTCCTTTCCTGCTAGGCCTAAACGTCCAAGGGAAAAACTGGTATAACTGCCTTGTGGATTCTGGTGCTTTGGGTAACGTTATGCCCTTGTCCATCTGCCAGAATCTCAAACTCACTCCCACACCCTCCAAAGGTGCAATAGTCCAATTGGACAAAACTACTGTGAAGATGGTTGGTGAGCTAAAGAACGTCTAGGTTTAGCTCATCCAGGATCCCTGAATATCTAGCATCATCGACATCCAAGTGGTTGACATTCCCAAAACCTACAGGATTTTATTGAGTCAAAATTGGTCAAAGGCCCTCAATGGGTATTTCTTGACAGACTTCTCTCACCTATGGCTCCCCTAAAAAGGGAAATCAAATCAAATCTAGGTAGAAAGAGAGCCTAGAATGAAACAAGCCCTTACCAAAGTTGGGAAGGTAAATGAAATCTTTTTCTCTAAATCCTCGCTCAGGGTATATCAAACATGGGAAATCCTAACCTTTAACTTCATCCCCGGAGGTACCTTCCCCAGGGAGGATCCCATAATCACTCAGAGGATTCGGGATCTAGATGCAAATATGAAATGTGAGGTAGACTTACAAGGTAGCAGAGTGACTCCAGCCACTCTCTTGTCCAGGACTTGGCACTGGGTACATTACCAAAAACACTTTGAATTGGAGTGTGAGCTTTGTATGGCCACCGCTACCCATTACATCACCAATATCTAAGAGAAGGAACACAAATCTAGGTTCCCTGGACCAAGAAATCCACCTAGTGGTACACTTAAAGTGTCGCTCATCTAGGAACCCAAACCAGAGGATTCTCTGGAGGAAAGTCCCACCTACACACCATCCAAGCTGGAGGAATCACCTAATATACCTCCCATCCCTGAACCCAATCCAAGGGACACTTCACTTTAGCAATGATCTGTGGATCTTGAAGTTTGATGGGTCCCAGTCCAAACAGGGTTGCGGGGTCAGAGTTGAATTAATCAACCTGCGAGGGAAATCCTTCCTTACATCCTATAGATTGTAGTTTTCCTACACCAATAATGTCATAGAGTACAATGCTTTGGTCCTCAGACTCCTGTTCTCTTTGAGAAAA
The DNA here is from genome assembly GCA_018584345.1 of Thuja plicata. Taxonomy (NCBI): domain Eukaryota; kingdom Viridiplantae; phylum Streptophyta; class Pinopsida; order Cupressales; family Cupressaceae; genus Thuja; species Thuja plicata. Next base: position 144,829 of record MU225998.1, read on the forward strand.
GGGATCACCCACCTCTGGGCAATGAGTGATTCAGAGCTAATCATAAAGCAGATCCAGAGCCAATACACATGTCATGATAAAAGGCTGGCTGCATTGAAATTATCCCCCAGAAACATAATTATGTTCTGGATGCCCTCAATGTTTCTGTCAGTACCCTCGAGCCAATGACTGGTTCCCAGCTCCAGAGATTCTCTATTTAAATGGCCCCCACCCTGTCCATCCTAGACAATATAACACACTTTCAAGTTTTCAAAGATGACCAACACATTTTGGCCTTCGTGGAAAATGTTGGCATCTTTGAAGATCAGATCATGGAAGAAACCAATCATGATGATACTGGGAAAGGGGAAGAAGATGATGGGATCATTGACCTACCTACCAACATCATTCCTAAGGGGATGGTCGCTCTAGAATGAATCTTTGATTCAGACCCTCGGGGCTGAGACAAGATATCATCCTCCTCCGAAGGAGGAAAATATGAAAAGGTTAACATTGGTAAAGCCGGTGAAGAAAAGTTTGTCCACATTGGTACTTCTTGCTCCCCAGAGGAGAAGGATAAAATTCTCGCGGTTCTCCAAGAATATATTGATTTTATCGCTTGGGGGTATGAATATCTCAAAACTTATGATAATGTATCTTCTTAAAATGGAAGCACTTCCATGTTAAGAATTTTTAGCCCTGCTTAGGGGGTGTTTTTTACCACCATCATATTCTCCCCTCATTTATGCATCCTCTCTTACTTTTATGTCTATTTAGGACCCTGATTGGGCCTCTCCGAGCACTATCCCTCCCATCTGGCATATTTTCTAGGGGTCCTAGCTCCCTGGGTCAAGGTTGACATCGACCTTGACCTGGGTTCCCCTTTCAAATCTAGAAGTCTGTCGGCTGCTAGAGGTTATTAAAAGTTCATTTCCCGCTTCCAGGTTGGTTGTTTTGGGTTTCAAAGTGACAATTCTTAAACTATATTTAATATAGGTCCTCTTTTAGGGGTATAGGCCTAATTGTAATTTAATTCTCCTATGAAGGCCTCTCTAGAATATTGTGCCCTAGTTTCATATAAAAGGAATCCTTCTTCTCTCATTTTCTCTAACTAAGGAAGTGTGATCCAAGCGCCTCTAAGGAAGTCATCAAGAAAAAAATTCAAGCATCCATTATTCTACATGTTTTCAAGCTTTCAATGTGTTCAAGTATTCAAGTTATCTATTGAAGATCAAGGATTCAATCTTTCAAGCCTTTGAAGGGATTTGGTTCAAACATTCAAGATTCATCATTCAAGCCCTAGATCTATCCATCATGGTGGGGTGATCTTCCTACAAGATCCTTTGTGCATCCTCAAGACGCTTTCATTCTTCCTTCAAGGTGTATTCCAAGTATATAATCATAGAGGTATATGGTTTCTAATATTGATTCCAAGCTTTCATATTTACATACTTGTTTACATTCAAAATACAATTGCATATCTATTGAATATCATAGCTTCATTATTAGATTTAATTCTACTACTTGCTAGCATTCTTTATTCCAATTATTGATTACAAGGTTAATTCCTAAATCATGGTTTGACTAAGGTGAACCCCCCCCCCCCCCCCAACAAACAATTCATTTTTCTTGTAGGTACAGGTTTGGAATAGCATATCAGAGTGCAGATTTAGATACCCTTTTCAGCAAACTTTCAGGATCTAAAAACAGATTTCCTGTCAGATACTTTTTACGTCGATTTTTCCCTAGGTCAAAATCAAAAATTCTGGGTCAATGGTGACATTGACTTGAGGGTCAAAATCAGAACTATGTCAGAATGGAAAAAGATTTATGGGTTTTGTTCGTCTCTGTGTTTCTGTTCCAGATCCGGTCTCAGATTTTTCAAAAACTAAGTGCAAACCCCCAAAAATAGCTTTCTTCAGATCTGTAACATCTCAAGGTTAGTACTTTTTTCCTATCCATTTCAATTAAATTTCTTAATCTATTTAAACCTATCACACATTCAAATCTATAAACATAAATAGGTATTTAAGATATTCCTCTTTGCTCTTATTTCCAAATGATTGATTCATTTATGCATTGATCCTTCCTTTGGGGTTAATCAATTTGGATCCTTCATTTGTGTATCTAAGGATAAAATGAGAGCATATTATTTACCCCCATACCATATTTAAAATGTAATATTTTTTATGTTACATTTTGGTGAACCCGCAATAGACAACTCTTTCTTTTTTTGGTGTTAGATGCTTTGCCTCTTTTCATTAGAGACTAGCTTTTGCATATTTACTAAATTAGTTTTCTTTTATTCTCTTGCATTTTTAAATACAAAAAAAAATCTACATACTCATAAAAATATAAAAACATTTCTTGCATTTCATTCACTATGAAGATCTTTAAGATGCTTTGGGGTATGGCTATTTTTCTCATTATGCTTCTTTTAGCATCTATTTATAGTACTTATGATGTTTATGAAAGTATCATTCATTTCATCATGTTTTTTAATCTTCATGTTTCACTTTCTTATGATATTTTGAGATTAACCAATAATAGTCTCCCTCTTTCAAAACTTTAATCAAGGATTTGTGTAGCGAACTTATTGCTCTTTTGGATTACGTGAAGAATTGGGTAGATGATACCTCATTCACTAATCTTCCTAATCCTAATTCTATCATTCATAATCTAGTTCCTAATCCTCCTAATCCTAATCCTATCATGCCTAATCCAATTCCAAATATTCCTATTTCTATTTTTCCATCTTCTATCCCTAGTTCTTCCCACACTTATGATGGGGCTCAAGCTAAGGTGCATGATGCATATATTCAAGAATTCTTCCATTTACCTTCCCCTTCTTATCCAATCCATGATGATGTTAAAGGGAAAAACAAGGAAACCTCTTCTCAACCTATCATTCCACCATACACAACATTTTCTCATGAGCACCATAATCAATCTCCTCCTATAGAATCTTTTCAAGATATGTACACTACCGGATATACTATGGTGGATAAACAAGGTTATAATGGTTTAGGGCTTGGTATCAACGAACAAGGCATTAAAAACCTGATGCATTCATCTCCTAAACAAGATATGCATGGGGTTTCCTGCCTTCTCAATTCAAGGTGGCTGATCTTAACTATCTTCCTCCTCTTCATATTTTTCTTCCAACACCTTCCTTAGATCACCCTGATACTCCTCAAGATGTGGCTAAGAAAGTGTATGTCGAGTTAATGAATTCTATGAAAGAAATCTTTAAACCCATGCTGAAAAATTCTCTCTCTAAATACAAATGTCCTTTTCATTATATTAATATGCATTTACTTGTTGATTGTGTGCATTTCAAACTATATGTTAGAGAAAGAGTTGCTTTAGGAATTATATCTCATTCCCATGCAGTATTACAATTTCTTCATAATTTTGATATAGGGCATTTCCCTCGTTCTTCTATAAATTAGATAATATTTTTTATCTTGTCTCTTAACTGGGGGGAAAGAGGTATTTCCTTCCAATCCTCTAGGATCCATTATTCTCTTAGCATGTATTTTTGTTTTGAGTTTAATCGGTTATTCTTTCTATATTCTATCCTTATAATTTTTTATTATGGTACATACTTCCTTCGCTCATAATCATTCATGATATCTTTTCTAGGACATTTGTTTTGTAAAGATATCTTTTTGCTACAACATCTCTTGATATAATTTGATATATCCCTTGCTTTCATCCCTGGGGGGAAAGGTATTTTCCTTCTTCCTCTATCTAACGATATACTTTCCTTATCATAGTGGAATTTTTTTATCATACAACATTATTGCCTTATAAAGATTTATGTTTTTGGCTATGGATACCCTCTTATATAAGAGGTGATTGTCCTATGTCATCACCTCTTCTTCATTTTGGAAATTATGTTCTTTATAAACTCTTGCATTTTCTTTGGGTTAGACTTTGATTCCTTCATTGTGAGATACCTCTTCCTCTTGATCATAGGGGGCTTGATGATTGAATCTTTGGTCACTCTTTTCTTTAGAAGATGACATTTTATCCTAAGCACTCTTCTATGGTGGGGGTCTTAATGATAAGATCTCTTCCTCTTTGAGCATCCTTTTTCCATATGTGACATATCCATTTCACAATTATCTATGCTCTTAGAGGTAAGGGTCAATACTCTTTGCTAAGGATATAGTGCATATTACTGTTAAGTTGGATATCTCCTTACCTTGTGAAGTAGGTATCCTCTTTCTCTTCCTTATCCTTCCTAGTGGGTAGTCATGATAAGGAGGGGGGCATAAATAGGGTCTCTCTTATACTATATTTTACATTAGTTTACATTGTACAACATGCTAAATCCTTGAAAGATAACGCACATAAGTTGCTAAATCCTGAAGAGACGCATTTTTATTTTTTATTTTTATTTTTTGCTAAATCCTCGGAGGGTAACACACATAAGCTACTAAATCCTGAAGAGATATGCATTTTACAATATGCTAAATCCTTGGAAGGTAACACACATAAGTTTCTAAATCCTAAAAGACACGCATTTTATATTCCATAGTGATACAAGAATGTGGATCTATGGATATTTCAAAATTTGTTAGAAGATGCATTACAATTACAAACCACATTTTATGGGTGAACTTGTTGGGCTCTCCCTCCTTGGTGATTCATGGTAAGGTGGGCATCTTACTAGGTGAGGTAATCACTTTCTCTTTTCTCTCTTTCGCTTTCATGATAGTAGGATTAGATCATGAAGCTATGTTATCTATAGTGTTTCTCTTGTCTTGCTTATGTAGTCATGTATGTTTTCTATGATTAATTTCTCTTTACTTTCATATCTGTATGCATGTATGTTGAGTTAGAATCCTTGGTCTGGGGGCTCATGTCCTTGACTTAGTGATGTTCTATCTCATTGCAATCCACCAGAGTCTTTCTTCTAACTTTACCGCGAGTATGTTTGATTTCCATACTCCCATTAAATTAGGGGCTTAATGTATCATCTTAAAATGCAAGTACTTCCATGTTAAGAATGTTTACTCCTCTGTAGGGGGGTTTTTTTACCACCATCATATTTTCCCCTCATTTATGAATCCTCTCTTACTTTTGTGTCTATTTAGGACCCTGATTGGGCCTCTCGGGGCACCATCCCTCCCATCTGGCATATTTTCTAGGGGTTGTGACTCCCTGGGTCAAGGTTGACCTCAACCTTGACCTAGGTCCCCCTTCCAAATGTAGAAGTCAGTCGGTTGCCAAAGGTCATTAAATGTTTATTTCTCACTTTTGGGTCAGTTGTTTTGGGTTCCGAAGCAACGATTCTTAAATTATATTTAATATAGGTCCCCTCCTAGGGGTATAGGCCTAATTTTAATTTAATTATCCTATTTAGGCCTCTCTAGAATATTGTGCCCTAGTTTCATATAAAAGGAATCCTTCTTCTCTCATTTTCTCTAACTAAGGAAGTGTGATCCAAGCGCCTCTACGGAAGTCATCAACAAAAAAGTTCAAGCATCCATTATTTTACATTTTTTCAAGCTTTCAAAGTGTTTAAGTCTTCCTCTCAAGAATTCAAGTTCTCCATTGAAGATCAAGGATTCAAGCTTTCAATCCTTTGAAGGGATTTGGTTCAAACATTCAAGATTCATCATTCAAGCCCTAGATCTATCCATCATGGTGGGGTGATCTTCCTTCAAGATACTTTGTGCATCCTCAAGACTCTTTCAATCTTCCTTCAAGGTGGATTCCAAGTATACAATCATGGGGGTTTATGGTTTCTAATATTGAGTCCAAGCTTTCATATTTACATACTTATTTACATTCAAAATACAATTGCATATCTATTGAATATCATGGCTTCATTATTAGATTTACTTCTCCTACTTTCTAGTATTCTTTATTCCAATTATTTATTTCAAGGTTAATTCCTAAATCAGGGTTTGACTAAGGCAAACCCCTCCCCCCCAAAAAACAATCCATTTTTCTTGCAGGTATAGGTTCATAGAAGCAAATCGGAGTGCAGATTCGGATACCCTTTTCAGCAAACTTTGGGGATCTGAAAATAGATTTCCTGTCAAAGACTTTTTAGGTTGATTCTACCCTAGGTTAGAATCGGAAATTCTGGATCAATGGTGACATTGACTTGAGGGTCAAAATTGGAATTATGTCAGAACGGAAAAATATTTCTGGGTTTTGTTCATCTCTGTGTTTCTATTCTAGATCCAGTCTCAGATTTTCCAAAAATTGAGTGTAGACCCCGAAAATAGCATTCTTTAGATCTATAACATCTCAAGGTTAGTAATTTTCTCCTATCCATTTCAATTAAAGTACTTAATCTATTTAGACCTATCACACATTCAAATCTATAAACATAAACGGGTATTTAAGATATTCCTCTTTGCTCTTATTTCCAAATGATTGATTCATTTATGCATTGATCCTTTGTTAAATTTAGATCAGAATATATAACTTTTAAAATTTCCTTATGTAATATCAATATATATATAATATTTTTAGTCACAATATATAAAAATATATTTATTATATATATAATTACAAATATATATATATATGAATATATTAATATCAATATTATGCTGATTTTATGACTGGGACTTGTATTGTTTTTATTCTACATACTTGTCTCTTATCAAACAACAAATGAGTATATATATTTATGAGACATGCCATTATAGAGACATGTCTCTTTGAGGAGACATGACTCTATAATGTCATGTCCCTATAACAAACCCTTGATACTCAATAACACTAATCGGTTATTATTACCGTAAGTTGTCAACAATTTATTTCAACCCGATAACTCACAGGTAATAGCTTATTTATAACCCAGCTGTATAACATGCTATACATCATAAGAAACTGATAGTAATCGATATTAATCAAACCGATGTCAGTTTTTATTAATAAGACCGATGACAATTGGTATTAATAAAAATTGATAACAATGTGAATTTGTTCGATGCTAATCAGTACAGTATGAAATATCATTTATACATTTGAATATGTATATTAATATATATAATAATAACTTTATTAATATTATATATATTAATATGCATATATAATATATAATGATATTATTTCATACTGTTTAATTTAACCGATACAAATCGGTAATATCATTATCAATTTAATTTTATATGTTGTTTATTTAATCCAGTATTATAAGGAGATAATGTTAAATATGTATGTTAATATATATAATAATAATAATATCCATTATTATATATATTAATATATTACTTATTTATATTCTCATAATATTAGGATCATTTTATCTGATCGAAGCTATAAACATCAACACTCCCTCTTAGCTAGGGAAGATTCACCATAACTCAAAAAATATTTTAGATATCACCTCAATATGATATCAGAGATATGATCTAACCAAGAATATCAAGTCTCATGATATTCACCATAACTCATAGATTTAAAAATATCATCTCATGATATTGGGAGTATTTGTCACAGAATATCAAGTCGCATGATATTCTCCAAATACTCAGAGTAATGGCCTACCAACATCAAGTCACATGATGTCCACCAAGTACTCAAAAGTTT
>MU225998.1:152420-167259 GCA_018584345.1 Thuja plicata
ATTTGTCACAGAATATCAAGTCGCATGATATTCTCCAAATACTCAGAGTAATGGCCTACCAACATCAAGTCACATGATGTCCACCAAGTACTCAAAAGTTTACAAAGATATCATATCATGATATCAGTGGCATTGGCCTGCAGAATATCAAGTCTCATGATATTCATCAAGTGCTCAGAGTAATGGCCTACCAACATCAAGTCAACATGATGTCTACCAAGTACTCAAAAATTTACAAAGATATCATATCATGATATCAGGAGCATTGGCCTGCAAAATATCAAGTCGTATGATATTCACCAAGTGCTCAGAGTAATGGCCTACAAACATCAAGTCAATATGATGTCCACCAAGTACTCAAAAATGTCCATAGGTAATATGCACTTACCATAGGAACATTCATATCATCTATCATGATCTGTTTTAGCCATCATAAGATGTCTATCATGATAGAGATCAAGTTATTGTAAGATCGTCACCTTATAATAACTTTAACAAATACAAGTGATAATCATTTGGAAGTCGTCACTTCCTCGTGATTTACAAAGGGCCCAAAAATAACATAAATATTTTTATTAATACAATAATCAATTATTACAATCATATCAAGTTTACCTTGGAAGTGTTCCACCTTCATCAGTGAACTCCCTCTTAATCACAAGATATCAGAAGTTCTTTAGAATACAAATTTCTCTAAATTCAAATCTAAATTACTAACTTCAGCAAGGAAAGCTTGAATTTTAAGCCTGTCGGGACATTTAAATGCAGTGTGACCATATTTGTCGCATCTATAACATTGTATTGTAGAGAGACCTCTAGATTTCTTGAATGATTGTTTACCATTAGATTTCTTGCCCATTTTCCTTTTCAAATTAGCATTGAGTATCCGAATGTCTTCATTTGTGGGTTCCATCTTGATTCCTCTAGATGTTAGATTACATTCTTCTTGAATGCAGTCAACTTTTAGTCGATCAAACTTGGAAATTTTGGAGTCAGCACTAATTCCTTGTCTGATGTTTTCCCATGACATTGGAAGTCCATTTAGAGTTACCATAGTCAACTCTTTACTATCATAGATGTGACCAATTGTTGAGAGTTTATTTCTTAATTCTGTTGTCCTCATAAAGTATGAGTTGATGGTCTCTCCTTTATTCATTTTAATATTAGAGAGTTGATTTTTAAGAGTAAGAATTCTGGTAGTGTTGTTGATCTCATACAAGTTTTTAAGAGCTTTGAACATTTCATGTGTGGAGTCTAGCTTTGTGATAATAGGTAGTAGATGATCTTTTACTCCATCAACTAATAGTTCCATTGATCTAGTATTGTCCCTTTCCCATTTTTTCTCCTCGTCATTCTCATTAGTTTTAGGAGGATTTTCTACAATTGATTTTAATTCATTCTTTCTTAGTATTAGCATCATTCATAGTTTCCAAGATTCAAAATTTGAAGCACCTTCAAGTCTGTCTTCGAGTCTGATTCCATTTTCCATTTTGTAGACACAAGATTTTCAAAAGAATAAAAAATCTGATTTTAATCTTTCTTCAATCCAATTGGATCTTCCTTTAAGCGGTTAGGCTTTATAGAAGTAACCTGGCTCTGATACCATGTTAAATTTAGATCAGAATATATAAATTTTAAAATTTCCTTATGTAATATCAATATATATATATATATATATATATATATATATAATATTTTTAGTCACAATATATAAATATATATTTATTATCTATAATTACAAATATATATGAATATATTAATATCAATATTATGCTGATTTTATGACTGAGACTTGTATTGTTTTTGTTCTATATACTTGCCTCTTATCAAACAACAAATGACTATATATATTTATGAGACATGTCATTATAGAGACATGTCTCTTTGAGGAGACATGACTCTATAATGTCATGTCCCTATAACAAACCCTTAATACTCAATAACACTAATCGGTTATTATTACCGTAAGTTGTTAACAATTTATTTCAACCTGATAACTCACAAGTAATATCTTATTTATAACCCAATTGTATAACATGATATACATCATAAGAAATTGATAGTAATCGATATTAATCAAACCGATGTCAATCGGTATTAATAAAAATTGATAACAATGTGAATTTGTCTGATGCTAATCTGTACAATATGAAATATCATTTATACATTTGAATATGTATATTAATATATATAATAATAACTTTATTAATATTATATATATTAATATGCATATATAATATATAATGATATTATTTCATACTATTTAATTTAACCGATACAAATCGGTAATAGCATTATCAATTTAATTTTATATGTTGTTTATTTAATCCAGTATTATAAGGAGATAATGTTAAATATGTATATTAATATATATAATAATAATAATATCCATTATTATATATATTAATATATTAATTATTTATATTCTCATAATATTAGGATCATTTTATCTGATCGAAGCTATAAACATCAACATCCTTCCTTTGGGTTTAATCAAATTGGATCCTTCATTTGTGTATCTAAGGACAAAAGGAGAGCATCTTATTTACCCCCATACCATATTTAAAATGTAATATTTTTGATGCTACAGATACATCTATCATGACGCATACTATCCCCCTGAAACCAAACGCCAAACCTTTCTGGCAGAAACAGAGGCCAGTAAACCCTTTGATCGAACCCTTTATCCACCAGGAGGTTCAGAAGTTACTGTCAGCTCAGATCATCTTTCCTATCTGGCATACTACATGGGTTGCCAGCCTTGTCCTCATACACAAAAAGAGTGGTGAGATTCGCCTGTGTGTGGATAGTCACAACTTGAACAAAGCCTCCAAGAAGGATAATCACCCTCTCCCTTCATTGGAAGAGGTGTTGCAAATTGTAAATGGTTCACAAATGATTTCCTTCCTAGATGGGTACTCTAGGTATAACCAAGTCATGGTTAAGTTTGAACATAGGATTAAAATAGCATTCACCATCAAGTGGGGGACGTTTGCATACCAGAGAATGTCTTTTGGCCTAATAAACATTGGGGCCACATTTCAAAAGGGCATGGACATTGCATTCAAAGGTCTGGTTAATAATGCATAATCATCAACATGGATGATTTAATGGTCTTTTCCTAGGATAGGCATGATCATCCTGCCCACCTCGCTCAGATTAGTGAGAGATGTCGCTAGTACGGTATCTCCCTTAACCCCAAGAAGTGTATATTTGGGGTCATTAAAGGAAAATTTCTTGGGCATATAGTCTCTAAGAAAGGGATATCCATCAACCCTAAGAGAGTAGAAGCATTGCTAAATCTGCAAATGCCCAGCAATAAGAAGGAAATGAGATCTTTCTTCAGGAAGATAAACTTTGTCTAGCGGTTCATTATCAGAGTCACCGAGATTGTCAGACCACTCAATGATATGATGAAGAAAGATACTAAGATTGAGTGGAGTCCTAAAGAGAAGTGAGCATTTTCCCAAATCAAGCAGACTATAGTGGAAGCCCTGGTCTTGGAAAGTTTGGACTATTTACTCTCATTCCACATTTATTCCTTCACTTCACTACACTCTGCCGCTGCAGTTTTAACCTAGAAATTTGAGGGAGAAGAATGACCTATTGCTTTCATGAGCTCCCCCTTTAAGAACACTAAAGTATGGTACACACCATTGGAAAATTAGGCCTTTAATTTAGTCTAGGCCATGAAGAAATTCTGGCACTACATTCTCTGGAGCAAAGTGCATGCCATTATATCAGACCAGGCTGTCAAGTCTTTATTTCTACAGAGTGAATTAGGCAAACTCTGAGGGAAATGGATGGCCATCCTCTACGAATATGATCTTGAAATGCAACTTATGAAAATAGTCTGAGGCCAAGGACTATGTAAAGAAATGGGAGAGGCCACTCTAAACATTAAATGCCTGAATTACACTATCGAGTCCATCACTCAAGATTTGTGGTATACTGATTTGGTGTACCTATTACTCAACAACCAGTGTCTGAAGGGGATCCCTCCTAACAAACATCGTGCCTTGTGACTAAAAAATGCCTACTTCATGATAAAAATGGGACGCTTTTCCACAGGAATTTTGAGGGGATTTATCTCTGGTGTGTAGGTAGGGACCAAGCTACCAAGATGATAGAGGAATTCCATAGGTAGTACGGAACTGGGCATAGCTCAGCTAATGCCACCGCCCATCAGATTCTCTGGGCCAGATATTATTGGCCCTTTATCTTCAAATACATTCATGCTCATGTAAGGAAGTGCCATACCTGTCAAACTGTCGCTTCTCATGAGTGGAACTTGAAAATGCCTTTACAACCGGTCATTGAGGTTTGACCCTTCACCCAATGGTCATTCAACTTTATTGGGGAGATAAACCCCAACTCATCCGCTAACCACTGGTACATTTTAACTACTACCGATTACTATACTTGGTGGTCTAAGCCAATCCCATGCAAAAACAATACTGCGGATGTAGTCATCAAGTTCTTGGAAGAGAACATTGTCACAAGATTTGGAATGCCTTTTGCTATCATATGTGGCAATGGTCCAGCATTTTCTTCAGCACAACTTTTAGAATGGACATATCAAAGAAAGATCACTTTAAATTTTTCCAACTATTATCCCCAGGGTAACGGCGTCGCTGAATCCACCAATAAAAACCTATTGGAAGTAGTCAAACATTTTCTATAGAAGAATCCCTGGGAATGACACCAGAAACTCAAGTTTTCCCTTTGGGTGGATCACATCAGGATTAAGGCAGCCCTGGGAACTTCTCCATTTCACTTGGTTTATGGCCAGAATCATATGTTCCCAATAAACTTGCAAATCTATGTCTTGCATTTCATGCACTAATTTAGTACCTGGGATAACGTTGTAGAGGTTTGCCTCTTGAACCTGGTGAAAATGGAAGGACAAAGAGATGTGGCACTTGAGTATTTTGCGCGTCACCAAGCAGTTGTCAAATGTTGGTTCGACAGAAGAGCCCAATACAAAGCCTTTCCAATTTCAAACCTAGTCCTCTTGTGGGATAAAGCCCGGGAGAAGAAGGGAAAGCATACTAAATTTCAAAGGCTCTGGCTCAGACCTTATTTAATCTTGGAGATCTATGGGGCCAACACTTATCACCTCAGTGCCATGACTAGAGAAGTCATTCCACTGCCCATCAATGGACAGTTTCTCAAAAATTACTTCGAGTAAAGGTGGGAGATAAGTTTCCCTGAAGTTGTATCATATGTATATATTCATGCCTATAAATGTTTCCCAGCACTCCTTGGGAGTGTGTTGTCCTTGTAGATAGTCGGCAGCCCTCTAGGGCCACTTTTTTTCTTTGTTTTGTTTTCTGTCTTTGGTTTCTTTTTGCTTTGCATGTCTTGATTTTTTAGGTTCCTAGCATGTTGCTCTCTTCTTGTAGACATGTATGCTTTGCATGACATCTAGTCCCTAGAATGGTGCCTTACGCATTTTGGTTAGTCTAAAATATGTTGCTAGCATGGTGAAATTTGTCCACACTCCAGAGTTATTTTATACACATGGTAAAAGGTTATGGGAAATCTTCATCAGATTCACATCTCAAAATTTTTGACATCAGTTAATAGAAAATCATAAAGAGCAAGTAATTGTATGATCCTTGAGGGTAGAGCGGTTGCACTGGTTACTGGCCATATCTAAAAATTAAAAGAATATCCTGGGCGCGGAACGTCTCTCCCATTCAGAAAATCAAATGGATGGAAAGGTAAAATAAGTACCACCATGAAAATTAGCTAAGTTTAAGGTTCACAATGAAAGGAGTACCGCCTTCCCCATCTAAAAAATAAACGTGAAATAAAAATGGAGAATAGAGAATTCTGAGATCCAAGGGATTGTGCATGATATAGCGATTTTGGTCTGATGCACTCAGTGTCGTCTCTCTATTTCTCCCAGAAATAATCAGCTTGGTTTTCTTCTAAAGCACACACTTCACAACTGACAAGAGATTGAAGGATTGAATCATGGTGAGTTATATTTTCTCAAACACCCCGTGCCTTGCAAGTGAATTGTTTCAGGTAACGATGAGTCTTGGTTTTGCTAACCAGAGATTCTGTGGTTGTTGAATGCACTAAGGAATTCATCCCAGTGAGTCACCATTTTTTATGTCCTACATACCTATCCCTACATTTTGTTGGCAAAATTTTGGGTCCCCCTTTTTCGCTTTTGGTTCTTCCTTTATTTATTTTCCGCCTTCTTTTGCTTTCTTCGGCCTTTGCCCCCGCGCGCCCATTGTGTCACCTCATTTTGGTTTTCCACACTCTGGGACCCAATCCCAGAGTGTTTTTTTCCTTCATGTCAGCCAAATTCTAGACTCTAGGATTCTTGTGTCGTTTCTTCCTCTTTAGTTGGAGGGTGTGGTCGCGCGGGATTCCTGGGCCCAAAGTCCAGAGATTTGCCTTTTTCTTGAGATTTGCGGAAGGGAATGGTGCATTTTAATTCAAGGGATATAAATTAAGATTCACCTTTCATTGTTACACTTACCACAAACAATTTACCCTTAGAAAGAATTAAGAGCGAATTGTGTGATTTCTCAGCGAGCTAAGTGTGATTTGCTTCAAGTGATTAACAATGATTTGGAGTTCGGACCTATGCATGTTCAAGATATCCTACATTGTTCTTAGTATGTTCATGGATTTTGAAGAGCTATTCATTTATAGAGAACCTTCCATGCCCTTCCTTCTGAATCTCTAGTTTTTGGGTAGGTCCTTCTGGCCCTTCTCTTTCCTTTTTGGTTTGCACTTTGTTCCTTTGTTTTTTGGGATTTGTTTTCTTTGTGTTCTGGTCTTCGTCACCACCTCTCGCCTGTGGGATGGCTCTACAAGAGGGTTGTCCACCCTCTGTGCATTTTTGGATAGTGTAAAATGGTGTAAATTTTTGTAAGTCTTTGTAAATTTGTAGATAGTGTCTTGTAGGTTACTTGTAAATTTTTTCGCGCCTGTGTAAATGTCATTCTTCGGCCTCTTGTTAATAGCGTTCATAGTGTGTAGTTTCTATTTAGTTGTCTGTAAATTCATGTACATGGTCTGTACATTCCTTTGAGTCCTACCCATCCCATAATGAGTTCACCATGCCCTCTACATCATTTGAACAAATTTGAGCTCGCCCGCCTGGTGTTTGCTGGGCTCGATCTCATCACTTCACATGTTCAATTTGTGGCCTTTCTCTCTCCCTCATCGCTTCAACATTAATGGTAGGCTTAATTCCCCACATGCAAGCATTTAAAACTATCCCAAGTGGCATTCACTCCATTCATGTTGAGATATCTATCACAATAAATGTCATTACTCCATTCATTGCATGACCATTTGACAGCCCACGTCAACCCAGTATGGCGAATTGCCTAGTCATTTCAATAATGGTCAGTTTCCTTGGACTCTGGGTTCCAAATAATCCCAAAGCCTTCATCTCATTTTCTGCATGAACTGGAATACCCGGGACCCCTGGGTATTGATCAAATTTGAAGTAAGTTATTTCATTTATTGCATTTTGGGAATTTGATAAACTAACATCTTCTCGAGGACAGGTGTGAAATGGTGATGAAATCTCTGGAACCAGGGAATTAATTATATTTAATTATTTGTATTAACAGTTGTCTAGTCTTGCAGGCTGTAAGCAATATGTCTGAAGTATCTTCCCCTCCTAGAAGTCCAGAATTCCCGTCCACCTCAGCAAGAGCGGCCACCAAGACAAGGGCTGAGAAAGTATTAGAGAAGCTCCCACTCACCTCAAAATATCTAAGGGATGGTGTCATCATAGGATCCAAGGTGGATTTCAAACTACAACTAATCACTGACACAGAGGTTAGACTGTGGGTCAAATTGCAGGGCCTAGTAAGGACAATGTTCAATCAATGTTCTGCTACAAACAGTATGGCAAAGAATGTGGCCGCCTCTGGCATAATCAAAGTTGTCTGCTTCCCTTGCTCTATGCAGTCCCTAGAGCTGATTCTCACCATGGTGGAACATTACAACACAACCATCTGGGTTGTTATACTTGCTTCTTCCTTTCCTATGGGCTACCCAATGCCCCTAGTGTCCCTCAACGCTGCCACTTTTGCTTCAGGACTGGAAATCCCTCAGTTTTCCTATTCTATCATTATCTCTCAGGCCGCCTCACTACAAGAGTTCAACAATGTCCAACAAGCTACCTGACGGCACCTTAACACCCACTGACTGAAGACTCTTAAGAAGGATTACAAGAAAATGAAGATGGAGATCCCCCACACGGACTTCAAAGAATGCATACAAGAAGGGATCATCTTCCTATGCTAGGGCTTCGGGGAACCACATGCCTGGGACTTTTCATCCTGGATGTACTACTTTCTGTACAGCATCACCACCAATGGGAAAAATTTTGATTGGGCAACCATTATTGCTAATCATGTGGGCTTCCAATTGAACAAGGTCAGTGAGACATCTAAGTTCCACATGACTTATTATGTTCTATGGGCACTGGCATAACATAGACCTGGAATCTAGGGTTTACTTACAGTGGGAATCCTTGCGACAAGGCCCAGCCAGAGTGCTCCTTGGGATCATTTTCCCCATATTCAATGGGAAGCTAGCTTCCCCAATTTCTGTCAGGTAAACGATACCTTCATTTAATACAACATTTTGATACCCACTCAAGACACCGGTTACTGGCTGTCAAAGGAGGCCATGGCCATGGTAAGTTCCTATGACCATTATTTCATTCAATTCCAACAACATTCATACATTTGGGTGACCAGATTCTCTAGAAATCCCTACCTATTGCGCAAACACTGCGGGGATAGGATTATTTAGTGTAATACTACAGAAAGATCCTGGAGGTCCATACTTATTATGGCCTCAAGAAGGTTACCACCATCCCTTTCCCGATCACTTGTGGGAATTACACTTGCAACCTTTCAACGGCCAAGGAAGCCGACAATGAATTGAAAATTCTGGGGCTGGCAGAGTTCTACCTAGCATGGAGCAATTTTGATCCACTAGGAAAAATAAATCAAGCATTACCTCAGGCACCAGCACCCCATGAGCCTCACATGGAGGATTTTTGGGTAGATTGCCAAGATGACTTTGAGGTCCAGATTCGGCATTATAAGAGAATGACAAAAGGTATGATGAAGAGCATGGGTCTTTGGACCTTTCCAAAGGATTTCTCAGATAGCGGGCCCTTGGAGGACCCAGAATATAAATCTAAAGGGATTGATAAGATGGCTCTCCCTCCGGTGGATTGGGACACCCTGGAAATTTTGATGATAGAGGATATCACTAAGGATATAGTAAAGCGCAGTCATCAATATTTTTCATGGGTATGTAAAAAGAGCACCCACCGAGATGGTCCAGTTTTGTAGGGCTCCGCTTCTGGCTTCAAAACATTAGGATAGAGCAGAGAAAAAGGGAAAACAAAAGATAGCACCCCGGCCTCGGTCTCATCTTTGGTTCCAGCCCCTTTGATGGAACAACTTAATGCCCATCTTGAGTCATCTCGATAGTTGGGTGAAATAATTAGCGCCAGACTTTTCCTTGGTGTCATGGTTGCTCCGGTGGGATCTACCCTTCCTCCAAGCTCCCCTTCACTCGCAACACTCCTAAGCTAGGAAGCGGAGATGAAGGATGAGGGTGCGGCTATTCTGGATGTTGGGGCCTCATTACAAATGAGGAGAAGGAAACAAAGAATGAATAATCCTCCACCAAGCACCAATGTAAGCCCCGAACCATCGGGCAATATTCCTGTGGAGCTCATCCCTTCCTCCCCCAAAACAAAAAATCCTCCAGAGACCTCCCCTCCCCATGATAGTTTTGATGACATATTTCAAATTGACTACCTGGTAAATTTGCAAGAAGATGTGGAGAGGGCGGTGGAAGAGATCGATGCACAAGAGGTAGGGAATATCCCCGGGGAAGGGGAAAGACAAGAAAAGGAAGTTGCCCTGAAAAAAGAGACCTAGGAGAAGGAAGAGGAAAGCACACTAGGTGTGGAAGAAACACTGGTCCTGGAGACCGAGACAGGAGAGAGGTAGGTACAAGTTGAGCAACCAACTATGGCTGGGGAAATTGGACCTTCGATAACAACCGTACCCTCGTCATCATTCTCCAAATGCCTCCAAACACCCTAGGTAACTTGTTACCCTAGGATATGACATTCAGAAAGGTGGTCTCTGTAGCGTAAAAGTTAGACCCAGGTTGGACACCTTCGCCCCCTCCAAAAAATATGCCTCCAGAGGATAATGAATCAGTAGAGAACATTGAAAGAATTCAGCAGCAGGATGTGGGGGAGAACCCTAAAAATATGGATATAGACACCATAAGTGTTGGGGAAGGTGTGAACCCCAAAACTACAAACGTGAATAATAATGAGGTGGGAGAAGCGGGAAACCCTGGGGATAAAGAAAAAGAGTCCAAAGTGATCATTGATGTCAGGGAAGCACAAAAAGCTCCCAAAGATGACCCAAGTATCCAAACCCTGTCAATGAGACCACTTGTGCTACCACAATGGCTGGTGGAGTCAAGGAAGATAAAGGCCCCGGTGACAGTGAAATTCCCTCTCTCTTTGGCCGAGATGATGGCTCAAAATCAAGAGGCCCATAAGTCTAAGAAGGCCCAGACCCTCCATACTATTCAGACTGGTTTGGGAGGAAATATCATCACGGTAGTAGCAACACCTCCCCCAGATAAAGAAGAGGTGGTAGTAGGAGATGCAGAGTACACCATCACATAACTCATGTTATGCCTTGCATCTCCGTCCCTACATTTGTGTGCAAAATGTTGGGTCCCCAATTTTTTTTGTTTTCTACTTTTGGCTCTTGCCTTCCTTTTTCCTTTGTTTCTTTGTTTCCCTTCTCTGGGTTTTCTTTCCCGCGGTGTTGGTTTTTCTTTTTGTTCTTGTCCCTTGTGTCTTTGGGACCTGGTCCTAGAGTTGGTCATTCCTTGTCCAGGAACCAGACTCTGGACTCCAGGATTTTTTGCCATAATGTCTTATTTTTGTAAGAGGGTATGGTCATACAGAATCCCAAGGCCCAGAGTTCGGAGGTCTGCTTGTTCTAGAGTTTGTAGAGGGAAAAGTAACTTGTTTTTCACCTCGGGTATAAATAAGACTCACTTGTCATTTTCACAGTTACCGCAGTAAAAAAAACACTTGAGCGATTGAAAAGTGATAAGTGCGAGAATTTAGTGCATGCTTCTCTAAGCTTAGTGAGTAACAATGAGGTGATTTTATATTGATGTGTGTGAAGTTTGAAGGTGGAAGTTGTTGTAGAGCATCCATAGCCTTTCCTTCCTCACCTTTCTTCAGCTTCCAGGTTGGTTTTCCTGTCCTTTCTGTCATTTTTTGCTACTTTTTCATTGTTGTCTTTTTGGTTTCCATTTTGTTTCCACTCTGCTTTGTGTATTTGTCTGGTTCACCACCTGTTGGTGGGTTGACTCTGCTAGAGGGTTGTCCGCCCTCTGTGCAAGTGTAGAATAATCTAGATTTTGTATATGTTGTATGTTTTCTATGCGGTTTTGTGTAAATAGATGCTTTGCATTGTGTTGTTAATAATGTATATTAATGTATTTCCATGTATATACCTTTTGGCCCTACTATAGTTTAGGTGTATATGTTGTGTATATTCATCTATTCTTATGTTGAGATCATCGTGCTTTTTCTATTCTTCATTCAAGTTGTGAGCTTGTTCAGGGCAAAATACCGCCTGGTTGAAGCTCAGCTCTTGGCCAGTTTCAACCAAGTGGTTTTCTCTCTCCTTTATAAACCAGCCTTAATGATCCATTTATGTCCCATGTATACATTCAAGACTATCCAAGTGGCATCTATTTTTTTCATGTTCAGACAGTTGGCGCCACCGTCACCATAACTCCCCATTTATTGCATAGCCATGTGACGCTGACGTAGGCCTGACAGCTCACTTTTTGTGCACAGCTTCCAACGGTTAGTTTTTTGGACCCTAGGTCTTTTGCCCTCACCCAACCCACATCTTTCTTTTTTCAGGTATGTTGAGACCCCGGGTTCGGATATTGGTTAATTGTCAAAGTTTGCATTATATATATACTTTTAGAGATTTTGGACTTAAACTAACTTTTCAAGGAAAAGACGTGCCTCGGTGGTAAGATCTTTGGATCCTGGAATAATATTTATTCATGAATTCTAATGGTCGCCTTGCCTTGCATGTTTCTAGAACAACATACCTTAAAAATGTCTGAGGCTTCCACATCTTCACCACCTGGAAGTTTGGAACTTCCTTCCATGGCGGTCACCAGGGCAGTCGTCAGATCTAAAATGGAGAGGGCCTTAGAAAAATTACCTCTCAGCATGAAGTACCTAAAGGACAACACCATTGTGGGATCAAATATTGATTCCAAAGTTCAATTAATTACCGACACCAGTGTCAAAATGTGGGCTGAGATGCAGGCCCTAGTTAAGATAATGTACATTCAGCGACAGTCCGGGGATCCGCTGGCGATCAGTGTTGGGGATTCCAAGATTCTCAAGGCCACCTATTTTCCATGCTCAGTGTAGGCCCTGGAGTTGATTCTCACACTTGCAGCACATTATAACTCTTTTGTCTGGGCTGTCATGCTCGCAGCCCCAGAACTGACCGGATATCCCACCCCCATGGTGTCTCTCGACGCTGCAACTTTTTGGGTAGGGTTGGGGATCCCTTAGTTTGACAACCCTACTATCGTTACCAGAGCTGATGCCTTAGCACAATTTTAGCAGTTGGAGGTCACAGCCCGGTAATACATGAACAATCATTGGCTCAAGACTCCGAAGAGGGACCCTAGGAAAATGAAGCTAGAGATCACCCAGTCTGAGTTTAAAGAAAGAATCCAGATGGGGATGATAGCACTATGCCAAGTCTTCAAGAAACCCCATTCCTAGGAATTCACAGGGTGGATGTACTTCTTCTTTCTTGGCATCACCATCGGCAGGGAGTACTTTGATTGGGCCGTCATTATTTCAAACCATGTGGATTCCCAGTTCCTTTAGGTGGCTGAAAAGTGCAATTTTTATATGACTTCTTATATTCTCTAGGCCCTAGCGCAACAATGACCTACCACCAATGGGTTACTCACATCAGGTGTACTCGGGATCAGCCTGGGTCAAAAGGCTCCCTGGGATTATTTCCCACAGATCCAATGGGAGGCTAGTTTTCCCAATTTCTATCAGGTGAATGATTCCTTCATCTACTACAACCTGCTCACGCCTACCCAGAATGTAGGATACCGCCTCTCCATGGGGGCAATGGATCTAGTTAGAAGTTATGGCCATTATTACATACAATTCTAGTAGCATACATACATAAGGGTAACTGGCTTCTTCGGGAAACTTTACTTGTTGCCCAAACATTGTGGGAACAAGATAATTCTCTTGGAGTATTGTAGACAAATGATGGAGTTGCACACATTATACGCCTTAAATAAGGTGACAAATATTCCATTCCCAATCACTTGTGGGAATTACTCGTGCAGTCTGGCCGCAGCCAAGGAGGCAGACAACGAACTCAAGAGCTTGAACCTAGCAGAATTTTATCTAGCACAGAAGAACTTTGATTTGCATGGCAAAATTGAACTGGTACTTCCCCGGGCATCAGAGCCCCACCAATATCACATGGAGGACTTCTGGGAAGATTTCCAGGATGATTTTGAATTCTAGAGCCAACATTACATCCGGATGACCATGGGGATGATGGAAAGGTTAAAGCTCCAAAAATTTCCAGATGACTTCTTAGACATCGGATCCATAATAGGCCCCCAGTACAAGGCAAAGGGGATTGATAAGTTGGCCCTCCCATTGGTGGACTAGAATGCCTAGGAGGGGCCCACCATTGAGAAATTTACCTACAACATGGTTGAGCGTAGCCACGTATACTTTAAGAGAGTATGTCCTGGGAGTACCCGCAAGGCTGCCTAGTCGGTACCAAAGCTGACCCCCGAGGCCAGAACTTCTTCATAGAGAGAAGATAGGGGAAAAATAATAATGGAGACTCCAACTTTGTAGGAGACCCCCATAAAAGAACAACTAAAGAAATCAATAGTGGCCTCTCAGTAGATGAGGGAGAAATTAATTACATCGTTGGCTACTCCGATGCTCATGGCCAAACCTGTATGTCCTCCTTCTTCCCCTTCATTAGCAACAGTAATGGTCAAAGTTATAGGAGTAGATCTGGATGAGGAGTAGGTCCTAAGGGATGTGGGGCCTCCTTTGGTCACCAAGCAAAAGAAAAGGCTTAATCCAAAGCCAAAGGCAGAACCGGAGCTAGGGATGCCTCAGATCCCAAAAGTAGAAATCCTTTCTTCTGACTCCCCGAAGCCAAAAAAGGAACCAGAGCATGCTCACATCCCTGCAAATCCTCCCCCTCAAGAAGAATTTGATGATGTTTTTAGAACTGACAAGTTTGGGAATTTGCAGGGAGACATTGAGTAGCCGGAGGCTAAAATCCCGAAGCAAGAGGAAGCTCCAGAACAGGAACCTGCACAGGAGCAGGAGGAATAGGTAGAAGAAGAGAAAGGGACAGAGCAAGAGATCGCCTCCAAAGTCTCAGAAATACAAGATACATGAGTATTAGACCAACAAAAGCAAAGTGAACAAATGGCATCAGCTGGGAAAATCGGACCCTCAGAAACAACCGTGACCCCAACCGTCGTGTTCCAAATGTTGCTCCCAAAGGTAACATTTGGGGAGGTAATCATTGCGGCCCAAACATTAAACCTTGTTAGAGTAATAGTCTATCGGGGTTACTAATTTAAATCATTATGATCTAATTAGTAACTTCCCTATTCACTCTAGTTTGCTTCAGCTAACCTTAGGCAGTTTCTATTTCTAGTTGTTTCCCTTTTA
>MU225998.1:169336-184497 GCA_018584345.1 Thuja plicata
AGTAACTTCCCTATTCACTCTAGTTTGCTTCAGCTAACCTTAGGCAGTTTCTATTTCTAGTTGTTTCCCTTTTAGGGTTTCGTGATTCCTTTATAAGGATTCACCTCTTAGTTTGTATTAAGGAGATCATTTTGTAATCATTATTGTGTTAATAGAAGATTATTTCTGTCACAATGGATTTGCAGTCTCTGGCCTATCGGCCGCCATAGCTTTTTGGATCCTTCTCTCTTCTGTCTGCTTCTTCTTCTTTGTAACTGTCTTGCATGCAGGTGTTCTTGGGTAGATTGATGTTCATCAATCCTAACAAACCTTGGCCCATTGCCTCCCCCACTACCTAAGGATGTACCAATGGAAGAGGACACCCTAGCAACAGAGGCTGAGGAAGAACAGGAATAGGAAGAAGAAGAAAACCCCAGGGCAACCAACAAGGACCCAAATATTAATTAAGATACAGATGGCGGGGCAAAAGATATAGGTACCACTGAAGAAAACATCGCCGGTGAGTTGGGAAACATAGGGAAGGAGCCAGAAGAGGCTCATACTACTGAGGGGGAACACCAAAATATTGGGGACAATTTACAGGAATAGGTTTTGGCTGCAAAGCCAACCCACCCGCCATAATGGTTGATGGAATCTCAAAAGAGAAAGGCCCCCCCATCAACACCCAGAGCCCATCTTTCTTTGGTGGAGATGATGGCTCAGGCGCAGAACCCGCCGAAGGTTAAGAAATCCCAGATGGTTCACACTCTTCAAACCAAGCTGGGTAGAGAAATAGTTGCAGTAATCGCGACACCTTTCCCAGATACAGATGAGGCAACGACTGAGGCCGGAGATTATGATGTCACAGAGGTATCACTAAGGAAGAGGGGAAAACAGGGTGAATTGAACCTGTTGAAAGAAGTAGCCAAGGTAGTGGAGGCTTGCTATGAAAAGGAGGCTCAAAAGTACAAGGCAGAAAAGGAAAAAAATGCAAACCTCATGGGGTTGCTGACTGAGCTAGCCTGACCCATTAACGTTATTCCTCCGGGAGCTTCTACATCAAATGCACTACTTCTGTAGAGTGATATAGACTCATTACGGGTGATAAAGAAGAAGCTACAAGCAGTTGATGAATGGGTTACCTTGTAGTTGGGAAACGTCCAGCATTTCTTGGTGTCCACCCTCCCAGATCTATATGTGGCCTACCATGTATTACATTAGGCCAAAGCCACCATCATTATATGGGAGGGGGACATCGAGAATTATGAGGCATAGAAGGTTGAGTTAGAAGAACTCATCGGCCTCGGAGAGGAGATTGTTTCTAAGTCCAGAATTTTAGGGGAAGAGTCATTTGATTTTGTGAGGACCCAGCACTCTAGACTTGACCTCACATTGGGGGTAATAAAGAAACTGGTGGGGACTCTGCGGGATAAGGTCAATGCAGTATAATATTCTTTCAATTTATATAAGTCTTTTGTTTTGAAGGTCTCCGAAGCTGATCCATTTAGCACTGACACATGCACACCAAAGGAATATGTTTTGGGGAAGTTTGATGAGTTAATGGAGTCAAGGTATCAATCCTTAGAGGGAATAGATGGAGCTCAAATGATGCGAATAACTCGCATGATACTCAGTGGTCATGATGTGGCAAAGATGGCCGATGAATTTAAGGGAAATGTTCTGGACTTGGGGGAACAGATTGAAGTGGCCAAATACCGGCGGGCTGGCCTTAAAGACATCAAGGAAGATGGAATTTCCCATCTCCTCCAAACCTTCAACAATAGTAAGCAACAATAAAGTTTCTCTAGGGGCTGGAGAAATCCTAAGTGTTTTGTATTTTTTATTCTTTTGGAATGTAAGTTCCCAGATCTCAGAGTCCCGGATCCTACATTTTGTATTCTTTCAGTGACCCGTGTCCCAGTCCCCAAGGCTGATCGGTCACTTTCAAGGCAGTTAATAAAGGGTGTCAAAAGGTAGGTAACAACTACAAGACATGTCAGCTCAACAGGAGGTTTCTGACAGATGGTCTTCTCAAGGCACCACTTCAACGTTACACCTGGCACATCGAAGATAGGGCGCCGATTTTCCCATTTATGAGGCATGTAGCCTCGATTCCTGGGGGATTAGATTTCTTCTTTGTTCTTCGCGGCTCTCTTCTTGAGGTTGATTCTTCCATTCCATCTCTCTTGTCTTATTCTTCTAACATAACAAGCCTATTCTGTCTCTAGGTCTTTTGTTGAGTGTCGCAGATAGTACCGGCCACCGGATAATGTATTTTATTGTGCAGTGTAACGTCATAAGTTAGGGTTAGGGTTAGATGTGTATGTGTATAAATAGTAAGTTCGGCCCCATTCCAAGGGTCAGAGAAATTGATGATTTTGCAGTCCATAGTAACAGAAAAGTAGTATTTCATTTCTCAATGGCAGAGCTCAATGCTCCATTGTTTCCAAGTTTTTCATGTAGTTAGATGCTCCCTTGGAGCCACCATTGTATCACACACCAGTGCTTGCTGGAAGAAATGTTAATGAATAAGGGAGAGTTCTTGCAATGATGTTGTTGGCCTTCTATCTTCTGGGTTGATGGTATTTTATGCTCTGTGTTCTTCATGTCCTTTACTCTAACACTTAAAGTAGATTAATGACCTCCTTTCCTTTGCTACTGATGAAATATGAACTAATGGTTGTATGTTTCTTCGGTATTTAGTATAGTGTGTTAGAGTATTGTTAATTTTTTGAATGTTCAGCATAACTATAGGTAGATGAAATATTTCTAACCTTGCAGGATCTTTTTTAGTTTATTTGTTAAGTGTAAGCATGCTTAGATAAACCTCACCTACTTGAATCCCTAGAGAGAACGAGTTGAAGATAACTAGCTATCCCCCTCAAAAATAGTCACATCTCCCAACTGAGCCCCGCACCATCGAGACCCGACTCTCACGTGCTTGGAAGCCCGGGGAATCTCATTTCCCTGAACAACCTTTATAGGTGAAGTTGGCCAGTACCCCGGTACCCGGTGACAACTTACCTCTGTTGGCGGATCTGGTCACAAGAGTCCCATCAACAAGTCCCTCTGAGGAGGAGAGATAAACAGGGGGAACTTGACCTATTAAGAGAAGCTAGCCGGGCAATTGAGGTCTGGTATGAAAAGTAAGCACAGAAGCTAAAGGAGACAAAAGAAACAAATGATAATCTCCTTAGGCTTCTTGCAGAGCTGACATAGCCATTGGCTGTGATTCCTCTGGAGGCCTCCACATTGGGAACACCACTCTCGCAGGGTGATATTGATGCACTAAGGACAATGAAGAAGAAAGTGCAGGCTGTGGACAATTGGGTAAGTGAGTAGTTAGGATCCGTAAGGCATTTCCTATCAGCTACACTCTCAGACCTACACCAGGCTAGTAACATCTTGGGCCAGGTAAACGATGTTTTTTCTCAGTGGGAGGGGGAGATAGAAAAGTATGAAAATTTGAAGAATGAGTTAGAAGAGATAATGAATTTTGGGGAAGAAGCCGTCACTGAGACGGGTATTTTGGGAGATGAGCATTTCGGGTTCCTCCAGGCCCAACACTCTAGAATTAGTCTTAAAGTTCAAACAAGCAACTGGTAGTGGCCCTGAAAGGTAAAGTCACGGTGATCCAAAATTCTTTAAATTTATATGCAGCATTCATCACAAGGGTTTTGATGGTTGATCCCTTTAGCACCGAGACATGTGGTCCTATGGATTTTATTTTGAGTAGATTTGATGAAATAATGGAGGAACGGTTCCTATCCTCCAGAGACATTGATGGAGAAAAGATGTCACATCTCACCTATATGTTTCTCTAGGTGCGCGATACCATGAAGGTGGCTATAGAGTTTAAGGAGGGTGCCCGAGATGTGGGCAACCAGTGGGAGGCTACCAAAGACCTCTAGGAATGTATTAAAGAAATAGATGAGGAGGGAATTCTCCAGATTTTGGAGACATTATAAAAATGTAAAGAAGAGTGAAGTATTCTAGTCTCTGAATATTTATGCCAGTAGGGCAAAGTTTTGAAGATGTGTTATTCTTTGAGCATAAGCTCCCGGACTCTGGAATTCTGGGTCCCAGTTTTGTATTCTTTTGCCGAAATCTATGTCAAGATTCTCTGGAGATGACCGATCACTATCAGCAATTAATAATGGTTAGAATGTAGGTGATCTAGATAATGATAGGTCAGGCAGATGGGCTGGTTATGATAGATGTCCTCTTATTCCCCCAAGGCGCTGCTCCCACATTTACTACCTGGCGCGCAT
Source organism: Thuja plicata (assembly GCA_018584345.1). Taxonomy (NCBI): domain Eukaryota; kingdom Viridiplantae; phylum Streptophyta; class Pinopsida; order Cupressales; family Cupressaceae; genus Thuja; species Thuja plicata. The sequence continues at coordinate 173,587 of MU225998.1, forward strand.
TGAAGACAAGGAGCTGCAATCAGCATTAATGAAGTATATGGCCTAAGTTACTGAGTTTAGAAAGTTTCTTCTACAAGTACCATGTCCCTCTTATCTAGGTTGATTCTTCTATATTTCTCCCCTTTCTTCTTCTTCTTTTGTCTTGTCAGAACTCTGTAGATCTCGAGATGATTGTAAGTGGTGTAGGTAGTACCGTCCATGAATATTGTATTTTATTTAGCAAGTGTACATGTAGATTAGGTCAAGTTTGTGTATAAATAATAAGACTGATACCTTAATAAGGGTCGGTGAAATTGAGGATTTCTTTGTCTAGTAGTAATAAGCAAATAGCCTTTCCAGGTTCATTGCAGTTATAAGTTTAATTTCAATCTATTTTCAATAGCTTAGTGCTCCCTTTGAGCCATGAATGTACTCGCCAGTGATGTTGGAATCCTTTCAAGTTAATGAAATAAATAAGAACATCTTGTGGCCCTATGTTAGTTATTGTTCTGATCTCCAAAGTTAGCGAACATCTTTTGTGCTATATGTCTTCTTATGTCCTTTGCTCCAGTGTTTTTCATTTAGTTAAATGATCTTATCTCCCTCTACTAGTGGATGTGTATGAATCGTTGATTCTTTGTGTGTCTAGTATTTAGTGTTCTTTTCTTACATTGGAGCAGTGTTGATGTTTGAATATGTATTGCATGACTATAAGTAGAAATATGCTCTAACTCTGATCTAGATTTTGTGATTTCTTTGATAAATCTAAGATGCTTGCAGGAAATCTCACCCCCTTTTGAAATCCCCGAAAGTGATGAGTAAAACCAGCTATCCCCTCAAACAATAGTCACCTTCCCAACTTATCTCCCCTGCACCGTCGAGACCCGACTACTAGGTGCTTGGAGGCTAGGATAATTCATTCTCCAGCAAACCTCTATAGCCAGATTTGGTCGGTACTCTGATACCCGATGACAACTTATCCCTTGTTGGTAGAGCCGGTCACAAAGTCCCATCAACACGACTGTCATTCAATATTTGTTTATGAAACTGACTTGTGGCTATGTTGTATATAAGGAGACTATAGGTATAATTTTAGGAGAGGAGGGATGAGCAGAGGGCATGTGGATAGTAGACAATAGTAAGTGGGTAATAAAGAAACTTGTAAGATTTCTTGGTGGCTTTTGAGCACAAGTTTAGATCTGGTTTCTTCAACTTAGCTATAGGGTAGGGTGGTGAAGTTGGATCCTATGAGATCTTGTTGAATTTGTTAAATGTATTAGTCATAACCGAGAAGGCCTTACATCCCAACATGTTGCATGTAATTGAGTTTCATAGATAATATAAGTTGTTATATCTAAGTTGTTTTTTATTTCCGATGTGGTTCTTGTTGTTGGCTGCAAGTTTGGATAGTCCTTAATTGGATCCTTCGAGCTTGACTACATCATCAGTCTTCTACAAATATCTAGAATCTTATTAAAAAAAATTATCATTTGATTGTGGTAAGGTTGGTCAAACATACACCTACTTCTTATATTTTTCTTAAAATTTTCATACTACTACATTGAAATTTTAAATTTTCACCAAATAGATTCATTTTTTTACAAAAGGCAACTAGTACCTTAGAAACTAAATTCAATTTTCTACAGATTCTATTATTACATATTTTTTATATGAGTTTGAAAACTTATTGAAATTTTTATGTCAAATTGTCTAACTCTATTTTTCTTAAATCTCATGGCCACTTAAGATCCTACTTTGGCCCACCATGAACCTACACATACCCATGAATAAATTTTAATACAAACCTTTTCCATGTATCTAAATAATATAAAAATGGGAGCAGTGCACATGTAGAGTGATTAATCCTCCTTTTCACAATTGCACATTCAAAATTAAGATGCTCCATTGGCTCAAGGGAAGACTTAAGAAATGAATGGAATAGTGATCCTTCACTAAATATGGAATTGATGAGAATGAAAAAGATAGGAAAGATGCAATGTAGATTCCAAAATAGATAAGTAGTTGAAAAACTAGCAATAACAGACTGATATAGACTGCCAAAAACCTATAATGTAAAAAAATAGGATACAGAAAGAAGAACTGATTTGTAGGTGAAATCTTACCCTGAAATGCAAGGAACATGGCATTTTAAATGTTTTTTCTTGGAACATGGCATTTTAGATGTCCTATTCCAGGTGTTTTTTCCTGAAACTTTTGAGGATCCTCTGACAAATTTCAATCTTTCCAATTTCTATCCTATAGCTCTATAACCTATTCCTACACACAAAAAAATGGAGAAAAGGTTGTCTGAAGGGGTTTTCCTTGGTCAAAACCCTATTTAGGAATCGACCTTGAAAATGATATTAAATTTCATAAAGGAAAGTATGTGAAAATATTTGATTCGCCTTACATAAACCCTCATGGACATGTGTAGAAATTTATCATACCCTTGAAGATTCTTGAATATGCTTGGAATCAAGGAGTTGACCTTGGAATATAGAATAGGAATCAAGGATTCACTCACAAATGCATGGATCTATGAACACCACTTTTAGATCTTCAATATAGATATGCTTTATAATCGCTTGCAATGAAGCAGAATGAATGCAAATGGAAGGAAGGATCTTCTTGCTTGATTGAGAATTCCTCTACTTGGCCATCATGGGAGAGAAAATTGCTTGAATTGGATAATATTCCTTGGAATTGACTTGACTTGAATAATTAGAGACTTGGAGAAACTAGATCTTTGATGTTTGCCTTCAAATATTGAATCCACTTCCTTGAATGCTTTATCTCTTGAATGCCTTATGGAAACTTGATTGCAAAATTGTAGATCACGTATGTATATCAAAATGAGGAGAGATAGGGTTTTTATATACTCAATCCATCATTTCAGGATTCAAAAATAAGCTAGGCCAACCACAAAATCAAATTTACCACCAAAACCCCGACATAGGGATCTAGACCAAATTTGAGCCAAAAAGTATGGGAACAGGACATTTGAAATGTCATGTTCCTAGGAGAATGGCCCCAAATTTGAATTGGGTGTCAGAATGAATGAAATGATGTAGGAGGAGAAAAAGTAGGCTTCTAGAATCAAGCATAATGGACTTTTGGATCTCAAAATCACCAAAATGGGGTCTAATAGGTCCTAATAAACCACCCAACTATGGGTGATAAATTTTTAGGATAGTAAATTTAGCCCCCACTTTAGTGGGAGTATGACACAAACTCATGCTTATGATAAAATATATCAATACATAACAATGATCTTATCAAGGTGAGGGAGACAAAGAAACATCAAGCCCCCAAGTGACTTAAGTTCTTATCAAATCCTAAACCAAGATAAAAGAGGAATCACCCAAAATGTAGAAAGAAGAGAGAGAAAAAGAAGCACTGGCATGACCACTAGCCTAGTAAGGTATTTCCTTACTATGGATCATGCAAAGGGAAATCACTACAAAAGATGGCATTGATAGTTTAGAAATTTGTGTTATGCTAGTCAACCCATCAAAGAGGATTAGTCCTTAAGTAAATCATTATATCCATTAAGGGATCCTAAAAAGGAGATTAGGCCTAAGGAAAGCATCATCTCCAAAGGGATAAAGGAAAGGAAGATCAGTCCTTGAAGAAATTATTTTCTCCATTAAGGGATATACTAAATAATGCATAGGAGCATGGTAATGAAAATATGAACACAAGGAAAGCATTATCTCCTTAGCCATCTGATACATAAGATATTTCAATTACTCTTTGTGTGTGTGTGTGCAAAATGTGAAACCAAGAGTGGAGTATATGCCCCCACATTAAAGTGATTGTAAACGCCTTAACAAGAGAAATGGATTTAATAGAGCATAAATGAACCCAAAAGAAATGAATCAACCTATGAGATGTCCCCAGAAAGGACAAAACAATGGAAATGAAATACAAGACAAAGGAATATGAAGGTATCTACTAACTCGTGGGTTAGCATGATTAAAATGATACTGTCATCATCTCCCAAAGGTAGTAGACCTATAATAATGTCACATAAGAGTTACAAAGAAGATTCTTCTTGGGATAGTATCACAAAGACCAAAAAAATAAGTAGATACCATTTTGCATCATCCCCAATCAAATAACACAAATGTATATTTACAAATAGTGGCACATGCATGACATAACATGTAACAACATATAAAATAAAGAAGATGCAAATAGAGGAATGTCACAACATGTCGATATTTTTATCACCTTGCACCAATGAAGAAACAAGGGTTGTCTAAAGAAATATAAACAAAATATATAACAAGAATCACATCACGGGGGAATCACAACACGAAGGGAAAATAAAAAGAATCTACTATGCAAGAGGAGATAGTCAAGCATATCACCCAGCCCCCCCATCTTGATCTGTAGTGTTTAGGGAAATTGGTAAAAATGCAAGAGGAGCAACACCAAGCACAGTAGATAGAACAATAGCCAGTTCCAAACAATAACCATGTTGTAAAGATGGATCACTTTGCTCGTCACTAGGACTAAAAGATAATTATTTTACAAATTTAGCAGGTAAATCATGATTAACATAAATAATATCATGCATATCATAAGAATCACTAGCATGAACATTATCATTTGCATTAGTAAAATTGAAATAATCATCATCTAGAGTATCTTCCTCATCCATATTAATTGTAATAGAAATCTAAAATACAAATAGAATTGTCATGTTTGTTCAATTTCCTCTTTTTCAAATTAACTTCCTCTCTTTAGCTATGCATACGTCGATCGAAGGGAATCAAAGCATCAATAGATTTATTGGGAGAGGAAAGGTTTTGGGAAGCATGCTCATGGGCTCTTTCATAGCATTTATGATGGTGATCATGAGCACAATAGTTACATTTGGTTTTTCTACAAATTTGGTTTGGTTTAGGATCAGTCAACATTGGTCCAATTTCTTGTTTAGGAAGAACAAAAGGAACTACACTAGGTTGAGAGATAACATTGGTGGACTGTTTATAATATTTAGGAGGTGGAATGGAATCATATTTAGGAGGTGTGGAAGGTGTAGGAATAAGTCTAGTTTTAGGACAAGGAGATGGGATATCCTTGGGATTTCTAAGATCACAAATATTTTGGATTTTATATTTATAATAGGATAGAAAGATATTGTCTTTGTGAGGATGAGTTGGTTGAGGCATAGAAGGACAAAATAAGTCAAGGTAAAAGGACTCTCGAATCACCAAAGATTGATAGAGACTATGGTTAATAATGATGGTTTCTTTTACTCCACCTATGCTTGTATTTTGGTGGATATTGATGCATCTAAAGGGAAGCATGTGATGAGACAATAAATTGTCTCTATTTTATGTTAATCTTGATACTTTGCTTAAAACATTACCAAGACATTTGTGAACCTATAATTATTTGAACTTGTGATAAGTACAGTTAGAATCACCAAGCATAAGGGTACTTAGCTATGACATGTTTTGCTAAATGTTATATATATATATATATATATATATATATATATTACAGTACTTCATATAGCTATCAGAATTTGTGTTCTAATATTTGGATTGATTTGACTAGTTTACTTGTATATATATCTGCATGCTACTAACCTGCCAGGAAAAAAGGAGCAGCTTGAGAGTGGTCAAAAGCATTAAAGAAGAAACGTTGAAGTTCCAGATGTGATGGAGAGAATAATCATGGCACCGAGAGACATGCTTGCTACATTGGAGGAGGCACCATCTCAGAGAATATAGGAATATAGCTCTATTATATTTCCTCAGCGCTCATTATCATGTTGAATCGGTCATCTAGACTTTATTACATTATGTCGTGGGCTATTACTTTTCCTTTTTCCTCTTTGGCGAGATTTAAGTTAGAACTTATATTTATGATTTGAATAAGCATCAATCCTCTATATATAGGGATTTGACTGTTAGTTTGTAAGTTTTTAGTTTTGGAAAATATATTGTTGTTGCATCTTGCATAGCAAGTTACTTTTCTAGTTTTGTGCATTGTTTTTATGTAATCAGTTTCTGAAATATAATGAAGTGATTTTGGTTTACATTCTGTGTTAGTAGTTAGCAAAATCCAACCAAGGGGGCCCACTTGGGAGGTGGATTAGATTATAGTATATTAGATTTACTTTTAGCATTTACAGCATTTCAAGTAGGAGTTTACTGTTTCATTCCTGCAGCATTAGATTCATGTATGTTCCTACAGCACTTGCAAGGATAATTATGGTGAATGTTATGGGTTGATAGAATAGGTTTAAACTAAGTTTGAATTTTTGAGCATTAATTCCATTAAGTAGTCAAGTGTGTTCACTTTCATGTAGTAATAGTGTAGGTCTCTTTCATGCATTTTTCCTTCCTGCAACATAGGTAGTATGACTCTTTGAGAAACTTAATGCATATATCATGCTTTTCCCATTTCAAGTATATGTCCCTAGGTTGACAATTTAAATGCACTTCATGATAGGAAAATTAATCCTTAGTTTGAATATACTATTCCTAGGAGAATCTTTGGCATGATTATTCATACCTATTGTGAGGTGGTTCATTTTTGGCACCGCTGCCGGGGATGCGGTCAAGATGAGAACCTTATTGAGTCATTTTATTTTTCATTTTTAGATAGTTCCCTTCTTTCTAGATAGGAGTTTGTAGTCATGAACTTGCTTCACAAGTTTGTAAAATTACTTGCATGCATCAATGAGGAAGAAGACAAGATGTACATGGCAGATTTTTTTCTAGGAGAGTCTACAAATCTGAACAAAGAAGTTGAAGAGATTAAATTACCTTTTGTTGACGCAAGTCTTGAATTTCTTGTGGCATCTTCCTTTGAAATAGTGCATTTTGATCCAGTTGGCCTTCGACCTTTTGCTAAAATTTTGGCCAATTTTCTTGATAATTTCATTTCAAGTGCACCTGTTGTCCATAATCATGTAGCTAATATTCCTCTCCAGCAGCAACTCCACTTTCAAATACCTCCAGTAATGGCACAACCTACATTTCCATTTCCTCTTCCAAGCCTTATCAACAATACTAACCTCAAAAACATACCCACTATTGCACTTCCAAAGTTTTATGGCCTCATAACTGAAGACCCTGACACCTTTCTATTTGAGTTTGACATTCTTTGTCGAAGCTTTTACTACAACACTAATGGCTAAAAACTCATTTTTTTTCCAGAAACACTGAAGGAGTCCACCCTGTGATGGTTTATGGGCTTAGGAGCTAATGTAGCAACCAACTGGATGAAATACAGACTCTATTTCTGCATAAGTATAAAGAGCATTGCAAGGGGGTGACCCAAGAGGAGATGACATTTTTCAAATTTCACAGAAGGAGGATGAAACTCGGGAAGATTATGTTTCATGCTTCTTGTACAACATGCAGAAGAATCCACAACATGTGCTAGAGGAGGATTCATAAAAACTCATTTTCTTGAGAGGAGTAAATGATAGCTGCCTAGAAGCACTTCACCTCATGAATGGAGGAGATATATCTCAATCTTCATGGGATGACCTTAAGAAAATATTCCTTAATTATTCAAGATCAACTGTAAAGAAGGGAAAAGGATTTCAGTCTACAATTACTAAGGGGAACAACTCGGGCATTTCTAAGCTGAAGATCTCGAACCTGCTATTAGATTTCAAGAAAGATATTATTAATGATGTTGCTACATGCCTGGACAACATGACTTCCAAGAAGAAGCATGCAGATGTTGAAGCATAGCTAGTTGAGTATTATCCTCACTGTCATAAAAAAAAGAAAGATTGTGGATGCAAGCTGGTGGCAAACTTGGAGAACCAACACCTGCCTACTAAGTACATGAAAATAGAAGGAGATGATGAGCAAGTGTTCTTTTTTGCTCAACATCATCCATGGGCTTCAAGACAAGGTATGCCTTAGGATCCCTTGCAATTTTATATTCCTTACAATAATCAATGGCAAAAATAGAATTATTAAAATCCTTCTTGTAACAACCAATGGCCTAACCAATAACAAAACCAGTGGCCTAACCAACCTCAAAATCAATGGCAGCCACCACAGGGTTATTGGAAACCATATAACCAATGGAGAGGGACTCAATAGTGGCCTAACCAGAATCATGGTTATCCACCCTTACCACCTCCAGTATCTCAACTTGCAATAATGCCACCTCCTACAGCCACATGTCCTACTCCAAAGCAAACACAATTACCTGCTCAGCCATAGCCTAATCCTAACAACAAGAAACAATAACAACCAATGTATGCCACTGATGCTCAGCAATACCCTACATATACACTAGACATATGTGATATCCATTTGAGATCTGGTAATACTCTTCCTGCATCTGAACCGCATGTTATAACAGAAGTTCCAGACATTCCTACAGCATCAGCACCACTTCTAGAAGTTACCTTTCCAAATACTGTCCAACCAACTGATATACCAAGTAAAATTGATGTTCACATGTCAGTTAATCCTCCCTTTCCACAAAGGATTAGCATGGAAAAACCTATATCCCAAGAAGAAACACCATTTGATATCCTTGAGAAGCTAAAAAACATGCATATTGAGATTCCTCTGTTCCAAGCTATCAAAGATGTTCCTCTTTATGGAAAAGCTATTAAAAAAGTATCCCTTAAAAATCCTGGACGTATAAAAAAGGATCCTCAAATAGTCCATGTTATACGACAACTTGCAGATATTATGTTGGGGAAGATAGTCATACCAAAATATTATGACCCTAGAAGCCCAGATGTTGATCTTATAATTAATGGTCAATCTGTGAAAAATTCTCTACTTGATTTGGGAGCATTTATAAATGTTATAACTAATAATACCATGCATAAGTTGAGTATGAAGGGATTGAGAACCACACCAATAGTCTTACAACTTATAGATAGTTCCACTGTAACCCTAGATGGCATCATAGATGATATAGCAGTCACATTGGATTCATGGGAATATCCTCCAGACTTCCTGATATTATCACCTAAGATAAATTTTGTTGGATATCTAGTTATCCTTGGAAGACCTTGGTTAGCCACCATTGACACCAATATTAGTTTCAAATTAGGTAACATGACAATTTCAAATGGCCAAGCAATAAAGAAGCTAGCATTATATCCTCCTGCCCAACCCCAACCAAATTTGAGTACACCTATTTGGACAGATTTGGGAGATGAGGAAGAAGAGATAAATTGTGTTGCTCAACTAATGATGTTACATGGGAAATCCTTCCTAAAAACATAAGAAGAAGATGATGTGATTCAAAGTATCCTTACCAATGAGTGTGTTATAGAAAAAGATATTTCTAGAACTTTTGTTCTACAATTGTGTACCTATGAGGATTGTGTTTTTCCAGAAACACTTGATGTTATCCATCAATTACTACCTTGTGAGTAGATACAATCCCAATCTTTGAAGTGTCAATGCTAGAGCTGACAACTACTATGGAACTTTCTCCTAGTCACAATCTTCATGTTAACAGTAAGCTACCACCACAATAATTGACATTGTTAACTAAACTCATGTGTAAGCATAAAAACTCTTTTGCTTGGGATTATGGAGACATGAAATGCCTGAACCCAAAGCTCAACACACATAGAATTTAAATCAATGAAGGAAGTCTACTACTCTGCCAACCTTAGAGAAGAATTAACCCAACATTGAGAGAAATAGTCAAAACCGAGTTGCAAAAATTGCTGGATACTGGTTATATATATCAGATCTCTGATAGTAAATGGGTATCACCTTTGGTCATAGTGCCTAAAAAGAGGGGTAAATGGATAATCTATTTAGATTATAGGGAATTTAATAATGCCACAAATAAAGACCATTTTCCATTGTCATTTATTGATCAAGTTCTAGACACTTTAGCTGCAAAGAAGTACTTCTCTTTTCTGGATGGATACAGCGGTTAATATCAGATTAGAATTGCTCCAGAGGATCAAGAGAAGACCACATTTACATTCCCTTTGGGAACATATGCATATTTTGTGGTACCTTTTGGCTTATGTAATGCACCAGCTACTTTCCAAAGAGTTGTAATCAGCATTTTTGCTGACATATCACATGATTGTATGGAAATATACATGGATGAATTCACTATATTTGGTGTTACTTTTGAGGAGGATTTGAAGAACTTAGAAAAAGTGTTGATCAGATGTCAAGAAAAAAATATGTCTCTCAACAGTGAGAAATGTTTCATGTTGATGCAGGAAGGAGTAGTGCTAGGACATTTCATCTCAGAAGATGGCATCCAAGTAGACCCTACAAAAATTGAGGTAATTCTCACATTTCCTACACCTACTAAGCAAAATGATGTTAGATCCTTCTTAGGACATGCTAGCTATTATAGGAGTTTCATTCAAAACTTTAGTCAAATAGCTAGTCCTCTATATACCTTTCTTACAAAAGAGGCCAAGTTTGCATGGACATCAGCTTGTGATGAATCCTTCCTGCATCTCAAGTCACTTCTGACAACTGCACTAGTACTTAAGGGGCCTGATTGGTCTTTACCATTCCACATACATACAGATGCTTCTGACTATGCAATAGGTGTTGTCTTAGGACAAAATTCTAGTAACCTTGAAAATGTAATTTACTATATCAGCAAGAGTTTACATGGACCAGAGCTAAATTACACAGTGACCGAAAAGGAATTACTGGCAGTAGTTTATGCTTTGAATAAATTTTGTCATTATGTAACAGACTATCCTATCTTTGTTCATACTGACCATGTAGCAATCAAGTATCTTATAAATAAACCTATCATCACGGGCAGGTTAGTAAGATCTTTTGCAGGAATTTGATATAACCATTGTGTGCATAAATGTTGTCACACTTCTATGAATCATTCCATTCAAGGTTGCTCAAGAATGAGGCCTCAAATATCGATCCATATCTCTCTAGTCATGGATGTGTAAAAATGTAAAATGAAGGCCCT
>MU225998.1:194948-244312 GCA_018584345.1 Thuja plicata
ATATATATATATATGTATATATATGTATATATATATACATATATATATACATATATACATACATATATATATATATTGTAGTACTTCATATAGCTATCAGAATGTGTGTTCTAATATTTGGATTGATTTGAATAGTTTACTTGTATATATATCTGCATGGTTAGTGCAAGGGAAAAATGAGCAGCTTGAGAGTGGTCAAAAATATTAAAGAAGAAATGTTGAAGTTCCATCTGCGATAGAGAGAATCATCATGGCACCGAGAGACATGCCTGCTACATTGGAGAAGCCACCATCTTAGAGAATATGGGAGTATAGCTCTATTATATTTCCTCAGCGCTCATTATACTGTTAAATCGGTCATCCACACTTTATTACATTATGTCATGGGCTGTTACTTTTCCTTTTCCCTCTATTTTGAGATTTAAGTTAGAACTTATCTTTATGCTTTGAATAAGCATCAATCCTCTTTATATAGGGATTTGATTGTTACTTTGTGAGTTTTCAGTTTTGGAAAATATATTGTTGTTGCATCTTGCACAGCAAGTTACTTTTCTAGTTTTGTGCATTGTTTTTATGAAATCAGTTTATGAAATACAATGAAGTGGTTTTGATTTACATTCTCTGTTATTAGTTAGAAGAATCCAACCAAGGGGGCCCACTTGGGAGGTGGATTAGAATATATTAGATTATATTTACTTTAAGCATTTACAATATTTTGAGTAGGAGTTTACTGTTTCATTCCTATAGCATTAGATTCATGTATGTTCCTACAACACTTGCAAGGATAATTATGGTGAATTCTATGGGTTGATAGAATAGGTTTAAAATAATTTTCAATTTTCATCATTAATTCCATTAAGTATTCAAGTGTGTTTACTTTCCTGCAGCAATAGTGTAGGTCTCTTTCATGCATTTTCCTTCTTGCAGCATAGGTAGTATGACTCTTTGAGAAACTTAGTGCACATATCTTGATGTCCCATTTCAAGTATACATCCCCAGGTTGACAATTTATATGCACTTCATGATAGAAAATTAATCCTTAGTTTGAATATACTATTCCTAGGAAAAATTTTGGCATGATTTTTCGTACCTATTGTGAGGCGATTCAGCCTGCAGAGATTAAACTTGTGTCTCCAAAGGGTAGCTAGCAGGGATAACTTTAAGAAACCCCCCACNACTTTAAGAACCCCCCCCCCCCCCCCCACGTCCCCCCCGGGGTAAAAATTTAGCTTATCCCAAATTATTTTGGCGGGAAAAAGTTAATATTGTTGGCATAAAAATTTAATTTCAAAGGAAAAACAATTATTTTTACTAGCAATTTTTTTTCAATTATATAAAAATTCTAGAAAATCGTGGCGATTATGTCTTTATTGATAGGGTAAATATATAATGTATTTGGAAAAATCTTTTCCTTTAAAGGAAAAAATATTTAATGGCAGTGGCAAATTTTTTTCTAGCATTTGAAAATTGCATAATTTAATTTGCTAATCTTTCGTTATTTAAGATAAAATATATAATTGAATGGAAAAAATTTTATTGAGTTCTAACTCGTCATGTTGGGCCAATGCCAAATGGAAATTGATCTAATTAATACAACATCACTCTACATGATTCCAGTGATGTCTAATATCTAGACGTGTATCTAATCTTAAACTGATGCCTTAACCTGAATCGTCGATTAGAACTGGTTAGTAGGTTGTGTAGATGGTCGATAATGTTGCAAAGTGTGACATTTGCAGTTAATAAAGAAATGTCTTATCAATGACATGAAATAATAAAGAAATGTCTTATCAGTGACATGAAATAATAAAGAAATGTCTTATCACCATCATTCTCTAACTACAATCCACTCGACCTGCAAGACTTCCAAATTTCCAATTGGGTACTGTCGAAGCTATTTCCAATTTCACAGTCACATACTTTGCATTTAATATGAAATATTTAGAGAATTTTGAAGGGAAGAGGAATTAATAAGGTTAGAGAAAAAAATGAGGGCTATTTATAGATGATCTGCGCTTCTTTCTTCTTCAATTCTCCTTTGTTTTAGGTCTTCCTCTGCTAAGTGCTTCAAATTCTACCTGTGGAGTCTGGTTTAGGTATTTAGGTTGTATATTTTATCACTTTCTGATATTCTAGCAGTGGATTTTTGAAGATGGACACTCCTATCCATTTGATTAGCAAATCTACGGAGGACCAGAAGGCCTTTTTGGGCCTGGTCTCAGACCCAACCCTGGAATCAGTTTGCGAAGAGGTTGGAGCCTTTACAAATGAGGTTGTGAAGATGGTGTTGGGTTGCAAGTTTCTGAAAAATGTTGATAGGTATTGAGTTAACACAAACATTATGTCCTATTTTTTGGCATCTCTTTTGGACCTCACTGGAGCAAGGTGGATATGCTCTTGTTGTTAAGGAAGGTATTCAAAAAATAATTCTTGGGTGACGATGTATAGGTTGCCACTTTTACACAAATAGGGGTGGGGATCCCTTGTAAAAGTTATTTACCCAAGCTTCTCCAGCTAGGCCAAAATGTGGCCATGCAACCTTTTCTTTTGAACCTGAATGTTGAGCAATTGACGTGCCATAGGAAATGGGCGCAAATTGGTAAGGATTTTCTCTGGAAGTGGTTTCTCCTGGATGAATTGGCGGACTACACATGGCTATATGAATTCTCAGAGCTTATCATCTTTGAATAGTTCTACTTAGATAAAGGGAAAATCCCTAGTGTTACCTAGGGGCCAAGACGCTATGGCTTGGCATTTTAAAATCAAAGGGTTTCCATTTTTTTTGGTTTTTGGATGCCACTGCCAATGCCCTAGTAGGTATTAGGTTTGTTTTTTCCACCACCTCATAAACTCCCTCATTTTGGCTTATATTTTTTGGAGGGAATTTGAATATTATAAATTTGCAAAAAATATTAATAAAAATCAATTTGCTTTTTATGGATTTATATAATGATTTCAGTTTCATTATTTTGAAATTTGTGCTTAGCAGATTCCAGACTCCAATTTGTGAATGAAATAGCCAAAATTGTGTTAAAACTAAAATAATTTATGGACAAAATTGAAATTACAACGCAATAATGAGTTAAAAAAATTGTGAATCTAAAAATGAACCAAAAACATGTATGTGCGTGATTTATTCTTTACAGTAATAACTTAAATAAAAAGTTAGGACTGGAATCACTATTTTAGAAATTTACAATTTAGGGTAAATGAAAAATAATTTAATTTAAGTTAATATCACCTTTTTGGAACTGTAACTTGCCAAGTTTTCCATCGTTACTGCACATGGTATGCATACCGCTGACACGTACCTTAAATCTGTTATTTTAAAACCATACATTGTAAATTTATTAATCAAGACCGTCGATTGATCATAGATCAATGGCTGGAGTTTTATCTTGGGCCCAATTTCTCGAAAGAAACTAATTTTTGCAAGAAGTCTCTGGAATGGAGAAATGTGGCAAGTCTGGCATGGTAACTTGAAAGAAATGAATGTCTTATCATTAAGAGTGACAACAAAATTATTTAACTGCGATCCACGATTCCACTCATCACGCACGGTTTTCAAATTTGTACTAGTACAAACAAACTATAATATAGTCACTATATTAGTAATTTTCCACACTCGTGCATTAATCGGTAGGATTTACCTAAAGATATGGAAGATTAAAAAAATTTTAAGGACAAAGTCTATTTATAGACGTTCTTTCTTCCTTCTTCATCAATTTCAATTTGCTTTTTCTTCTTAGCCTCTGATTTTAAGTTTTTAGATTTGGAATTTTAATTTCATGCATTTAGCTTGAACTTGAAGGTTTAGGTTTTTAGTTGAGGGTATCCAGACTCTGAAAGTAGAGATGGACACACCAATTAGGTTGAGAACCACATCCACTAATGAGCAAAATCCTTTTTTGGGCATGATACCAGATGAAGTTCTTACTTTGTTTGCAAGGAAGTGGGCTCTTTCATAAACCCTGTTGTGTTGATGGTGCTCGGCCATGAGTTCCTTTGCAACAATAAGAGATAACACATTAGCACAAACATTACGTCTCGCTTCCTGGTGTCTCTTCTTAACCTCGAGGGAGAGAAGGTAGAAATTCTTAAGCTCATGTGAAAGGTTTTCAAGGAACAATTTATGGTGGACAACGTCCAAGTCATTGTCTTTGCTCAACCGGGGTTGGGGATCCCCTGGGCTGATAAAATAGAAAAGCTTCTCTAGTGAGGAAGCAATATGGAAAGGCAAACCTTCCTACTAAAAATTAATGAAAGGCAGATGACACGACATTAGAAATGGACACGGTTGGGGAGGGAATTTTTGTGTAAGTGGTTTCTCCTTGATGACATGTTGGAGATGGACTATGGCTGGCTTGGAGAATTCTTAGAGATTATCCTCTCCAAACGATTCTTCTTGGATGGGGTTAGAGAGGAAAACCCTTAGTGTTCTTAAAATGGAGGGTTTCCGCAGTCCACTATTTTTTTTATACGATCAACCAACCAGTGTCCTTGTGGAAACAAAATTTGTAACTTTTTTTTTTGGGATATTAATGAAAATATTGCTCTTCAGCTTTGACCAATTTCTATTTTTGTTTCATTGTTCTACAATTAGCATAATTATATTGATTAATTTGTGATGAAATCAATCAATTAAGGGTTTGAAATTCATTTCTGAAAACTAAAAGAGAGGATTCATTATACTCAAGCAACTTATATTGTTCAAGGTTTTACCATTGGATGAGCAAAGATCAACGGTTTGGGGAGTATTCCAGATCAAATGTGGGAATGATAGCCATATTTTTCTATCTTCCTCCATAATTGAGACTCATATCACTATGTGAGATTCTCAGTGTAATTTTATTTAATTGTAATTTTGAAAAGAAATATAAAGACTACTAGTAATATATTAATAAATTATTATAATAGAAATAATTAAATTAATATTGATAATTGAATTCAATCTTAAACATTAGACAATATATAATTAATTATTAAATACTTATACAATTTTGAGTTCACAATTATATAATATAAATATTTATATTATTCGGTGTTCACAACTTCACTATTTGAAATTTAGAATTTAGTGTAAATGAAAAATAATTTAATTTAAATTTAATAATATCTTATTCTAATATTGATATTTAAAAATATTTTTTTATAAATGAAACTAAATTTTATTATAAATTTATAATTCAACATGATGACGTATTTTACGAAAATGTATTTACAAAAGTTGAATTAAAATTTAAATCAATTATAAAAATTTGAGGTCTTCATCCATTGGATGACCAAAGATCAATGGTTCCAGTGTATTCTATGCTGAATGTGGGAACAAAAATCCTTTTTCCAAACTTCTTCCAGAATCGTGACACGTGTATGTTGACAGAACTTTGTGACGACCTCGCCAACGGGGAGAGAGTTTTCACTGGGTACCAGAGTACCGACCAAATTTTCCTAAAGAGGTTTATCGGAGAGCGGGCTCTCCTAGCCTCCAAGAACCTGGTAGTCAGGTCACGATGGGGCAGGGGTAGCTTAGTTGGACAAGTGATTGTTTATGTTAAGGGGAAAGTTGGTTTTATCTCGTCAACCTTCTGAGAACTTCAAAGGACATGGGGGTTTCCTGCAAGCACGTTTAGTTTTCCAAATAAAATATAAAAATTTAGGTCAAGGTTAGAATAATCACCTATCTATAGTCATATTATAAAATTCTAAAACATCAACAAAGCTCCAGATAATTGACTAACAATAAATACCAAATGCATACATGATTATCAACCAAACATACATCAGTAGCAGAGTAAAGTATTTTATCAAACCAATAAAGAACTAGAGCAAAGGACATAAGGAAGCATACAACATGAAATTATTTTCTAACTCTGTAACTAGAAATGACACAAAGTATGGTGCTAAGAGAGGCTTCACATTCCTTCATTAACTTCATAAGTCTAGCATCACTAGTGATTACATTCATGGCTCCTAGGGAGCATTAATCTACTGCAAACTTGAACAAAGTAACTAAACTTAAGAACATCTAGATAGTAACCGCCTATGGACAACAAAATCATCAATTTTCTAACCCTTGGAATGGAATCAGACTTATTATGTATAGACATATTATCAACATCGGGGCCCTAACCTATACAACCTACTTACATTAAATTACAATATTCACACCTGGTACTACCTGCGCTGTCATGATCACCTTACTATATACAATCATTTGAGAAGACAAGAGAAGAAAGAAGGAGAAAAGTCCCCAAAAAAAAACTGTCGGTAAGATCACCCTCATACTTTTAGCTGTGGTAATACATCCTAGATGATAGACCATATGACCTCATAAATGTGTTTCTAGTTCTCGGTCTTCGAGTATCATTCATAGACGCTAGGTATTAAATGTTGGAGCAGTGCCTTGGAAACTGGGAGACGTCTATAGAAAAATTTTCTTCCTATCACCATTAGGTCATGAAGTACCACCCCACACCTGACAAAAAATATTGGACAGTGATTGGTTGGCTGCGGAGAAGCTAGCAACACAAATCACCATAAAGAATACAAAAATGGAACCTAGAATTCTGGGCTTTGGGAGCTTACGCTCAAAAAATAAAGAATTATGCTTACTAAACCTTCCAAAGAGGGAGAGACTCCCGAAGTCTAAGAAATTTTATTGACCTTTGAACTTTTGATAAGCCTCCAAAATCTAGAGTATACCTTCTTCCTCCACATCTTTCAGACAATCTCGATGATCGATGGAGCTCTCAAGATGATCGCCGAAATCTCTTTCATATGCTTTGAATTTTGAGGCCACCCTAGTGACATCATGGGAATTAAGCACTATTTGGGAGAGTTGCACCATTACAGCGCTATCAAAATATCTGGAGGGACGGAATTGTGCCTCCTCCACTTCATCAAACTTGTTGAATATAGTATTTACAGGAGTATAAGTCCCAGGGCTGAATGGATCAGCCGAAGTAATCTCCTTAACAAATGTATAATATTGGTCTAGTGAGGCCTGGATCACAAAAATATGTTCCTCCAAAAACCTTACCAGTTGCTTGTCTACCTTAATTTTGAATGCAATTCTAGAGTACTGGGTCTTGGGGAACCCGTAAGGCTCATCCCCTAGGATGTTTGTCACTACCAATCCTTCCTCTCCAAGATTTAGAATTTCTCCCTAGTCATCCCTCCATTCCTTGTATTTTCCTATTTCTCCTTTCCATTTAGGAATGATAACCTTTAGATGATTTTTGATGTCCTGTGCTTGGAAGAAGTCAGGTAGGGTCTCGAACATGAAGCTCCTTATCGCTCTAATTTGTTCGGCTATCCTTTTCTTGACATTCAGTGCCTTCTTCTTCATTATTCTTAGTGCATCAATATCATCCTACGAGAGCAGTGTTCCAGATGTAGATGGTCTAGGTGTTATAGAGTAGAGGGGTTGTGTCAACTCTATCAAGTGCCAGAGAAGATTTTTGTTCTTGGTTTTCATATCCTTCACCCTCTGGGACTGTTCTCATATCAGGCATGAATGGCCTGGCTTGCCTCATTTAAGAGATCTAGCTCTCATATCAAGTCCCTTTTTTACTAGAGGGACCTCTCTAATCATATAATATTCAGTAGCTATCTCAAATTCATCTTTATCTATTGGTGGGGCTGTCACCACATTTCCATCTAGATCCCTTTGAGTAGTATGGAGGGTATGAGCCCTTTTGGGCTGCTTCAGTGCCAGGCCTTCAGCCAACATTTTAGCTAGTGACAATGGGGCCACTACTGTCATTGGATATTTTTTTCGCTGGGATTCTACCAACCATTGTGGCAGTCCTACAAACTTGCCCACTACCATCCCCAAACTTGAAGTTTCCACAGGGTTTTCTCAGGATCTTCCATTGATGCATCCTTATTAGTATCACCAGGATCATCACCCACATTTCCTTTATCCATCTTTGCACTGTCCCTGGGACTTTCTCTATTGGTGGAAAAAAGGGTGGCAGTTGTTGGGGCAACTCGTTCAGATCTACCTGTTAAAGTTTTGTGGTGGCTTGATCTATTTGTGTATCCTATGTGGTGATTAGACTTGGTTACTTGTTTACATTTGGATCATGGCATTTGGGGGTACCATTTTTCCTGTGGGTTTGGTTTCCCTTGTTTCCAGTAGTTTCTCCTCAGTCCTCTTATCTTCTTGTTCGTTTTCTTCTGCTATCTCCCTTTTGGCCTCTTCCTGCTAGAGTTCCTCTTCTTTTTCTTGGGTCATCCTTTATGCCTCTCCTCTTTCTCTTCTTGTGTGGAGACTTCAACATCTTGTCCCACTATTTCTTCTACTACCTTCTCCACCATCCCATGTAGACCCCCCAAATCATCGATCTAGAAGAAGCCATCAAAGTCAATTTGGGATATCTCTGGGGGATCTTTCGAATGATTCTCTTTGTTGGAGGAGGACGAGAAGACTTCAAACTCAAATTTTCCTATGGGTTCAAAGCTTGGGTCTCTATTCTGTGAAGGCCTATCTTCTTTCTACTTCTTTCTTCTTTGGAGTGGTACTTTGGCTGATGTGGTTGTTGCTTCTTCTTCAACTTCCTCATTGGCAGACATGCCAAGTAGGATAATCATGGAGGGGGATACACTTGGTGGGGGACAAGAGCCCACCAGAGTATCTTTGAGATTGAACATCACCCCAGAGTTGGATGAATCTAGCAGCTTCAAGGAGTGTTCTAAATTTTCATCCAACTGCTTCTTCAGGTGGGCCAAAATAGGGTCCGGGGCTTGAGAGGATGTACCCGCATTCTATTTCCCTTGGGATTTGGATTGTTCCACCTCCTTGGATCCTAATCTGGATGCTTCCAAAAATTAATTTCCCTTCCAGACACTCTTCAAGAAAACCTTCATGAAATACACATGGCTACACTCAAGTATAGTCTCTAAAATGGCCTCCATGGTCAAAACTTCTAGTGTTTCCCAATCCACTAGAGGAAGGTCCATCTTTTCAATACATTTTTGTTTATACTTAGGTTCTTCAAGTGACCCATTATCATAAAAAATCCATGGGAAGGTCCAGAGTTCAAGGCGTTCCATCAAACCTTTCGACATCCTTGAGGAATGGTGATTCTAGATGTCAAAATCATTTTGGAAATCTGCCCAAAAATATTCTGTGTGGCTCATGAGGGTTGGTTTCCCAGGGCATTACCTTCCCTAATCAGCCACATGGATCATAATTTTGGTGGCTGAGTGAAAATTTAGCCAAGCCTAGGCTACTTAGCTCATTCTCTACTTCTTGAACCATGGCAAGGGAGTAGGCGTATCTACCACATACAAACGGTAAAGAGATGAAGGTGATCTTTTTTGTGGCCATCAGGACGTGCACCTCCATAATTTTCTTGGAAAATTCTAACAAAATGATTATGTCCCCACAATGCTTGGGCAACAAAAGTGGGTTCCTGCAAAACCCACTCACCTGAATGTATTTATGTTGTGCAAACTGGATGAAATAACATCCCCACCAGCCTACCAGAGCCATGGCCTCCAAGGACATTCTGAACCCCACATCATTGGTGAGAAGCTTAATCCCATGGAAAATAAAGGCATCATTTACTCTACAAAAATTAGGGAAACTTTCATGCCACTGAATTTGGGGAAAGTGATCCCATAGGGTGGCTTATTTGCTCTTGGTCTTGAGGATGTTGACTATGCTTAGTCATCAGATTCCTGCATGCTACCAAGCTAGGGACCACATGATGTAGGAGGTCATGTAAAACTTGTAATCCTCCCTGACCTTTCTCATATGGGTGGCCACATGGTTGGAAATAATAGCGGCCCATCATGAAATAATACATCCATGGGGAGAACTCCCAGGCATGTGGCTCCCCAAAGACCTTGCACAAAATATAATTAAAACCTAGATAGGCTTCCTGAACTCAGAGTGATGGATATCCATCTGCATCTTCTTGTAGTCCCAAAGCATACTTTTCAGCCATTTTGAATTGAGGTGGCACCGGGCTGAATCACCTACCTCTACAAATTGATCTAATGAGGTTGCCTGGGTGAGAACAAAAACATCCAAGAGGAATGGGATGTGCCACCCTGGGGTGGTGGCATCATGGTCCAAGGAGATGGTGGACATCAGGTAACCTTGGGGGCTGGGCAAGACCAACAAAACAACTATAATAACCAGGTTGTAACATTTGTCCAGGAGCAATATTACCTATAACGCTTGCAGTGCATAAGGAAAATTGGCTACTTGAATGATTCTAGATACCGCTAAGTTAACTAAGATCAATTCATCAACTTGTTTCTATTGGTGGATTACCTAGCTGAGGCATTTCAATTAAGCCTGGGTGTTGAAATCCATGTCTGTGACCTCTCTCAAGGTGGATTAAATTTGTGATCCCAAAATTATCTCGCCTTTCTTGTATTTAAGACTCAATGGGAGCTTCTCTAAAGCCCTCTCTACCTTAGACTTTTTGGCAGTGCTTGTTGAAATTCTCGGGATCTCAAGACTCCTTGGGGGTGATCCAACTAAAGCCATTCCTTTCTCACTTCAACCTAGATTTGCAAAAGTGGATAATCATTAATATATATAAACATTGTAAGTAAGGATTTTGGGTTCCGGAACTTCGGGCATTACTTTACATGTCATCTTTGAGAAATAAAGTGTTAGTTATCATTAAGAATACCGGGGATATTGTCTCTGTGTAAAGCAACTCATAAACATGTAAGACTTGTTCAAACCTATGAATGCCTAGGAACAACGGTCTGAATGACTAGTATGGCAGGTGTGTTGGGGATCACCAAGACACCCGGATACTAATGTTCCAAAAAGAAGTCAAACGTCAACAGTGGGAAAAGGTAACCTTCATACAGAATGACCACGCTGCCACACTTTAACACACGTACATCCACTAATGCTAAGTAATGACAATCAACTAACAATTGTTCTATCATGAGTGGCATGAATGCCGCTTTGGATGAATTTTAAATGCTTGCTCATAGGAATTAACCCCACCATTAAGATAGAAATGAAGGAGTAGAGAGAAAATTACCAAATGAACCACTGAGTTGGCGACCTTGGCTATGTAATTGACCTGGTTTTATAGCTTCAAAAAGAATCCTTTGTCGACCAAAATGATATGGGGCCAATGTGTTATTAGGTTAGCATGGTCATGAGACCTATTGGTTGTATTTCCTATTTTTGAGTTTGCCCTAAAAAATTTTGAGATGCCTATCATTCTTATGCCCAGAAGGTTAAAATTCATGTCTAAAATTGTTTACATACCTCTGCAAATAATGCTTTAGCTCAAAACCTAGTTGAAAATGTCAAAACCCTAAGCCCTTGAGTAATTTTTGTTCAAAATTGTAGAAAAGCCCTAAATTTCCCAAGCTAGTTCTATTTCTACATTACCTTTTTCATAACTTAAGTCTAAGTTTATGTGCATGTGCTTATTTCTTACTCGTCGAGTCTCATAAGAAAAAATGAATATTCCTTATGATCTGGAGACTTGGCGGAAAGCTTTGGTTGCGTAGTCTCTTGATAAAATAGAATATGTTGAAATGGTTATGAGACTTAGCGCAGACCATTGATTTTATGATAAGATCTGATGGTAGTTGTGTTGTCTCCTGATGAAAGCAGAGTTAGTTATTTTATTGGGCGACTTTGAGATTTCTCAGTCGTGTTATCTCCTGATGTAACCTATGGTCATGAGTTAAGTTCATGAGTTAAAGTTTCAGTGTTGTCACTAGGTCTCCTTATCAAAAGTGAGTTAAGTAAAAGAACTAGAGATTTAGCGACAACCATTGATCAGAGAGTTAATCTAACAGCAGTCAGGAAGTCTCCTAATTGTAACTATGGTTTAGAATTTATCATACGACATGGAGATTCAATGGTCGCTAAGTCTCTGGATAAACCAAGGATCAGATGTTAGATTAAATAAAGGTGTTGTCTCCAAGTCTTGAGATGAAACATGAGTTAAGTTAAAGATTAAGAGATTCAGCAATAACCGTTTATATCAGATAGAATCGAATGGTAGTCGCATGGTCGCTTGATAAGATTGAAAAGTCAAAAGGTATCTAGCGATCAGGAGACAAGAGGAAAAATAAGATACGTGTCCATTTGTCGCTAAGTCTCATGGATAATTAGGGTTTTTAATAAAGATTATGAGACTTAGCGACAACCGTCAGATGCGAAGGAAAATGAAATCTATGGTAGTCACGTTGTCTCCAGATGCATATTATAAAGGTGAAATAAATCACACGATTAAAAGATTAAAGTGGTAGTCGCATAGTCTCCTGATGAAACATGAGTTAAGGAAATTATCTGGCAACATAGAGATTCCACATTCGCTGAGTCTCCATATGCAACCCAAGGTAAAGAACAGTTGAGAAAGTGCTAAGTCGCGATGTCTCCATAATATGAAGGGTTAAGTAAGATCAAGTGACATCACGCCAACCATTGATTTAATGATTGATCCTATGACAATCGCTAAGTCTCTTGAAGAAACTACAGTTATCAAAAACATTAAGTGACAAGGAGATCACTCAGTCGCTAGGTTGCTAGAAGTCAACCAGAGTTAAATACAAACTTTTCAGTGGTGCCATCATGGACAATTATTGACCAATCAGAGTACAGAGATCTTGACAGATGGGAAAGTAGCCGTAATATGATTTAATGCAGCCAATCAGATTTCATTTTGAATTTTATAAGGTTTTATATGCAAATGCACTCATCAGAAAATGATTGCCTGACAGTTTGAATGTCAGGGCTAGAACCAGAAATTGATGTCACAGTGTGTGAAACTAATGGCAAAAAATGACTGAAAGCAAGTTTACCAGCTTGAAGAGACATTTGCATTGAATTATCAGTTATAAGTATACTTGTCTATTATCATTTCATTTTTACCAAGCTTCCAATTTCTCAGAGAAAATATTTCATAGAAAATTTAGTATTTTCTGAGAAAAGGTTAATTCTCCAGCAACGAGTAATTTAGAAAGGTGATTTCCTAATTCAAAGTTCAGCAAAGATTGTAATTGACAGTATTCTAAGAGTCCAAAGTTACAGATTTCATGATAATTGACAGTTGGTGGTGAGGGTTTTAAGAATTTGTTTCAATATCGGTGATAAGGTGTTGAGAGCGGGATAGAAAAGGAAAGATGAGCCAAGCACAAATTATGAAATCCACCAGTGGGAGAAGTGAAGATGTTGATGATGAGTCAAAGGGAAAGAGGAACTACTCAAATGAGTTTCTCACTTTGCTTCTAGGCTCCAGTCAAAATCAAAAGGTTAGTATCAAGGTCTTAATCGATGATATGGCTTACATTAGAGATGAAAAAACACTAGGTTCATAAGGATATTCACTGTTTAATTACTTCTTTAATAATAGTGATGATCCCATGCCTATCTCAAATCCTTGGACCTGTGGATTAGCCAGGTTGATAGTTCCTGACGTCTTTATTGATGTCAATTTTATTTTAGAATTGGCCAATAGATATGATCCCCTGACCAAAACAATTAAGAGGGATGATGGAAAGCCCTTACTCACTTTGGACCAGAATACCTTCATGAAAGCCTTCAATGTATACTACCCCATGGCTATTGAAATAAATCTAAAGAGCCTAGATAATAGATACACTAGAGAATCTAGCATTGCTGCTAAGTTGATCAGGGATCATAATGTCCCTAAGAAAATGAAAACCTATATAGCCCCCATGCCAGGAGAAACCCCATATTTCTATAAGGATATTAATTTCTACATCAAATACATATCATATGCATTATGTAGAGTGCTTCAAAAGGATGCTGGAGAGGAGAGGACCACCTTAGATATCTTGATGATGGTGTTGGATATGCAGAGCCTTCATACCACTTCAAATTATGACTACATCCAGTATATCATTGACCAGATGCATCAAGGGTTTGTAGACTAACAGAGTAAGAAGGATCATCCAAGATTTATGAATTATTAAATCCTCATGCATTTGATCTTGTACTACAATTTCCCAGTTATGAATTGTTAGTTTCTATAGCCACAATGGTTTCACCATAACCAGCCTGACCCTGTTCAGTTTTGGCTCAGAGTATGGAATTATACATCTAGAGAGCAAGAGTTTTGTGCTTTTGAACATTAGATAATCTATGCACTTCTTAAGTGCATAGGTGTTGATAAACTTAGGTTACCTATTAAGGTAATCCAAATATGCAATGCCAATATCTTGATAAATGGCCAGGAGACCTTAATTGGGGGGATTTCTATTATGAGAATAATTTTACAATAATGAGGGTTTATGGTTGCTCCCACCCTCCACACATCCTATCATACCATGTACCGCCAAGGATAGCTACAATGGAGTTCATCAGGCAGCTCATTTTGATAGACAAGGAGCAGCTAGCATCGCACAGAAAGGGTACATTTACCCCTAGGCAATTCAGGATTTACAACTTCACTATTGGAAAAGGAGCTTTGGACCTAGTGAATGCCTTGATGAATCATTACAAGATGAATGTTTCCCTGCACATATATGTTGATACAGAGGGTTTCATCCTTGGTGCAAAGAAATTGTTGACACCAACCATCCCCTACACAAAAGAACATGAAGAGTGTATGGAGGAAGATTTAATAAGAAACATCTTGAAGGATGAGGAGGTGGAAAAAAGAGAAATTAAGTTCAATGAACTTATGGACCTGGAGAGGTAGGTGAAGAGAAAAGGAATGAAGTTTGGAGGTTTCTACCCTAACATGCCTTATCTGAAAAGGCTAGATGCTATGATTGATTCTCATACTCTCCTCTGCAATCAGTTAGAAGAAGCCTGGAGAAAGGCCATAGGGATTACTCAGAGTCAGAATATGATGATGACAGTGATCAAGGCATTCCTTCACCCACTGCCTATCCAGATTATCAAGTAGTTGCATTGGAGAATGCAGTTGAGGGGGAAGACATCAGTGACCTAACAAAGGTCCCATAGAAGGAAGTGACAAATGAGCCCCCACCCAAGAGACAAACAATAGAAATAGGGGAGCCTTCTAAGAAAAGGAAGATATATAGAGTTGGAGCTATGATAACTGGAAACAAGCCCTATGATCATTTATTGAGAAAACAGATCAGGGCAGGGAAGAAACTACAAAAAGATGCAGAAGAAGAGGAAGAATTACCTCTTAGGTCATGTACAGATGAGAGGTTGATGCATTAAGAGGAATTCCTCAAGGATGACAACTTCATTAAGACAAGAGAATTCAAAGATTTTCTCATATGGAATAAGCAACAACAAGTTGGAAAACAGTTGCAATTGGCAGGTGGTGATCCATTCACTTAGGAAGCCTTACAAACATTGGAGGATTATGATCCTGAATCTGAGGAGATCACACTAGAACAGACAAGACAAATGGTCAAGGTCAGTGGGATATTATTTGTGGAAGGCTGGGATTTGTCCTCAGCATTTATAATAGATTAGATAAGAAGGCAACCTGATGACGACTCAGGTTGGAGATATGATCAGAGGGTTTGGGTATAACCCCAAATCTCAGGCACTTGTAATGTGGAGCTTAGCTCCAAAAGATCAAAAGCCATCTATTTTAAATATTCAAGAAAATATGGAAGGGAATAAGATCATATGCACACTGGAAAATATAGGGTATTTGGAAATATCCCAAGTGATGACCCACTTTTCTCAGCTTAATGAGGCAAAAGCAACCCAACTATCAGAGAAATTGCAAAAAATCGCTAGTGATACTAGTGATATTGTTAAGGATAGGGAGATAGCATTAATAAAGATCAAAGAACAGGAAAAGATCATAGATGAGATGACTAGACAATTGCTAGAAATAACAGAGCCAGCCCCTGTTGAGCCAAAAGAAGTGATGGATGTTGAAATCCAAATAGAGGATATAGGGGAGACACTTGCTAGATCATAGCTAGGAGTCATAGAGCATAACAATGTTGTTTTGCAGGCATTGACTTCAATTTTGTAGCATAGAATTGACACCATCAAAGATAAGATTGATGTGGTGTATGGGGCTTATGGCAGGTTTCCAGGCTTACAAGCAGAGGTGGCTAATTTTTTGACAATTTTGAATCCCTAATATTCAACCTAGTCTGGAAGAACATCACTCTTTGAGAGGTTGGCATCTGTACAACCATTAAAGTCAGATCTTCCAGAAATAGTAACCATGGTTGGTACAAAGATAGAGCAGATTGGGGCTACTTTATCTTTCTTCAAAGTAAAAGCCAATCAAATTTAGGCAAAATTGAAGATGTTTTGGGTGAGTTATAGTAGGTTTGTACCCCTATTAGAACTAAGGATGATCAGATTAAGCCATTAGGGCTATGTGGATCAGAATTTGATAGTGTACTTCCCAATAAAGACATTTATGTATCTGATCAGGGAGAATTAGATATGGAGAGATTCAACAAACTTCTGGATGAGGCAATAAAGGCAAAAACAAACTGCAATAAATTCATTATAGATGTTAAAGGCATAAAATATGCTAGGTGGGAAAGGCAGAAGGCTCAACTAGAAAGTATTCAAAATTTTGAGTGGCCTAAAGAGGAAGATGTGACTACATGGGATGTCATGACAAAGCCCAAGAAAAAGAAGCATGTCACAGTTGACTTAGATGTCATGGATGAAGAATGAAGGACACATGGCACCTAATCTATGAGCACAGGAAGGTTAGTAATCTTGAAGAGATTAGTGTAGGTTAGCCTGTATTAGCGGTCACTAAATCTTATTACAACTATCAGATACTATCCTAAATAAATATAGACAAAGGTGCCAACATCCACAAAAGGACAAAGTGCAAATCAGATCTTATTCTCCAGCTGTGTCCTCCCACCGCTTGGAGTTTTCTTGTCTTTTGTCTCTTTCTATGTTTTTAGGGTTAGGTCTCCAAATCATCTGAAGCTTGTTGCAACCTTATCTTAAGGATTCCAAGATGATTTGAGACTATATATTTTTAATTGTAACCTTTTTGTAAGGGACCAGGAGTTGTAAATTTTAATAGAATTACAAGGCAGAATAAAATTGTGTCTGAACCTTTGTACTATCTTGTCTATCTATAAGTATTTGAAGCTTTAAGAAATCAATAAAATATTTTGCAATCTCTTTTATGCATCTGAATTGTCTCTTTAGATTTCTGTTATAGTTCTTGTGTGTTTATCTGTAAGGCATTTAAGCACACTGATCATAAGGTGATTGTGCAGTTACTTGTAAGTTCCTTCAAGGAAGGATTAAATTGTTTCAAGTAACCCAGCGAACATAGCATTAGTTTGAGGATTGGATGATAAAGTTGTAGGGATAGGATAGTTTATAAGGTATTCTATCTTTGTTGCAAGTGTTTTATTGATCACCTTACTATGGATTTATACAAGATATTGACTCATAGCCCGAGGATTAGGCACTGGTTTTATGTTTGCTAAGTAATTGATTTACAATCTAATACTTTCAAATTACTTAATCATATACACTGCAAAATAGATAATTACATTCAAGTGATTGTATTCTTAGGGTACAGTTCAGTTTGTTGATTCCTTGAAGAGAGGATCATTAGGTTGACCCTCCTAAAATCAAAAGGAAGAAGGACGAAAATCCTTATCTCATTAGTTTATGTTATCAAGACCATATCCTAGCTTATAATAATCCATTTTATATTAATCATTGCAATCTCCAAGGTATCTTATAAGTTGTTACAGTGAGGTCATATATAAAAAACCAGTGAATGAACTAGTCCACTAAAAACATTAACTGAAGAATCAATAATCTTCTATAGGTAATACATGTCTGAGTCTGTGGAGCTCAAAATAGAAGGAGGTGATAATACGTATCCCCAGTGTTATCAAATACCTCATCAATTAGCCTTTCTCTTGCATAAAAAGGAGTTTGCATTCAAGTGTATAAGTATACTGTCATTCTAAGGTTGTGCTGCAAGAAAAAGAGCTAACAAGACCTCGCAAATCAATTTTAGGAGACATCCCTAACAGTCTGCATCTACGGAGCCTGCACTATGAGCAACCTATGAACTCATATGGTTTGTGTAGTGCACCAGAATATAACTAGGCAACTTTACATTGTACACAATTTTACAGGATTGTTAACATGAAATCTACACAATGCACATAATTTACAAAAATCTGACTACTTAAAAATGTAAAGAGCTATACAAGAATCAAACAAGCCCATATCTACAACACTCACCAAATTTACAATAGAATAGAAAACCCACTATTTACAACTTATGCACACTAAAAATACAAATGACCTTCCCGTGAGCATGACTAGCTACGAAGGGAAGGAAGACCAACAACTATGCCTAAGAAGAAATGCCATACCCAAAAGAGGGATATTCTTGGATGAAATAAGAAAAAACAAATGACAACCAAGGAAATGAAAGAAAAGCAATAGAAAAACAAAGAAAACAAACCCAAAATAAATAAAAAAACCAAAAACCAAAATGCCAAGGCGGGCCTACCTGAAAATTTGTAATGTTAACAAGGGAAGATATGATAATCCTAAAGGATCATTTTTGTTATTAGCATACAAGGAAATAGTATCGAGTGACACCATTAAGTCAAGCACAATGGACACCAAACAATCAATTGTAGAGGACACCAAAAAAAAACAAGTGCAATGGTCACTGAAAATGTTAGTGCAAGTGACCACCGAAATCAATGAACACCGATATGCACTATCACTGATAGATAGTTCAAAGAGTAAACTGCCAACACAATTCATAGAGAAACCTAAGAGCAGTATGACTACAGAGCATACCGAGCACTAGTCTACCGAGAGACAGTTTTATTTCCAAGAAATGTGGATCTGAGTTACACGCCAGATAAAACACTTCAGTTTTATAATAGTTTTATGCTTAGCTGTAAAACCATTTCTTGAGGAACAAGTAAAGCATATGTAATTGTTTTAATCAGTTTAATTGGTTGTAAAAATGCAAACTAGGAGATCAAGGTCAAGTTGTAAACCTTTGATCATAGAGTTTTTATTGTAAAGTGTGAAACCTAAAAAGGTCAATATAATGTATAAATAGATGTAGTAATCAATCAAAACATTATGATTGTAGCCACAACAGACATCTATGGATTAGAAAGAGATTTTTATGCAGAAGGACACAAAAGACATAATTTAGTTATGAATAACAAGATTCAAGGCTTCCGAGTAGAACAGAGGTATTAATCAATCATTGTAGGTGATACATATACATTGTGAACTTGAAGGATCTATAATCAGAAATTCAAGATTGCATACCATCAGGTCAACAAGTATTTTTGACTACTCTCTAACAATTGTAGAAAATAGAAGAAATTATTTAACAAGGTGGACTTAACAATCTTAATGTAAATCTCTTAACTGAGTGCACACTTAACAGTGTTGCTAAATCTCTTAACCGAGTAGACCTAACTAGTCTAAAATGTTACTCATAACAGGGTAAGATCATCATAAGTGATCACACTTGTAGCCTTAACCGGCACCTTCCATTCTACAGATAGTGAAGCTTTGTGGGTTTCATCCCCACTGCAGTTTTTACCTTCTAACAGGGGTTTTCTGCGTTACCAATTCTTGTGTCATGTGTAACTACTTTTCATGAATGTTTCTATGAATTTTTACATGCAATTAAGTTTATGATTTGATATTACATGCATAAGGTATAAAAGCATCAATGGTTGGTAATGCAAGAACAAAGTACTAAGGGTTAATTGATAAAAAGTTTTAAGGGTACTGATTCACCCCTCCCCTCTCAGTACACACCATTCCATTATTCCAACAATTGGTATCAGACCTAGATCTCTTATTTGGAAAAGTTTAAATCACTTGAGAGAAAATATCATACAATAGAAAGGTACAAGCTTAATAAGAATATTGAGAATCAAAAATTGTAGATACGGATCTTCTATGAGCAATACACAGAAGCAAGAATCAAGATGAGAGAGATACTGGATGAAAGAAAAGTTATGGCATCTCGCTGCAATGAAATAGACTATCATGAAGAAGAGATACCTCATTTGTTTGAGTCATCAGGATCTACATCTACCAATACATCAGACACATATGAAGGAAGCATTACAAGTATGAATGAAATCAATCAACATATGACAGAACAACTAAAGGTACTGCAAATTGGTCAAGAGACACAGATGGTAAGAATGATTGATGTTATGAATAATGCTAGACAAGCTGAACAAGAAAGAACATTAGCTATTGATGACAAGAGGAAGATCACTGAAAAACTACAAGAGAGAGAATCTGAAATACAAAGAATTACTGAACATCATCATGAGATCACCAATCAAATAGTTCTTATGATTCATGAGGAAAACTGAGTGAACATAGAACTCAATGGGAAATTAGAAGCTATTGTTGAGCTAAGAGAAGAAAATGAGAAACTGAAGCATGAAGTAAGGATTCAATAGCAACATAATGATATGATCAAGAAAGTTGAAGAGAGTACAAAAAGAATGAATGATTTTCTGAATGGACAAAGGAGACTCAACAACAATACCAGTCTAGGGTATACTGAGCATGGAGAATCATCAAACCGAGATAATAAAAAAGATGTCTACATAAATCCAAGAACAAAGAAGTGGTCATGCAATCACTATGGAAAACCAATCCACACATCAAATGTTTGCAGTAGCAAAGCTAAAGGTATTCCTAAATCCACTTCTACATTCATAGGAAAATGTTATAATTGTAACAAGCATGGATACAAAGCACATGAATGCCTATCTAAGGTGAACCAACCAAAGAAGGAATCCTACATGGAAAATATTGTTCTACTTGCAAAATGCATGGGCACACATCTCTTGAATGCAGAAAAAAGAAAAAGAAAGCATGGAAACCAAAAGAACAAGAAAATTCTTATCTACTGAGAAGAATCAGTAACTCATATGTGTGGGACTACAACACATGGGAAAATTGCATAGAATGTGGTAGATATGGACACATAGCTTCAAACTACATGAGGAAATGGATAAAAAGTTCTAGGAATTGGACTAACTCTGAAATGGCATGCTTACACTATCATAGGGTCGATCACCTAAGCAAGGACTGTAGAGATCGAGTGACAGAGTCAAGCACTTTTTCTAATGGAAACACCATTGAAGATATCAGGAGAATGCGAAATCAAATGTGGAGGAAAGCTTCAGGCAAAGATGATGCTAGACCAAGCACTGCAATTGGTGACACCTCATCCAATGGATCTGGTGATATCACCACCCCCACCTAAGCAAACAAGTAAGTACAAAACTTTACTATACAAAGCTATATTTTACATCAGTTCCAATATTCATAGATAAATATGCCAAATTAGCATGAATGGAGATGCGCTAAGGTATTAATTGTTATGAATTTGTGAATCTAATCCCATTGGTTAATACACACCGAGCATCGTCGGTGTACATATAAAATCCAAGTTGTTAATGTAAATTGAGCATCATTGGTAATCATGTAAAAGACATTCAAGTCTTCGCTACATACCGAGCACCATCGGTGAACATGTAATAAGTGCAACTAAGATTTCACTTACCCCGAGAGTTGTATTTTCACTAAGGATGAAGTTGGTATAATGCCTGAGTGTCATTTTTACCGAGTGGTATCTAAAGTATTAATTGCACCACTTACGTCATTTGCTATAAATAGGGCAATAAGAGCTCATTTCACTCACCATGCAAAAATGAGAAAACATCATAGTGAACAAAAGCGATGAGTTTGCAGATTGATCCACAATAGATTCAAAGGTGACTACAATAGATTCCTAGCATCCACAGTGAAGAGCGCGTAAGTACCAAGACTTACCAAGCTCACAGTTCATTTACGGAAGCCTTAGTTTCAAGAAATATGGAAACCACTTCATGAGTTTCCAAGATCAAGAATGTGAAGGACAAGAAGGTCAACCTGATCAGAAACTCTACCTGTGAAGAGCCCAAGTATAAATTTTTCCCTTAGGTTGCTTCACAACCCAACAACCAAGGAGCGTTCTCAAGCATACCTCCTAGGGTTTTTTTATTTGAAGATGTCCGAGCATATATCCACTGCAAGATTTCAAAGATTGGAGATCTTGAGGTTGAAGAAGCTTACAAGAAGCTTTGCACAGATGGAAACCTGTAAGATGAACATAAACACATTAAGGTGAAAGGGTTAACAAATGCCCTAATGTTTCCAAAAGATTTCAAGACCAAATGGATTCAGATAATACTCAACAGAGTACATGATAGGAAAATATGGTTGGATGAACCGAAACTAATCGCTAAGGATGTAATACACATAGTAACTGGTTATCCAGTAACTGACAAGGCCAAAGCCCTAAAACATCGTTCTCGCCCTAAGATTGAAAAAATGACAGGTGCAGTATGGGGCAATGGAGGTTTAAAGGTTAATTCCATCATCGATCCAGAGATGAAGTTCGGTGCATTTGTACTTGGTTACAAGGTATTCCAAGCTAGGAGATTGAATGGCATAGAATGTGGAGCAGTTGACACTGCATATAAGATTGTGAAGAAAGGACTACAACTGGATTTATCCGAGCTTATACTGAAGAAACTAGAGGAGAACATGAGGACAATTAGGTCAGCAAGGTCTAATTCATGTAAGCTCAGATCACTCCTCATGTGTACATTTTTCTATTTCCAGTATTTCATCCCATCTATCGGTAATGTCAATTGGGACACAACCCGACCAATCACTGCCCAAATTAGTGAATTCATTAAGTCACTAGGGGAAACATTTACATAAGTAATGGATGAATACTTCACTACCTTCAAAGACAAAATGCAAAAGAGAATGAGGATACCTGCACAATTGGTGGAACAGTATAAGGATGACATATGTTTCATGGTGGATATCGACACCACTTTAATCAAACCAGCTGTACCAAGAACAACATGGTTACCACCTCTAGATTATGAGATCAACATTGATCGTGCTACAAATTCTATTGAATCATTACTGAATGAGGTAGTCACAAATCATTGGTAAGATTTGGAACCTATGAGGAAGCTAAGGCTAGAATCAAAACTAGCCTAGCAGTGAAGAAGATAGACCGAAAGAAAACAAAAATGGTGAAAACACTTGAAAAGAAACTTTTGGTAGATGATGAACAATCAGAACAACAAGATGTCACCGAGGGACAGTCACCCGTCGGTCAAGATGAAAATTTGAGTGATTTTGAATATACTAAGTAAGATGCACCACCAACCAAGAAGGCAAAGGTAGAAAATGTGACAGCTGCATCAAGGACCAGAAGTAAAACTTCCAAAGCTGTAGACTCATCACTGGTAAAGAAAGGCACAGTGAGGACTTACAAGAGAAAGCCTCAAATTAGAAAAACAACACCGAGGCAAAGAAGAAGATACATCAAAGGTAAAGAGGATAAGGAAGATATTGAGCAGGATGAGAAGAACAAGGAGTTAAAATAGAAAATCTCAAGGTTCCTCACACAGTTGATGAAGTTGCACAATCAATCATCGACACCTGGAGCATATCACACCGAAAGATAAGACAATGGCTAACCTTGTCTCCCAGAGATCAAACCAAAATAGAAGAAGCCGTAATAAAGGCAATGGTAGCATACAAATATGT
Organism: Thuja plicata; assembly: GCA_018584345.1. Classification (NCBI taxonomy): domain Eukaryota; kingdom Viridiplantae; phylum Streptophyta; class Pinopsida; order Cupressales; family Cupressaceae; genus Thuja; species Thuja plicata. The sequence continues at coordinate 218,500 of MU225998.1, forward strand.
ACCAATTCAATTCAATAATAAAATGCCATAAGAGCTTAGTAAAATGATATCAACAAGGTGGACTTATGCACTGCATATAGAGAAATAGATTAGGGAAAGATCCCTAGTTACAATCATGCCACCCGAGTCAAAAGTTGAAGAAATTGATGAAATGATGAAGAAGCATGCAAAGAAATTTTCAGCTAAGATGAGAGCATACAAAGTACTAGAGGGAAGATTAATAGAGCTTGATACAAAGAGAAAAGAGACTTGGAATGAAATTTTCAATGCCCCCTAGTAGGTAGTGGCTCTTACCAAGAAACCACACTATGAAGAGAAAGATGCCACACTGAACCCAAAACACATTTTCATCAATGATACTGAGGACATCAATCCAGTTGAGTTGACAACATAGGCAAGCAAGGCCATGGATGGAGTAGCTCAGATTTTACAATCATTAGGGGATTCAACAGAGATCACAATCAAAGATATAACACTTATTTATTCTGATGATGATCCCAAGAAGGATGAAGATGTAATTGATGCTAGTGAGCAAGCAAAGGAAAAGGATACCACGGATGTTGAACAGGAAAATATACCAGGTGACATACCATTATTGATACAAGCTATCAATATCATTATAGAGGCAAAGGAGAAGACACTTGAACCTAATGCAAACACACCAATGGACACATGTGATGATCAAGGGAAGCAAAAGAATACAAATGAAGAGTAGAAAGCATTAAGTGGAGAGGAGAAACCAAGTGATGCCACCGACAAGAACACAGAGGAAAAAAAAGCTGTAGAAATAGACAAGGTTGATGTAGAGACATCTACTACCGACCAACAGGTCAATACCGAGCAGCATACAAAAGGCAGCACACCTCCCGCACAATCACCAAAATCAACAGATAAAGAGAAGGAACTTGCAATAGTCCTTCATTCCCCTGCTTCCAACACTCTTACAAAGAAGAAAAAGAAGAAAAAAGCTCCGGTAACATTAGATGAAATTATTGATATACCAGAGTGTGATCTTAGAACATTGGATCCAGAGTCACTTACCAAATATGGAGAATTATGCAGAAGGAAAGAAATACAGGACAAGCTCAAAAAGGAGCACAAGAACTCACAAGTCCTGGAGAGCACAAAAGAAATATTATTGCAGATTATTCTTGACACCAAAATTGATCAAAATGCTCCAATACTTGATCAATTAGCAGTTCTGATCAATGCCATTACATCATAGAATGTAGATGCAGACAAGTTCATTAAGGAACATGCAGAGCAAAAGCGTCAATACAAATTAACTGAGAAAATCAGCTAAGAAAAGAAGGTAAAAATTTATGAATTAGTTACTACAATGGAACCCATAATATCAGAAGTAGTTAAACTAGTTCAAAAGTTGTGCACAATAGAGCATTTCACTACCGAGCATAGTGAAAAGATAGGAAAAATATATGAGGATATTAAGGCTAGTGTACAAGGTCTCACAACCGAAGAAAATGCGTTCTAGTTGCATTATGAGAAGATTGTAGAAGAAAAATGGTTGAGACTAGAACTTCAAAAGGCTAAAAGCAAAATCAGAGATGAGGTAACCAAGTTGTTGCAGGCTATGTTACTCCTAAATCTCACAGTGTTGTTAAAACATATGACTTCAACAAAAGCATTGATTGCCACCCTAGAAATGTTTGTTACAGAAAGTATATATGACATGCATGCCAGACTCACTTTGGAGTACATGACCCTTGAGCACTTCCAAGAGAAATGGGAGAAGATAATAGAAGATATTAAAAAATCCCATTCCCACATACTTGGCAAGTTGTAAGTATTACACCTTTGTCATTATTATAGAAAAAAGGGGGAAACTATATGTGAAAGGGGGAAACTATATGTATAAGAAGATTATTATATGTATACATGTAAAAAGGGGAAAATGTAAAAAAGGGGAAAACATGTACATAAACCATACTGAGGCATGCACATAGGGGGAGTCATTGACAAGGTATACACTTGGTGTAGATACTAAACATTTCAGTTTGCACATATCAATTTTGGTACTAATGCCAAAGGGGGAGATTGATAAGCCTAAAGGATCATATTTGTCATTAGTATACAAAGAAATGTTTTTTGGATTGTTGGTAACATGATCACCGAGTGACAACATTCAGTCAAGCACAGTGGACACCGAAACAGTCAAGTGCAGAGGACAACAAAAATAGACAAGTGCAATGGTCATAAAAAATGCTAGTGCAAGTGAAAACCAAAATCAATGAACACTAATATGCACTATCACCGACAGATAGTTCAAAGAGTAAACTGAAAACATAGTTCACAGAGCAACCTCAGAGCAGTATGACTACAGAGCATACCAAGCACCAGTCTACCAAGAGAGTTTTATTTCTAAGAAATGTGGATCTAAGTTACACACCATATAAAACACTTCAGTTTTATAATTAGCTTTATGCTTAAATGTACAAAAATTTATTGAGGAACAAGTAAAGCATATGTAATTGTTCTAATTAGTTTAACTGATTGTAAACATGCAAACTAGGAGATCAAGGTCAAGTTGAAAACCTTTGATCATAGAGTTTTTATTGTAAAGCGTGAAACCTAAATAGGTCAATACAATGTATAAATAGATGTAGTAATCAATTAGAACATTATGATTGTAGCTGCAAAAAACATCTATGGATCAGACAAAGAGTTTTATGCAGAAGGACACAATAGATAGAATTTAGTTATGAAGATCAAGATTCAAGGCTACCCAGTAGAATAGAGGTATTAATCAACCACTATAGGTGATACATATACATTGTGAACTTAAAGGATCTATATTCAACAATTCAATATTGCATACCATTAGGTTAACAAGTATTTTTTACTACTCTCTAACAATTGTAGCAAATAGAAGAAATCCTTTAAGAAGGTGGACTTAACAATCTTAATGTAAACCTCTTAACTAAGTGCACACTTAATAGTGTTGCTAAATCTTTTAACCGAGTAGACCTAACCAGTCTAAAATGTTACTCCTAACATGGTAAGATCATCAGAAGTGATCAAACTTGTAGCCTTAACCAACACCTTCCATTTTGCAGATAGTGAAGCTTTATGGGTTTCATCCCCACCACAGTTTTTACCTTCTAACAGGGGTTTTCTGCATTACCAATTCTTGTGTCACGTGTAATTAATTTTCATGAATGTTTCTATAAATGTTTACATGCAATTAAGTTTATGATTTGATATTACATGCATACGATAGAAAAGCATCAATGGTCGGTAATGCAAGAACATAGTACTAAGGGTTAATTGATAAAAAGTTTTAAGGGTACTGATTCATCCCTCCCCTCTTAGTACACACCATTCCATTATTCCAACAAGATCGAACACTATTTACTCTGCCACTAATCACCATTGACACCTCGAACACACTTCTTCCACTATTTCAGCTTGAGAACCTCAGCTTATGAAAATGATCTACTCTACTTCTCAGACAATTTACTTAGAGGTAATTTGTTTGTGGTAAATGTAAAATTCCAGAGTAAATGACCTTATATAATGCCTCAAGGGAGTGCATTAATTGCTAATTACCATTCCACAAAAAAATGTAAACCATCAAAGTTTGGACTCTGAGGCGTCTAGCGATCACCTCTTCTAGAGAGGGTGGAAAAAACAACACCAGAACCCTGGGGTCCAAAAATCATTAGCTACTGGGGGACGACGCTACGAGATCCAGATCCCAAAGAAGACCAGAAAAGAAACCAAAAAAACAAAGAAAAAGCAATGACCCGAAAGAAGGGAAAAAGAAAAGGGGGACCCAATATTTTAGTAACAAAATGTAGGGATGGGTATGTAGGACATAACAAATGGCAACTCACTGGGATAGATGCCTCGTGCATTTGAGAACTCGAGAATCTACACCTAGAGAAACCAGTGTCTTATTATCATTAGATGTACCTTTGTTAGTATGGTTTGGGGTGTTTGGAGAATCTAACTCGCCATGATCCAGATGTTCACCTCCATCCAGTTGTGAGTGTGTACTTTGGAAAGGGGACACAATAGATAACTTCCAGGAGAAATAGAGAAGCCACACTAACTTAGCAAGACTAGTGTCATAATAAATCTTGTGCAACCTTAGGTTCTGGGGCTTTTCATTCTCCTCAGGTTTTTTCTGTTCTTTTTTTTTGGAGATGGCAAAGGTGGTACTTCTTTCATCGGAGTCTTCAAGCTTAGCTTGTTAGTGTGATGGTACTTCTTACACCTTTCCATCCATTTTTCTTTTTTGAGTCAGAAGAAAATTTCTGGTCCGGGATACCTTTTAATGTTCTCATCACAATCTATTGAGAGTGTAACCGATCTATCCTCAAAAATAATTTCCCTTGTGGTCCTTTCTTTCTTTCATGTTGCTGAATAAATAAGCCTATTTCTTTAACTAGTGTTGAGTGTAAACAAGTCTGAACCCAATGAAGACTATCCACTACCTTTAACATACATCTAAGGCTTTCCTCGGATGAGGGCATGACCAACTATCATCTAAGCAATGAATTTAAGACCACCAAAATGCATAAGGAAAATCTCCCAATGTTTCACTTGTTCTACAAAGCGTTCCCTCCTACTAGAAGATGACAAAATGTCGGGGTCCAAGAAAAAATGATGCAAAAAGGAAAATAAACAAACCCAAAACAACACATAAGCAAAAGACCCGAGACTATTTACAAGGGAGGTGCACCAACCAGGAGCATCAGGGTTACTTACAAGCTGAATATACATATGGTACAACATACAAAAGGGAGGAACTCCACCCTTACCTCATTCAAAGTAATGTTTGAGGAATTGCGCATTGATGATCAACGAGACAACTTCTCCTGTTAAAAAACTAAGGTGATAGGTGTTGGCCCCAAAGATCTTGGATATCTGGTATTGCCCAAGCCAAAGCCTTTGGAATTTAGTATACTTTCCTTTCTTTTCTCGGGCTTTGTCCCACAATAGGACTAAGTCTGAAGTCTGAAAAGCCTTATATTGGGCTTTCTTGTCAAACCAACGTTTGACCACTGCTTGGTGCCTTGTGAAATGTTCGATTGTGTTATCTCTTTGTTCTTCCAATCGTATCAAATTGAGGAGGCAAACCTCCACAATGTTATCTTGAGTGTTGAATTATTGCATGAACTATAAGATTGGGATTTGCAGGTTTATCAGGAATACCAGATTCTAACCATAAACTAGATGGAATAGAGAAGTTCCCAAGGTGACTTTAATTTGAATACGATCTTCCCAGAGAGCGAATCTAAGCTTTTTGTGCTAATCCTAGGGATTCTTCTCAAGAAGGTGTTTGATTACCTCTAAAAGGTTTTTATTGGTTGACTTTGCTACTCCATTGCCCTATGGATAATAATTACTAGAAAACTTGAGGGTAATGTTCCTGTGGTAAGCCCATTCCAATAGTTGGGCTGAGGAAAACATCAGACCATTATCACATACGAGTGCGAAAGGCATTTTGAACCTGGTGACTATGTTTTCCTAAATGAAGTTGATTACCACATCCACCATGTTATTTTTGCATGTTATGGATTCAAACCACCGGGTATAATAATCTGTAGTGGTCAAAATGTATTGGTGATTTGCGGATGAGTTGGGGTTTATTTCCTCGATAAAATCAAATGCCCATTGGGCAAAAGGCCTAGCTTTGAAAATATGCTAGAGGGGCATTGTCAGGTTTCACTCTCAAGAGGTAGTAGTTTAGCATGTGTGGAACTTCCTCACATGTGTGTAAATGCCTTTAAAAATATGAGGCCAATAGTACCTGGCCTGGAGGATTTGGTGGGCAGTGGCATCAGCCGACCCGTGCCCAGTTCCAAAACGGCCATAGAATTCTTCTATCAGGCTCCATGCTCTATTACGATAAGTCATCAGTCATTTATCATGACATGTATACTGGCTCCAGACTTGCTTAACTATGAGTTCTAAGTCACGCATTTCCTAGAGGCAAGTGACTCATTTTCTTAGTGCGAACAAAAGTTTGAGGATCAAAGCCTCGTACTTCATGACAATGTTGATGCAGTCAAACAACAATTGGTAGGATTTTCCTCAGGGGTTGATTAATTATACCCCGGCCCCACAATCCTGCTTGGATTTGGATCCGTCAAACTTTAGGAGCCAAAGGTCATTGTAATTGCAGTAAGGTCTGGAAGGCTAGGTAGTGGATGTTATTGGTTTGGAAAGGGGAGAAGGTTCTGACATGCCTTTCAGAGGGAAAGACATAGGGGTCAAAACTTCCTTTGGAGGAATTTTTGGTGGGGCCTCCTCAATAAGAGATCCTTTGGATGTGCTCATGAGTGGACCCCATCGTTCCATAGCCTCTTCTTTGCATTTTTTTTGCTTAGAAATTTGAGAGAGGAATATTGGCGGCGTTGACACATGGTGGGCACTCCAACTTGAAATGTTTTTGGCAGTGTACTCTATACCATGTATCTGATAAGAGGGTAGTTAAAGATGCATCTCTGTTGTGAAAGTTAATGATGTATTTCAACTGTATGACAAGATCATGAACCCTCTAGGTGATAACAAGGTCTTCATCGAGGAACGTCCCGTCGGGAATAAAATCTAGGGTCAAAATCTATTTAGCTTTGTACAATTCAGGTTTTAGTTTAGCGAACGCTATCTTTCTCACCTGACCATAGTCAGTGAGGGATTGTTTCATCCGGGGTTCACTTTCCAATTTGATCTAATTGGATTCCCCTCTCTAGCAGAGCCATAAGTGGGAAAAGTTGGTCGACATATATCTTTAGGGACTTGGACCATTTTTGACTCAACAACATCCTGTATGATTCAGGGATGTCGACCACTTGGATGTCGATAATGCTGGACAATCAAGAGTCTTGGACAAGTTGTATCTGGAAAGTTTTCAACTCATCTACCATTTTAATAGTAGTCTTGTCCAATTGGACTACTGCGCCCTTAGAAGGCATGGTGACTAGTTCGAGCTTCTTGAAAATAGATAAGAGCATGACTTTACCTGAAGCTCCAGAGTCCACCAAGAAGTTGTGTAAGTTTTTGCCATGAATTTTGAGGCCAAACAGAAAGGGAGGATCCTCGATATTTCCCTGGAATATAGTCGTGTTGGCATCATCAAAAGTGACAGTCTTTGGTGGGCGATTGCAATTTTTTGGGTTCTGTAAGTACTGTAAGAGGGATTTCCTCTACTCGGTACAATTGAGTAACAATTCCATTAAGGTCATGGTGGTGGAGATGTTTTCCATCACCTTCATGATGTCAAATCACCCTTTCGGGATCCATTGGTTCTTTCCTATGAAATACCAGGCGTGTTTAGGGGTAGGTCCCTTCGGAGGAGGTGGTTTAACATTCTCAAGGGGCTCTACTAGGATATTTTTACTTTTTAAGGGGAGTCTACATGGTGAAGGGGCCTTTTTGGATTGGCTGCTTGTGTTGTAGGGAGTCCAAGAATTGGTGAAATCATTAAATTCGAAGGCTAGTATGGAATCATCGAAGAGCCCCTGTAGATCAAGTTCTTCTTCATCTGCTCCAAAGAAGACAGTCTCACAAGCAAAAGAAAAGTGATGAGGCTTGATGTGGGATTCGAGAGGGGTTTGGTCAACTAGTTGTTGCCTATCAGACTAAGAGATCTGAATGATCTTCTCTAGAGTGGCGTAGTTTATCTTAGAATGTGAACCAATTTCATGCAACTAACACCATGAATTCAAGGGGTGGATTTCAGTGAGTTACACAGAGTGACTAGGACCACTACTAGACTGGTTTGGGGGGACACCCCCATTGTTTGGTGTATTGTTCCATTGCTACTTGTTGGGTCAATCATTACCATTTGTGTTGTTGTTATGATAATTATGGGGCCTAGAATTGTTATAATTTTGTTGTCCCAAAGAGATATTTACCCACTGAGAGGAATTTAGATTATGGGACGTAGAGGGCCCCATCTTCAACTATCCCATGTCCATAGTGAGAGAAGACACAATTCACCGGAGTGATTCAACTTTGACACACAACTGGGTAATTGGGTCACAGTGTGGTGACTGAGGTAGTGGGTTAGCAGTAGCAGCACCCAACATTGTGGGAGTTAATCCCCATACACGGACGCCTAGAATAAGGGTACTCCAGATGGTTGAGGCATTGATTTTTGTGGTTGTGTCCAATGCGCATACTCTGGGCCCAAAGGATTTTGGTCGTAGGTGGGGTAGATATACCGGGGCACCAGGTTCATCATTGGGGCACCCATTGCTAAGTTGGGGTTATATCCCCCCGCATGGGTACTTCCCCCGGGCTGCATGTTATATGAGACACTTTGTCTGATACCGCTAGAAGCCTTACTTAGGTTTTAGGATAGTTCTAGGGCGAGGTTGTAAACCTTCACCAGGGTGTCCATTTCATTAGCGGCAGTGGTTCTCTAGAGGAGGGTTGCAATGAATGGCTCCAGAGAATTGAGGTAGGTCTAGATAGTCACTTTGGTGGATGGGATGAAAGGACCTGCACATTGTTTTAGGGCTCTCTGAAACTGATGGTTGAAGGTTTCCAGAGGCTCATTAGGTTCTTTTCTGATGGAAATAAACTAGATCTGAGACCAAGTTGGGTCTAGGTGGACATAGAAGGCTGCCAAGAAGGAATCCTCCATGTCCTGCCAAGTATTTATAGAATTAGTAGGAAAGTTCAAATGCCAGTTTAGTTCACTTTCCCTGAGGGATAGCGGGAACATCCTTCTCACTATGTCATTGTGTTGGATATGATGAATGTTCATGGAAACCTTATAAGCTTACAAATTTTCTCCCATGGTCTAGGGATCTAAGTGTTCATATTTTGGGTAGATTTTCTCCAGATGTGAAGGAAGATTGTTAACTACATTGGGGAATTGTCTCATTGGGGAACCAATGTTGTTAAAGTACGTAGCCACTGGGACCGTTAGATTTAAAAGGACAATATTGGTCATTTGAATGGGTTCAGGAATTAGAGCACTCTGAGAAGTTGTAAGCCCCAACAAGTGACTCAAGGGTTGCATCTTCTGGTAGGTCCTTTTTCCTTGGACAGGGGGGTTTGATTTCATCAAACTCTCTGGGGTTTGAGGTCGACTGAAGTATTATTTCAAAATGCAAGGGCGAGAATGAACCTAATTTATGGAAATTTTGGTTTCTAAAACTACTGCTTGGGGAACCCTCAGGAAGTGTGGTATCAAAGTTTTCCAAGGAGGATGAGCTCATGCCCTCCTTCTAGCACCAGTTTCAATTGACAGGACTTTGTGAGGGCCCCACCAACAGGGAGAGAGTTGTCACCGGGTACCAGCATATAGACCAAATTTTCTTGAAGAAGTTTATTGGAGAGCGGGCTCTCCTGGCCTCCAAGCACCTGGTAGTCAGGTCATGACGAGGCAGGGGTAGCTTAGTTGGACAAGTGACTGTTTCTGTTGAAGGGATAGTTGGTTTTAGCTCATCAACCTTCTAGGAACTTCAAAGGACATTGGGGGTTTCCTGCAAGCATGTTTAGTTTTCCAAATAAAATATAAAAAGCTGGGTTGAGGTTAGAATAATCACCTATCTATAGTCATATTATAAAATTCTGAAACATCAACAAAGCTCTAAATAATTGACTAACAAGAAACACCAAATGCATACATGATTATTAACCAAACATACATCAGTAGTAGAGTAAAGTATTTTATCAAACCAATAAAGAACTAGAGCAAAGGACATAAGGAAGCATACACCATGAAAGTATTCACTAACTCTGGAACTAGAAATGACACAAAGTGTGGTGCTAAGAGAGGTTTCACATTCCTTCATTAACTTCATAAGTCTAGCATCGCTGGTGATTACATTCATGGCTCCTGGGGAGCATTAATCTTATGCAAACTTGAACAAAGTAACTAAACTTAAGAACATCTAGATAGTAATCGCCTATGGACAAGAAAATCATCAATTTGTTGACCCTTGGAATGGCGTCAGTCTTATTATGTATAGACATATTATCTACATCGGGGCCCTAACCTATACAACCTACTTACATTAAATTACAATATTCATAGTCGGTACTACCTACGCTGTCATGATCACCTTACTATATACAATCATTTGAGAAGACAAGAGAAAAAATAAAGAAGGAGAAAAGTCCCAGAAAATTACCATCGGGAAGAGCACTCTCGTACTTGTATACATGATAGTACATCCTAGATGACTTAGGCCATATGACCTCATAAATGTGTTTCTAGTTCTCAGCCTTCGAGTACCATTCATGTACGCTAGGTATTAAATGTTGGAGCAGTGCCTTGGAAATGGGGAGACATTTGCAGCAAACATTTCTTCCTATCACCATCAGGTCACGAAGTAACACCCCACACCTGACAACAAATCTTGGATAATGATGGGTCATCTTTGGAGAAGCTAGCAACATAATTCACTATAAAGAATACAAAAATGGAACCTAGAATTCTGGGCTTCGGGAGCTTACGCTCAAATAATAAAGAATTATGATGACTGAACCTTCCCAAGAGGGAGAAATTCCCAAAGACTGAGAAATTTTATTGACCTTTGAACTTTTGATAAGCCTCCAAAATCTAGAGTATACTTTCTTCATCCACGTATTTCAGACAATCTCAGTGATTGATGGAGCTCTCAAGATGATTGTCGACATCTCTGGCATTTTCTTTTAATTTTGAGGCTATCCTGGTGGCATCAAGGGACTTGAGCACCATTTGGGAGAGTCACGCCATTACAACACTATCAAAATATCTGAACGGTGGGAATTGTGCCTCATCAACTTCATCAAACTTGCTAAGTTCAATATCAATGGGAGTATATGTCCCTGGACTAAATGGATTAGCCGAAGTAATCTCCTTAACAAATACAGATTATTGGTCCAGTGAGGCCTGGACTGTAGAAAGATGTTCCTCCAAAACCCTTACCAGTTGCTTACCAACCTTAATTTTGAATGCAATTTTGGAACACTGGGTCTTGGGGAACCTGTATGGCTCATCCCCTAGGATGTTCTTCGCGGCCAATCCTTCCTCCCCAAGATTCATAATTTCTCCCAAGCCATCCCTCCATTCCTCATATTTTTCTATTTCTCCTTGCCACTGGGGAAAAATAACCTTCATATGATTCATGATGTCCTGTGCTTGGAAGAAGTCAGGGAGGGTCTCAAACATGAAGCTCCTTATCTCTCTGATTTGTCTGACTATCCATTCATCGACAACCATCATCTTCTTCTTCATTATTCTCAATACATCAATATCATCCTATGGGAGAGGTGTTCCGAATGTAGACAGTCTAGGTGTAATGGAGGAGAGGGGTTGTGTCAACTCTGTTAGGAGCATGAGAATATTGTGTTCGTATTTTTCATCTCCTTTACCCTCTGGTATTATTTCTCATATCATACGTGAATGTACTGACTTGCCTCATTTAAGAGATCCAACTCTCCTTTCTTGTCCCTTTATCCCAAAGGGACCTCTGTAATCTTATAATCTTTGGCATCTATCTCAGACTCATCTTTATCTATCGGTGGGGATGCCACCACATTTCCATCTAGATCCCTCCAATTATTATGGAGGGTATGAGCGCTTTGGGGCTTGTTCATTGCCTGGCCTTTGACCAACATTTCAACTAGTGATAATGTGGCCATTACCATCATCGGAGCTTTTCTTCTTCAGGATTCTACCAACCATTGTGGCGGTCCCACCGACCTACACACTACCATCCCTGAACTTGAAATGTCCCTGGGTTTTTTCTCAGGTTTCTCCATTGATGCATCCTTATTAGTATTACCAGGATTATAACCTACATTTCCTCTATCCATCTCTACACTATCCCCCAAGAAGTTCTTTATTGGTGTGCAAAAGAGTGCCAGTTGTTGGGGCGACTCGTTCAAATCTACCATTTCAAGTGTTGTGATGGCTTGATCCATTTGTGTATCCTGGCGTGGTGATTCTCCTTGGTTACCTGTTGTGATTTGGAGCATGGATTTTGGGGGTATAGTTGTTCCCGTGTTTCTGGTTCCCATGTTGCCAACAGTTGCTCCTCAACCCACTTATCTTCTTATTCATTTTCTTCTGTTATCTTCCTACCAGATTCCTCTTCTTTTTCTTGGGACATCCTTTCTGCCTCCCCTCTTTTCTCTTCTTGTGTGGAGACATCAATTTCTTGTCCTACTGTTTCTTCTAATGCCTTCTCTACCATCCCATGTAGACCCCCCAAATCATTGATCTAGAAGAAGTCATCAACATTAATTTGGGATATATTTGGGGGATCTTTTGGAGGATTCTCTTTGTTAGTGGAGGAGGAGAGGACTTTGACCTTAGTTGTGCCTATGGGTTTAGAGATAGGGTCTCTATTATGTGGAGGCTTATCTTCTTTCTACTTCTTTCTTCTCTGGAGTAGTACTTCGACCGTCATGGTTGGTTCTTCTTCTTTGACTTCCTTGTTGGTGGACATGCCAAGCAAGATAGCCATGGAGGGGGATACACTTGATGGGGGACATGATCCCACCAAAGTAGCTTTGAGACTAAATTTTACCCTGGAGTTGGATGCATCTAGAAGCTTCCAGGAGTGTTCTAACTTTTCATTCAATTGCTTCTTCGGGGGGGGGCAAAATGGGGTCCAAGGACTAAGAGGATGTACCCACTTTCTATTTCCCTTGGGCTTTGAATTGTTTTGCCACCTGGGATATTGATCCTGATGCTTCCAAATAATGAATCCCCTTTCAGACACTCTTCAGACAAACCTTCATGAAATATGCGTGGCTGCGCTCAAGTACAGTCTCTAAAATGACCTCCATCTTAAAAAATTCTAGTGTTTCCAAATCCATTAGAGGAAGGTCCATCTTGTCAATACATATTTATTTATACTTGGGGTCTTCAAGTGACCCGTTATTAGAAAAAGTCCGTGGAAAAATCTGGAGTTTGACATGTTCCATCAAACCTTTCGACATCCTTGAGTAATGTTGATTTCAGATGTCAAAATCATTTTTGCAATCTACCCAAAAATATTCTATGTGCAACACATGGGGGTTGGTTTCCCGATGCATTGCCTTCCCTAATCGTCCATGCGTGGCTAAGTGAAAATTTATCCAAACCTAGACTACTTAGCTCATTCTCTGCTTCCTGGGCCGCGACGAGGGAGCAAGTTTACATACCACATACGAATAGGAAAGATACAGAGGTGATTTTTTGGTGGCCATTAGGGCGTGCACCTCCAGAATCTGCCTACAAAATTCCAACAAAATGATTTTGTCCCCACAATGCTTGGGCAACAGAAGTGGGTTCTCAAAAAACCTAGTCACCCGAATGTATGTATGTTGTGCAAACTGGATAAAATAACATCCCCACCAGCCTACCAGAGCCATGGCCTCCTAGGACATTTTGAAGCCCACATCATTGGTGAGCGCCCTAATCTTGTGGAAAATAAAGGCATCATTTACTCTGCAAATTTTTTGGAAACTTTCATGCCACTGAATCTGGGGAAAGTGATCCCATGGAGTGGCCTGTGTGCTCTCAGTCCTGAGGATGCCAACTATGCTTAGTCATCAGATTGCTGCATGATACCGAGATAGGGACCAAAAGACGTAGGAGGTCATGTAATACTTGTACTCCTCCCCAACCTTTCTCATATGGGTGGCCACATGGTTGGAAATAATAGCAGCCTAGTCAAAGTGTGCCTTGTTGGTGGTCATACAATACATGAATAATACATCCATGGGGAGAATTCATGGGCATGTGGCTCCCCAAAGATCCTGCACAAAAATATAATTTAGGCCTGGATAGGATCCCTAAAGTTGAAGTAAGGGATATCCATCTGCATCTTCTTCTAGTCCCAGAGCAGAATTTTCAACCATTATGAATTGAGGTGGCACCAGGCCGCATCACCTGCCTCTAAAAATTGATCTATTGAAGCTGCCAAGGTGAAAACAACAACATCTGAGAAGAATAGGATGTGCCACCCTGTGGTGGCATCATGGTCCAAGGAGACGATGGGCATCACATAACCTTGGGGGATGGGTGAGACCAACACAACAACTCCAGTGGTCGGGTTGTAACATTTGGCCAGGAGCAATATTAGCTCTGGTGCTTGCACCGAGTAAGGAAAACTGGTTGTTTGAATGATTTTGGATGTCACTAAGTTAACTAAGATCGATTCATTAGCTCTTCATTTTTGGTGGATTACTTAGATGAGGCCTTTTAGTTCGGCCCAGGTGCCAAAATCCATGTCTGTGACCTCTCTCCGGGTGGATTCAATTCGGGATCCCAAAATTATCCCACCTTTCTTGTATTTAAGACTCAATGGGAGCTTCTCTAAAGCCCTCTCTACTTTAGAATTTTTGGTAGTGCCTGTTGAAATTATTGGGAGCTCAGGACTCCTTGAGGGTGATCCAACTAAAGCCATTCCTTTCTCACTTTGACCTGGATCTGTAAAACTGGACAACCAGTAATATATATAAACATTGTAAGTAAGGATTCAGGGCTCCATAACTTTGGGCATTACTTCACCTGCCATCTTTGAGAAATAAATCATTATTTATGATTAATAATATCAAGGATATTGTCTCTATGGTAAGAAACTCATAAACATGTAAGACTTGTTCAAACCTACGAAGGCCTGGGAATGACGGTCTGAATGACTAGCATGGCAGGTGTGTTGGGGATTTCCAAGACACCTAGAGACCAATGTTATGAAAAGAAGGCAAACGTCAGTAGTAGGAAAAGGTAACCTTCATACAAAATGATCACATTGTCATACATTAACATAGGTACATCCACTAAGGCTGAGTAATGAAAATCAACTAATAGATGTTCTAGCACGAGTGGCATGAATATCACTTGGGATGAATTTTAAATGCTCGCTTGTGGGAATTAAACCCACCATCAAGACAGAAATGATGGAGGAGAGAGAAAATTACCAAATGAACCACTAGGTTGGTGACCTCAGCTCTGTAACTGACATGGTTTTACGACTTTGACAAGAAGCCTACGTCGACTAGAATGACATGGGGCCAACACATTATTGGGTAGGTGCGGTCATGAGACCTCACAAATAAATTTTAGGAGACAACATCCCTAAGAGTCTACCTCCATGGAACCTGCACTACAAGCAACCTGTGAAACCACATGGTTTCCATAGTGCACTAGAACAAAACTAGGCAACTTTATCATGTACACAATTTTGCAAGATTATTAACACAAAATTTACACAATGCACAAAATTTCCAAAACTCTAGCTTCTTACAAATTTACAGAGCTATACAAGACTTGAACAATCTCATATCTACAACACTCGCCAAATTTACAATAGAATGCAAAACCTACTATTTACAACCTATGCACACTAAAAATACAAACGACCTTCCCTCGAGAAGGATTAGCTACGAAGGGAAGGAAGACCAACAACTAGGCCCAAGAAGAAATGACACACCCAACAGAGGGCTAGGCCTAGAAGACACAAGTAAAAACAAACTACAACCAAGGAAATGAAAAAAACAACAACAAAACAGAGAAAACAAAACTATAAGAAAAATGAAACCAAAAACCAGAACGTCAAGGAGGTCCTACCTAAAAACTTGGAATGCTAGGAAGGGAAGCTACCGTTTTTTACTCTACCACTAATTACTGTTGAGACCTCAAACACACTTCTTACACTATTTCAGCCTGAGAACTAAGAACCTCAACTTATGAAAATTCTCTTCTCTACTTCTAAGACAATTTACTTAGAGGTAATTTGTTCGTGGTAAATATAAAATAATAGAATAAATGACCTTTTATAATGTCTAAAGGGAGCGCATTAATTTCTAATTACCATTCTGCGAAAATGGTAGACCATGAAAGTCTGGACTACAGGGCGTATGTAAATCACCTCTTCCAAAGAGGGTGGGAAAAACAACACTAGAACCCTGGGGTCCAGAAATCATTGGTTATTGCGGGACAACGCTTCGGGATCCAGATCCTGAAGAAGACCAGAAAAGAAACCAAAAAGACAAAGCAAAAGAAATGACCTGCAAGAAAGGCAAAAAAAGAAAAGGGGGAGCCAACATTTTTTCAACAAAATGTAGGGATGGGTATGCAGGGCATAACATTGTCCACTCATTGTTAGTTTCATTGGATGATGATGTGTGAGGTGGCTACTGACTTGGAAAAAAGCAATGGGACCTGCAACACCTGACAACAACTACCAATGATTGTTGGATGAGAATAGATCAACGACCTAAGGTGTATTTCAGACCGATTTGGGGAACACTCACCTCTTTTTGCAAATTTCCCGTAGAAACAAGGCATGTGTCATGAATTAGCACTCAACTAAGAATGATTAAAATCTAAATTGGAGTAAAACTAAACATATAATAAATGTAATAACTAATAAGCAATAAGATCAATTTTGGGTCTCTGGCTAAAGTTGTAATGTCAAATAATTAAGTGACACGTGTCCTAGTGACATTAGATATATGTATTCATAAAGAAGCAATAAAAGTTAACATGAGTCATGACTGATGACTCATAATTGTACAATTTTTTCCCTTTAGGTTTTCAATCTAAGTTTTTCAGTTCTACCTAGTATATTGTATTGGAGGTTTAGAAAGGGGTTACGACTTCTAGATTGAGGATTGAGGAATGCAACAAAATCTCTTAGCTCTCTTCCCACTCATAGTCTGCACAAATTGAAATTATGGGTAAAATCTTGAACACCTACCTCCCATCTTTTAAATTTTTTAAATCTCATGGTTTACTGTTTAGACTGTAGTCCTAGAATTAGGTTTGAATTTTGAATCATCCATGTAAATTGTAGTTGTGTAGAATTATTTGAATTTTCCTACGAGTAAATAGTAATACCACGATGAGAAAAACAAATACCAATATTACGAGTAAAAGGCAAAGATAGGAGACGGAGATAATAGACTTCCACAAACTGGTTAAAACACCAGGTTTAACTGATGAATTCCATGATATTTATGATCTTATTTTTATCCATGGAAATAAGGGAATCATGGAAATTAGATTTGCACTTGAAAATAAGTGGAAAGATCCAAAGAAGGATACAAAATATTATCCATTTAACAGCATGGTAAAGGAAATGACAAATAAAATTGCACTGTGGGTTGTTGGGTCGGCACGCATGGAGTTACCTCAAGTGTTCCCTTGTCCAAAAATTGTCATGGCCTGCGCCAAAAATTATAATGAAAATAGAAAAGCAATTGTTAGTAAAAAATTCTCAAGAGGAAATTTTGTCGATAACCGAGAGTGAATTTTCTAGTCTGTTGGACCTAGGGTTTGAATAAAAAAACTCAAATGTGCACATTGACCTAGGAAAGCTGGTAGAGAATTATGAAAAAATAGATGCAATACATAAAGATTTGTATATTAGAGGAATATCAAGCAGTTGTAGTCTGGATCCAGATAATAAGCCTCCTTATGATTATGATATTTTTATGCAATTGGTTCAGGATAGTATTTCCTTGCTAGCATTTTGTTTGGGATTGGAAAGTAACAAAGAAGTGGGTGCCAACATTCTTGAAATGATTTTTCATATTCATTGTGAATAAGAACCAGTAAGATATAGTTTTACTGAGCACATTGTTCATTGCATGCAAGAATAATTACTAATGATTAAAAGAGGTACACATAAGACATTTAGATACACAACCTACTTGTGCTATCTTGTTTTAGCAAAGCATCGTGCAATATTTCAGAAAAACAAGCTTCAAAGTCAGGTCCATAATCCAATATATGAATGGATACCTGAGATAAGGATGAGTGATAACAGAAGGAACTACAAGCATTTTGTAGAATTCTTTTTGGCACTAATGTATTATAAAATTACAGGCACTCCAATGCCTAGATTGCTTGTGTCTTGTAGAGATTGCATTCAACTCATAAGTGAAATACAATTGGCTGACTGGTACTTCATGGAAGACTACATTCTGTTAAGGTTTTACGGTTCAGTGGTAGAACCCTACAAACTTCCAATACATATGAAAGAGAGGGTATTTGTAAAGGAATATGTATGATAGATGGAGAGCATAGATGTACTCTTTGATGATTAGCAAAAGAAAATGATATTTCCTTCCTTGTCTTTCACATTTGAGAGAAGAGGATTCAAAGTGACACAAACATTTTTTACAATTTTTGCTTTGATGTTGATAATCACTGGCAGTATGATCCACTCAACATAATTAGAACAAAGCTTAGAGAGAATGGGAACTCCACAAGCAAATGTCAACATGAGAGTATGTCATTGATAGAAAAATTTAAAAACATGGAGTCTTGGGATGAGGTAAAAAAAGAGATGGATAAATGCGCCACTGAAAATAATATTTCAATACAAGAATTGTCATCACAAATTATGGAATTTCACAAAAAGAAAGGAAAAGTGCATCCCAAGACATCCTACAATTTCTACCATAAAGCTGCTCAACCATCTAGAAAATCTATTCGAAAAGACTGAGTGGATCAATGTAAATATGGTAATTGGACTCAAACCAAAATTTCTGGTTTTTGGGAAATGAGGAAGAATCTTGGCGAGACAAAGACCTCTGCAAATCTTTATGAAGTGGAAGAGGATCAAATATTTAGCGATTTGTGGAATAAGGAGCATCCAGCTAAAGCATATCACAATGATGATGATTGTGAAGATAATGAGTATGAGCGGGCTTCTACGAATCCCACATCCACTGATGTATAATCAATTATTAGTGGAGTCGACGTGTCTACAAAAGAAAAATATAGCAAAGGGGAAAATATTATAGAAAAAATGGGTTTTCCAGGTTGTAGTGGTCTGGGTCCCATAGGACAAGGGCCTTGGTTTCCACCTGTAACACCCATTCCACCAAAACATGGTGAGACACTAGTCTTTGGAGGTTCATCACAAAAAGGTACTACTCAGTCTCATACCCTTACACCTTCATTTGTTCCAGCTTCAAATCCAGTTCCACCTTTTCCAAGCACTCAGATTCAATCTGAATCAAGTGCCACTAGCACTGGTGGGGATGGCATGGGTAGTACTAGTGGTTTGAAAAGGACATTATGAGTGGAAACAATGGATCCTAGAGATCAAGGAAGTGTAAAGAAGTAAAAGGTTATGAGTCTTATGAAAACAATGCCAATGGTGACTGTGAGTCCAACAATTGCCACACCTCCAGGACAAAACCCTCATAACAGTCCAAAAACTCAACTTGCAATGGGTCAGGGTGTTGCTAATCCTAATGGTATTATTTCAACCGCAGGCATAGGTGGATGCTCAAAAATCACTGCAAGTGCTATTTCACCTTTCAAACATTCAATTGTGTCAAAAAACCCTAATTTTTGTTACAAAAATTTTGTAACTAACTTTGAGCAAACAAAAAATAGGAATAGACAAAATACTAAGACATTGAAGAGGGATAGTTACTGCAGCTCATGATGCAGAACCTACATCAAATAGGTTATTTCCCACATATGACCCAAACAAAGAAATGATGGAGTTCATGGTTGTTATGCCCCCAACTAGAGATAATATTCCACCAAAGAGTTAGTTAGATTCATTTAAATTTCAAGTTAGCACCCTCCAAATGGATTTATCCAAAATAAAAAATGTGGACAAGATAAATATGTCAAAAATGACCAACCAAGTGGTCTACAGTTCAGTGATGAAGTTGGAGAGAGAGAGAGAGAGAGAGAGAGAGAGAGAGAGAGAGAGAGAGAGAGAGAGAGAGAGAGAGAGAGAGAGAGCTTCTGGAAAAAATAGAAAAGTTACAAGAAGACTTGGAAAAGGAAAAGGAAAAGGAAAAGGGGAAAGCAGTAGATAACAGTTGCAAAGAATTACAGAAAAGGATAAAAAATTCTTTCTCTAAAGAAGCAATTGCACAACAAGAACATATGGACATAGAATTGAAAATTATGAGGGAAAAATTACAAGAGAGCAATAAAAAAGTTGAGGATGGAAAAGCCTCTTCAGTACATTTATACAAAAGTGTGGAGACTACGACACATACAAACAATAACTTAAATAAGGAATTGGAGAATGAGAGGGTAAAAGCAAAACAATGGGAAGAGAAAGTAGAGAAAATAATAAAACATAGTGAACATTAGTTGTCAGAATTGAGAGAAGAGCTACAGAAGGCAAATAATACAATTAAAACTTGCGAAAACAACTTAAATGACAAAGTAAATTGTACAGTCAAGAAAATAAAACAAAAAATTTGGGGGAGAATAAAGGTGAGTGGTGATAGTTTGTGTGATTGGTTTGAATTGAATGAAAGTCTTAGAGATGTTTTTGGGAAGCTCAAAGAGCACATTGAGAAGAACACAAATATTTGTCAGAGAGAGAATATTGCAAAACAAATTTTAAAACAAATCAAGACAACCAGTGACTGGAATTTGGCAAACAAGGGAATTAATGACTGCGTTAGTGCAACAATAAGGGCAACATTTATCTTTCAAAATTATCAGAAACCAAGGGAAGGAGAAGAAATTCTAGCCTTATATGGGATAAATCTTGCCAAGTTGAATAAAAAAACAACCAAAATGATAAGTCTTGGTTTGCCGAATCCTGGTCTTGGTCCTAGTAACTCATCAACGAAATAAGTTGGAAGAGAAGCTTACAAAAAAAAGCTGGAGGACACAATGACATCTAATTTAGGCAAGCTTCCTCAGGACACAACTCATGAAGGCATTGCAAATTGCATCAAACCATTGACAAATTTGAATGCAGTATTGAATGGATCATTGCTTTCATGTCACTCTTCCAAGTATGGATGGCTGACGAGGTTGCAAGTCATTTACTATAAATTGACAAATTTTGACCTTCCAAACGACGCAAAATGGAATATACTAAACAAACTGGAAGAATCATCTCATTAGTCATAGTATGTGAAAGTACTTTCAATCATCGTTATATTTTATTTGTAATGGCTTGAAGTGAGTTTAAAGTTTGAACTTTGTTTTTTGAACAGGATAAATGTAGCAAATGCTAATTTACTAAACATGCATGTCAAATGCAGAAATGTATAGTTGTAGAGAGGTTGGAATACTGATTTTTATTTTGATACTTCACATGAGGCAAATTGACCTGAAGCTATTGATGCTCCCTTGTTTCTATAAAAGTGAATTCAGGGTCATTTTCTTAGGGAAATTAAATTGAAATCGGGTATTGAGTTATTGACTTTTGTAAATAGAATCAAACAGATTTGTGTACTTACTACTATTAATGAATGAATTATACCATATTTATAAATAAATTAATGAGAATCTCTATGAATTGTATCATATGAATTACTATATTTTCAAAAAAATAATGAAAATCTTCAAGAATTGTACCATATGAGTTGAATAATGCAAATGAAAATCAATATTAATTGTAGAATTAATGACATTATCAACCACATTCATGTTTTTGACATTGGAATATGCTATTATGCATGATTGATGATGAGATATAGACACTGACAGTAGACTACAACAACAATTTTAATAAATACTTAGGACTTGCTACTTCGACAATGGTTCAAGTTGCCACATCATCTCATTATCGGGATCCTCAGATTCATCGTCATCAACTTCATAGCTTCCTTGGTTCTTCTCTATGTTTTCTTCACTCTGCATACATCCGCTTAACTGGAGTTCAATGCTTCCAGTACCAGTACATGAGTCACTGACATCATTGTCTCTAGCACTCCCACTTTGGTTTGAAATGTTTCCCAACTCTCTTCTTTGACATTTCTTCCTCCACAATTTCAGTGCCATATCATAAGGAAAAGTATTGAAGTCATACCTGGATGTATAGGGCCTCAAGCATTTTTGCAAATTCTTGTCTAGTTTGTTTCTTAGCTTTGAATTTAGGAACCCCAAAGAACTGAAAAACTCTCTCATCCTCCACCAATATCATGGTTTGACATAAATAAAAAAGTTTGAAATTTTTTGATATTGAATCAATCATAATTTCTCTCTAAGCTAGATTTTTCCAAAGCCTTGTTACGATCCATCTTTGTGGGGGTTCCGCATAATATTATATTATTCCCTCATTATATGTGAAAAATATTCTGATTGATCTCTCAAACAAAATTCATCTAAAATTCCATTTAGAGATACTCCATTGAACTCTTTGGTTTTGCAAAAATGATCTATCAAAGTTAGTAGCTTAGTTTGAAAATCTTTCGAATTGTTGATACTCCAATATCGAGGAAACACAATAGCCATGGATTCAAGTATTTTGACTGGAGGGAATCTTGTTGTAATCTATGAGGAAATATCATAGGCAATGTGCTTCACAAAAGCAGTTATAGACTCAACAATCTTGATAAAGTCTTCCCTTTTAACACTTGATAGTCGCTTCCTGGGGTTCTTTCTTGGTTCCTTAGACTCGACCCTGGAAAAGTAGTGCATTGGTATCTCAACTCCATGTACTTTTGCACATAACTCCTTGTTTTCACTGATCTTTAAAAAGTTATCAGGATTGTCCAAATCTATGATTTTTAGCTAGCTGGCAAGTTTTACATCATCACAATGTGATCAATAGAGATTATCAAGCGTCATGCATGTCAATTTACGCAGCGTAACATATTCTGCAATATACATAGTTCTTTGCTGGGCCTTGTTCATTATATTTCTCATTTCCTCCAGCATCGGGAGAAGACCTACTAATGTTAAGAGTGTCTCTACATTACTTAACCTTCATAGTAGCTTAGGAAATTTTGGTAGCCCTTCTTCATCAAGACTTGAGTTCATTAAACCAAGCAATGATTGATATTCTAAAAAAACTCGAACGCTGGTCCATCTAAACAGATCCATCTGGTATGATTATCCTTAAGAAGCTTGTCCTCGTCGGTTAGTCCTTCGAAAAAGTGTTGAAATTCCCTTAATCATTTCAGACTTTGACAAAAGTATTAGTATATCTCTTTGATTAAAACTTCATTTTTTTTGTAATGGAGTATATTTGTTGACATCTCCAAAAGCTAGGCTCATTATGTGGGCCATGCAGTGAATGATAGTAACATAGGGTGCACGAACACTTTGTATCTTTGTGCAAAGACTGCTCCTATGGCCTTGCATTATTGAAGCTCCATGTGATCCAACACACACCAACTTTTTGGCAATCCTCATGTCATATATACCTCCATATTCAATTAGAGAACTCTTTACTAGTTCAAATTAATTTTTCGTTGTCGCATTATCCTTCATTTTAGCAAGAGTTATTAGATGAGGTTGGAGAACAAAATTGTGTACAGTATAAACATGCATGAACACCTAGGAAGTATTATCTACTTATGAAACTTCATCTAAAGATAATGCAATAAAATTTGACTCTTCAAGTTTTTCCTTTAGATCCTCTTTTTCAACCATGACAAGACAAATTGCCCATTCCCATCCACTGTTTACTGACCGGTGAATGTTAGGATAGTTAAGAACTTTCAAAAAGTGTAATAAAGCACTCAATGATGGGTAGTCTATCATAGGATGCCCTCTGCTTAAAATATAAAATACAACACTTGACTGAACAACTTTTCCCATTAGTTCTACTTCTATTGCTTTTCCAAAAAAGCTTCAATAGAGCCTTTAACTTCAGCAGGCTTCGTTTGTATATTCTGCTAAAATTCTAATAATTCTGCATTCCTAACATGCTCAAATTCCTCCTTTTTGTCCATCTTAGCACTGATTTTTCAACTCCATCCATGGTTTTCTTTTCGTAAACATTACCTATATGCTTCTCTATGGTGTCAATTTTTAGCTGCAACCTCTTTTCCTTCTTATTTATCATGGTGCAAATCTTACATCTTCATTCTACCGGAGGCTCATCTTTAATTGGATTGTACATTGGTTCAATGAATGGATACTTTGATGTCCATTCTATTTGAAAATTCCTTGACAGATCCCATTTCTGATATTTTTTTGATTCTCTATCCTTTTTTAATTGTATTTTCTTTTCTTCTTCCCCACGCCATCATCATCTCTGGCATTCTCAGTCTCACCCAAGTTAATTATATAATTATGGCTACCTTGGTATTTACCTAAAAATCTTCTTCAAGTTCACCGTGATATGAGATATCAGGTTCACCAACTTCTTCAATATGTTGTGTAGGTTCAGGTTGTGAATCTTTTAAATCTACTTGTGATAAAGTAGCTTCTCGATTTTGGCCAGAAATTTTTCCAAAACCAAAGTATGATGATAAGGTTCTGCGTTTTGCTAGCCTCTCTTGGCTTTCCCCACATGTAGGAGCCTTACCCTTATTCTTGTTCTACATCTCCAATGAAATAAAGGTTGCCAAAAAAATATTAACTTGTTGAAGAAGTGACAATAGACTATAATATATATAAATATGATTCATTGGCCTTAAAATCATGTCTGAGGTCTCCCTGATGACCATTGACCACTAACTGGTCCCCACTAAATAAGAACAAACTCAAAATTATAGAGTCGTAGACAGATAGAGGTGAAACCTCAGGTGAATTTAGAATAATAATCACTTACCTTTGCCTCAATTGTAGTAGTCAATGCACTCAGCAGTCTGAAACTTCTATATCAATCAAATTGAGATATCAGAACCAACCGAACCAAATTGTGTATAATAACACTGATCTATGAATGTATTTATACCAATCCTTTTTGGCAAATTAAATGGGAGGAAAATTAGGTATACAAATATTTGGCGAAGCCTGCGTAATTATACCATGTCTTATGTTATTTCTGAAGCGATTATGGGTCTTCCAATAACTTGCTATGATTAATAAAGTTGGTGAAAATGCGTCGATTTGAGACACATATCCGCAAAATGTCAGGAAAATTTGGGGCCACCTCTAAATATATATGTATAAAACCATTGGCGAATATAGGCCATTGATTTGGGGCCGCTTTGAAATTGTAGGCAAATTTTTAAAAATTACCGTGTCCAAAAAATAGATTCGATTGGCGATATTGTGAAAGAAATGGAGAAAATTAAATAAACAGATGGGTGATGGGCCCGAGCATTCGACCCAATATTTATAAAGTTTGGGCGATATGGCCAACCCAATATACACATTATATTCGCCAAATCTCGGGTCACCGACGTGAGACATTCGCCAAATGACGAATATTTGCCACTAAAATTATCACTGCTTTTTTTGTAGAATTTTTCATTTCAACCTAGAAATTTCTATTATTTCTATAGTGACTCTTGCATCCACTAAATATTGACCTGAGGAGATACAAAGAGTTTTACATATTTTTCACAATGATTTAATCAAGGATACGAGGCCCATCTCCATTTATTGTTTAATTTTTTTTTCTTAGAGGGCCATCCCTATTTCTATTTTTATAACTAATTTTATGGGGGTTTTTTGCAATTCTTCTATGGATTCACCATTGTTGGGGCATGTCTATGATGTCAAAAATATTCTCTTTTTCCTCCATGTTGGGATTTGAAGTGTACATGTTTGTGTTTTATTGATTTCATGAGAAATTAGGGTTTCTTGCTCATTCCCATGCCATATCTTCCTTTTACACCCAACAAATGAATAAAAGACACTTTTGTGCTCATTGTAAGGTTTATTCCCTCAGTTTTCTATAGATATTCATACATATCTGCACATCTATAACTGTAACTTTTCCTATGCCTTTATATTAATGAAATTTTATAATTTTACCTCCACTCTTTTGGATGTGTTGTAGAAATCTCTCTCACTGTCATGTTTAAATGCAGTTTCTCCATTTTTAAAGTTTGTATGTTGCATTAACTATGTTTTTAGCTACTGGTTGTGAATCTTTCCTTTCTTTTGAACATTCTACCAGACCATAACCTTCATATGTACCTTTAGAAAATACTAAAATAAATAATTATGTAACTCTCTCTCTCTCTCTCTCTCTCTCTCTCTCTCTCTCTCTCTCTCTCTCTC
>MU225998.1:255478-265871 GCA_018584345.1 Thuja plicata
AGTGTGACCAGTTGAGGAGACCCGAAGCTGCTACAGGCATAGAGTGTCTGCGTGCTGGAGGTGGAGAGAGCACTAGAGCAAGCCTTTGGAGAGGGGTATTACGCTTTGAGGCGTTCAGAGGAGTAGGCGTTGGCTGGAGGTGAGACTGTCTTGGTGGATGCATAGAGAGCTCGGGAGGAGCTGACCACCCGGTTGGAGGCAGTAGAGCAACACTTGGCTCAGCGTACCCAGGAGTGAAGGCGGTACAGGTGCCTATCGAGGTTAGATTGGCTCGGAAGACAGTGTTGTTTGAACAAGAGTTAGCGGAGGCTACAGCTGAAAAGTATGTTTTGGAGACAAGCTTGGTGCAGGCATGGGAGGAATGTGATGTGACAGAAAAAGAACAACGACGCAACATTGATGTGGGGGCGGCACTTCCGTTTTTTCAGGGACGCCCTCTGCCCCTTCTTCGTAGTGATTTTCTTATTCTATATAGTGTATTCCATCTCCTTTTTGTTGAGAGTCGCCGGAGACGACTTTCTTTTTTGGGGGGATGATGTTAGTGGTAAAGTTGTGTTACCGTCGGATGTTAGTTGCCGACGGAGGTAAAATTGTGTTATCGCCGGATGTTAGCTGCTGATGGAGGTTAGTTAGTTGCCGACGGTTGAGAAGGGTGACGACGTTTGGTTGCACCTCTTTGGATTGTATATGAATATTGTACTTGCTCATTGGAAGACACTATTACCGTAACCTTTGGGAATGATTAATGAAAGTATTTATTATTCTATGATATATTCTGTGTGTAATATATTTCCTGTACTATGTCTATGCATTATTAAGTTACCCGTGACGGTAAACAGCCTCCAAGGGTAACCTCTACAATTCCAACAAACTAGTCTTAAGGAAACTTGGGTAGAACTTGATTGCTATTTGTTTTGGCATACAAGACTTGAAGTTGAGTCTTCATCCCTATTTTCCCATTCTGACCTAGCTGCAAAGTTTCTTACAAAAGAGTATGTTGCCACTTCTTTGCTGCCAACTTGCTGTTTTGTTTGAGAATGAGCCCAAAAGAGGCAATAACAGCTTGCCTTTGTGCAACCATGCCCTTTTGCCCTCATCCCTTGTTGCATAACCTTTGACATTTCCTCCCTTCTTTCCTCTTGTTGTTTAATAGTTAAATCTTCATCTAGAAGAAAGCGAGAGCCCTTCAAGAGTTGTTTCTTGCTTAGGAGACTTTGCTTGTTAGGTTTGCTTGACATGATGATTTTATGTTCCTAGCTCTCTCATCGCTAAGCTTGCCCACCCTCCATGCTTGACAAATTCGTCCTTGCCAAAGTAGCTTGTCTCTTAGAAAGTCACTTGCAAGATCAAGAGTACATTCATTTTTTCCGTAATCTTTCACTCCTTTAATAATTATGTTTGCTGCTCTATTTTGACTTTCTTTGATTTCTCTATCTTGCATACTATCAACCTGGGTGTTTGCTTGATAGATATTACCCAAGTGTGCTCACAAAAGCCTACTAGGATCTCCACTATTCCTAGTCTTCACAAGACCCTATGCTTCCTTTTTAGGATCTCTCTAGCCCTCACTATATCAGTCTAGGACTACTTCACTACCACTCTCAGAGTTGGTACAAATTGTGCTTCACAAGGGGACAACTATCATTAGTTTATACTTCACTCCTTTACTCTTCCTTGGACAACTCCAAGTGCATTTTCATCCTTTCAACTCTACAAGTGTTTGCAAAGACATTTCTCATGTTTAACAACTTCTTAGACTCCACATGATCCCATTTGTAACAAGCTATCATTATTGTTCCAAACGATCTCCCAATTCACATTTAAATTTGGCTTTTAGGCCTATTCCTTCTAGTAGCCCTATCTGACCAGTTTTTCCCAATTCTTTCAAAATAACCCCAAACAACCCCAAAAACAAAGTGGGGATCCTGATACCCTTTTTCAAGACTCAAAGGATTTTGTAGGTCTTAGGGTCCTAGGGTGTCCGTACACTAGATTCCTAGTATTAAGGACAACTAGGGCTAATTGGGCTAGAAAAATGCAGTCAGATGACTTATGCTTGGAAATGTATCAAAATGGATTGGTAAAGTCTTATCCTTTCTAGGAGGTGCTTGTATATCCCCTAGGTTTCCCAAACCATGCTTGGTTTCCTTCAACTCACAATGTCCCTGCAATCAAACACCAATTACCACTAGCAATCTCCTAGCCGGGTACTCCAGTCTCGCCTAGGGCTTGCTATGAAAATTAGCTAAACAACTTTTTTGACTCTCTCCTTCGTATTCCCCCATTCCATGATGAAATGCACGGTGGAGAATTATGGAGGAGCCATTTTGTTCAAAACCACCCTGTCAGCTCCAGCAACTAGTCTACTTATAAAATAATTTACAAATCTACTCTAAAGAACTCACAGAAACTTGCACACTAAACAAAAGTTACTCTAAACTAACTCTACAACTCAAATCCAACACTAACTCGCACTGTTCAATCCATCTAAGAAAGCTTAAACACAAAACTAGAAGATTGTGTATGCAACCAGAAAACATAACTCTTCTTACTATTCAAAAACTTGCTTTACATCACCAATACCTCGGGAAATGGGCCTCATGGTATCTAAATATGCCTTCTCCATGTTTTTAGGCCACTACCACCAACTAACTTGTCCACTCACCGAATGGAATCAAACTTGACAATGTTGTCGGACAACATTGCAAAGTTGCAAAATGTTTTCAAGCAACATTTTAGCCACTTTTACATTTTTGCTCCAAAATTAGTTTAATGACCTCCAATCATTAGGACATGATGTAAAAACATCATAAAGGCCTTCTTAGGCACAAATCTAAGGCATGTTAAGCCTTCTAGGCTTTTTGACCCCAAAATCCCAATTTAGGCTAAAATGCACTAAACACACTCCAAACCTTAAACATCTAGTTGGACTGATCCTAGTCTAACCCAACTAGGTACAAACATGCAAGACCTTCTAAGGTCAAAAAGAAAACAACTGACTTGGCTAGGGTCAGCACAAGCCACTACAAAAACATAGGGAATGGATTAGCCTAGGTGCTCCTGCACCATTGCTTCTTCTTCCATATTAGTAGTGTTGTTAATAACTTGTGTCCAAGTTTTAATTTTTTTTGTAGAACCTCCTTTCTTTTCTTCTCTTTCTTTCACTCCATCGTTGTTTGCTTGGTCAACCACTTTCCCTTCAGCCTGAGATACTTTAGAAATCAACACATCTTTATTTACCATTGCTGAATCTTTCATGATTTTCCCTTTATGTCTTGCCATTCGCTCTTCCCTACCAAAAGGGCATCTTGCAACAATGCCATTTGCTCCTTCAAAACCTTATTATTTTTTGCTAGTGAATGATTTTGAACTATTAATGCATGAATTTTATGACCTCTTTCCATCTCTTTGAATTCCAAAGCCTCCAACCTCCCCTTGACATTTAGCAACTCTTGCACATAAAGGTCAGATGACCAAGTGAGAGGTGTGGATGTGGGGCTGTATAAGGCAGAATTGTCAGTCTCTGCTGCCTTTGGACCTATTACTGCCACACCCTTGCAAAGGAGACTTGTTTGAATAGTGTTTATTACGAAGGGCCAAAATATTCTCTTAAAAGCACTTTTTTCTTTGCTCACTCCCATTTAGACAGGCAAGTCTACGCTTCAAGATACCCCAAAACTGCTTGGCATTGACCCAAACCCATCTCCTTGCTATGACCGAAGAAGCTATTTACACTTGACCTAAATGATTTGTTTCAATAGAGCCGGTGATCTCTTGTCCACTTTTCATCCATGAAGATGGATGTATTTCCATTGGCATAAGATAGGAGAAAAACAATAATAAAGAACAGAGCTAAATACATGTCTACCTATTGGAGGCAGCCAAAATAAAAAAACTTTATGGAAAAGAAGGGGAAACTGGAGCTAACTGAAAGAGAAGGTGTACAGCAAAAGGAGACAAAAGTTATGGAGTTCACCAAAAAGGGCCAGCCACAGTCTTGAAACCCACGTTCATGGACCCGCTATCACTATCTAAGATCTTCAATATTAGGTACCCCTTGATCTTCTGTGTATCTTCCTCCATTGGTCCGTGGGTCCCTCTATGGATGTCTTTTAGTGCTGGTCTGCAGGGCCCTCACTGCAAGATCTGGGACTGAGTCCCCATCACACTGTCTTCAAGGCTGAACAATCACTCCTTAAAACCCTCAAACACACTTTAGATCACTGAAAACGATCTTTTCCAACCACCTAGGAGAGCAAGAAAAGTCAGAATCCCAAGATGCCCACGTGCCATGTTTACCCCCTCCGCTGATTTACTCAGTGCCTTCTGCTGCTGATCTGCGCCCCCCCTGTGCATGTTGTCTGCCTCATAAAGATGACTGTGCACTCCTCAAAACCATTGAACGCTCCTCTGCATTTCTTTAAAAGCCCTCAAATGCTCTTTGCTCAAAGGATAAAATGCCCATGTACTATATTAACTCTTGGCTAAGTCTACAGTCTTATCATTTGCTTCCTCTTTTTAATGATAGATGATATAGTTTGATTCAAAATATTGATTTAAAAATTAACAAACATTTTTAATGTTAATGTATGGAACTGTTCCGATTATAAATGACCTCCTTTTTCCCATACATAGGCAGATATCAGTTTATAATTGATGATTTTGCAATCACCAAGGAACCTAGTACATTTCTCATCTTATTTTCTGTAACTTCTTTGTTCTTGAGGAATCCTCCTTTTAATCTTAATCTGATATTTTCACTTTCATTTTTACTCGGCATTTTTGGCATATCTTATTGTTAGAGTATGGATGTGCAACTTTCTTTGGGCTTGGATTGGCAAGAATAATCTCTTACTTGGCTTCTTCAAGAGTGTAGAACACCACAAATTGGTTTCTTGCTTGAGAGTGACAAAAAACCTACTTTTACCTTTTGTAGCAAATAAATGCAATTTTTAAAATCAAATTTGGTAAGTCATCTAGACTCTTGGATTTATAATTGTGGCTTGTTTTGGGCAATAAAGAGGAATTTAGAGGTTGAGAAGTGGAACTTGGAGTTCTTATTCTGAGAAGAGGAATGATGTGGAGCATCTTCCTTAACTTCTTCTATCCCATGACCTGTTAGTTGAATGTGGTTCAGTTTTTTTAGGACCTTGTTTTTTCTACTTTTAGTTCACAGTTTGGCAGTTTTGTTACCATCAAATTGTTTAGCTAACAGCTGTTATATCTTACTGTTTTTAGATTGAAGAATAAAAGTAGAATTGAATAACAGTTTTGGCAGTGGAGGCTGGTACTGATAAGTAACTAGGTGAGTTATTTTTTGGGAATTTTACTTTTGAGGATAGAATAGAGAAGAAAAGGGAGGAAATGCACAGCCAGAGTCTGAACACTATTTAGTCAATCTTTCTTTATTCTACCACTGTGTGTTGTAGTAGTTTCTGAGTATTGAGATAATATACAATAATGAAATAACTTTTTGTATACTCATTGTTACAAAATAGTTGATTTCATGACTGTTTAGTTCATTGCCATTTGACAGTATTCACATGCATGAGTTAACATAGAACAGGGTATTTTTGTTTGCAAACTACTATGCAGGTTCAAGGGACCAATCCACATCATTTTGATACCAGAGCATAACTCTAATGGCCCAGTGGGGAGCCCATGTGATCTGGGGAAGAAGAGGCCAAAGAAATGCTAGAGGGATAGGTAATGCAATTGATGAAGTGCTTAGAAGGTTGCAGGCGTTGGAGGCTAGGTTGCCACATGAGGAATTCTGAGGAAAAAAACAGAGATTTAAAAGGGTAGAGGTGGAGGCTGGGATCCGATGGAAAGACTTATTGAAGCTATTATCAAGCAGGAAATTAGAGTTAAAATCCTTGATTTCAAAGAAGAATTGAATCCAAAAGTGTTCATAGATTGGATTCAAGAGTCAAAGTTGCAGCATCTAAAAATGAAGTCTCATGCTGCTCTATGGTGGAAAATCTTAAAAATATTAGGAGAAGACGAGGGAAAGCGAAAATCAAACGGTGGCCAAAGATGTTAAAACATTTGAAAGCTAAATTTCCATCTTCAGATTATCAGAAAAAGCTTTTTAAAGAATTCCTAAATGAAAATTTGAAATAAACTGAGTCTTTCATATCAGCCTGCACTAAAGAATTTTTGAAGTTGCAAATTAGGACAATTTTACAAGAAATCGATGAACATGTAGCGGCTAGATACAATAATGGGCTTAGGTTTCAACATAAAAATGAGTTAGCCTTGCTCAAGGTGAATACTATGGATGAGGCTTATCAATTAGCTTTAAAAGCAAATGAACAACTGGATAGGTTGGGCAAGGTAGCTAACAAAAGAGTTAGCAGCAGTTCAAATAGAAGAAAAGGAAGTTCCTCCAAATCAACCAATGAAGAAGAGCTAGAGGATAATTTGAAGCCAGACTTCCAAGAGGGGTGGCTTCAGAGTCGGAGGACGAAGACAACAATCTTATGGAGATTTAAAGCCTTTGAGGTGCTTTATTTGTAGTGAGACCCACAAGACTATAGACTAACCACAAAGCTTATGAGAACAATGGTGAACAAGGAAGGAGAAGAACCCCTGATAGGAGAAGTTGAAGCAGAAATTTGTGACAATTCGATGTGATAGCTAAAGATGAATAATCTTCTCATTGCTGATTGGAGAAGAAATAATGTGCTTCAGATACAATTGAATTGTAAAGATAAAGTGTGCAAGTGGATAGTGGGTTATCAATAACTTGTTAAGTATATGAATGGTGCAAAAATTATAGCTTGTTTGTATTCGAAACCAAATCCTTATAAAATTTCTTGGTTGAAAAAGGATCATATGTGTGTTCTTGAATCAATCATGTCTAGTTGACTTCAAAATTGGTTCGTATGAAGACAAGGTGTTATGTGATGTAGTGGCAAACCCCACAGCCCTGTGTTTAAAATTGCTGAAAATTTTAATGAAATTTTGCTGATTTTGGAAACCCTAGCTAGGGCCAAAGACCCACAATTGTAAATAAAAGTTGCCAAAAACATTAGAAAAAAATCACCAAACTGCAAATTGCTGCTTCCAGACTTGTTGCAAGCCAAAAACAGCTCAGTTTTAGTGAAAAATCAGTGAAAATTTGCAGAAAAAATCATCAACCGCTGAGAAAATCCAGTTGCACGACTTTTGTTGCCAAAATAGCATGTTTTTTACCAAAAAATACCATACTTAGTAAAAAGGACATGATTTTTTTTAACTGAATAAAATTGCAATTTTTAGCAAAAAACCGTCACATGCCGTCACATGATTTCAAAAAAAAGAAGGCAAGATTTTTTAGCGAACTCTTGCACGTATTTGTGCACCACCATACTATCCCATGTGACAATCTTTTGGCATGTTTAGTATCTCATTGGCAATTCCTCAATCCTTCATTGCTGGTAACAATCCCTAAGATGTTTTTGTAATGAGCCCAACCTGGCTCTGCTGATAATTCAATTTGATTTTGCACAAAGATAACAATTTCTAGCAAGAACTCCTTTATTTAAATATTCAAATCCAATTTGACATTTCTCAGCCAGCCTTACACAATTATTTCAAATGCTTATTTGGTGAAATTTGGAAATTACATTCAACGAATTTATTCAAACACAAATTTCAGATTGACTAACTTTATTAATGCTTCACAAAATCCAATGCATAAAGAACCTGTTATTAGTTTCTGCAACCACGTCAGTTGGTAATGGCGGCTGCTGAAACTCTTTATTTTTTTCCATGTGCCAAGAAGACTGGACTCCAGCGTCGACAGCCAACCGTTGACTTCCCCCCCACAATTTGCAGTCACCACGTGATACAAGGAAAGAAGTTCGTGGCCAAGGAGGGCTCACGCGAATGGTAGAAGGCTGACGTCTTCCAACAAGTTGCCGCCCCAGCCAATTATAACCTCTGCCGCCAATGACAGATCCACGACAGACTGAAATCCCGATTCCACAATCAATTTGCAATGTCCAAAATTTACCAATCGACCTCCAATAAAATGGTTCGATTCACAGTCTGTAAACTCTCCAATCGAATTCTGGAATGATTCCACCTTTTCCAGTAATCAAATCGACCTCTTCAAGTAGGTCTCAGTTCAATGACAAATTCAATTTCAGAATTAATTGCACTCTCAGTGTGCCAATTAATTATCCACAAACTCCTCAGATAATAATCTCTAGAAGTAAGTCAATTCTCTCCTTAGCCACAAAAATACAGTAGAGAGAGAGAAGAACTCAGAAACCCTTATACTATAGAAAGGACACAATTCAGAAATTTTTGGCACAGAGCCACAAAGTCAAAAGTTTAATCAATAATCGAATGCCAATCCTAATGAAATGAGCTCATATTTATAACCCATCCTTGGCCACAGTCTCCCAAAAAGAGCTTCAGTTCACAGCTCTTTTAATTATCAACTTCTAAAACATTATTGTAATAAAGTATTATAACAATATGACTTCAATTATTAATTAATAAATATGAGCTCATGCAATAAATCCAACATCCGCAGCAGGTGACGACTACCTACCAGAGCCACCCACTGCACTGTTAAAAATGGCAACTGCCAAAAGTAGACTTACTAAAAATAGTAAGTCCAAACTTACTAAAAATAGCAAGTCTGCCAACTAGGACCCTCAAAACCAGGCGTCAACTCGCGAGGGTCGCGATAATGAGCCGACAAAGCCACTGCCAATACCTGCTAAAATTGGGGACATCACAATTTTGCTGTCATGTATCTTGAGGCTCTAGCTAGGTGCTGACACAAAATGATTGCCAAAGTATTTGATATTAAACAAGGTGCAAAAGTCTCCTTAAATAGGAAATAAACGATTTATCTATAAAGGATAAGATCAACAACTAATAAAGAAACACGATAAGAACTTACTAAAAGAATCGAAGAATATTTCTAAATTCTATCCTAAGGACTTAATTGACTATTATAAACTAAATAATACTTTAATAGGCTTAGCTCTATAATAGAAACGTGATTTATTGGGGTAGAGGGAACACCTATGAGATACAACATGAGGGTATACTTCATATCTTGAAAAGTTTTAAAGAAGGAATAACTGAAACAACAGCTTTGTCCTTATTTATAGTGAGTTGGTTTTAGATAATTCAAGGGAGAAGTTTGTTATCTTTTGTACCCTTTGGGAAAGGAGAAATCAGCTCAGCAAACAATCCCATTAGAGGTGCAGAAAATATAGCAAGAATATTTTGAGTTGATGCCATTTGATCTGCTAGTGAGTTTGCCTCCTTTTACAAGCATTACTCATCAAATTGATCTAATTTCAAGTGTCAAAATTACCAAATTTGCTATTGGGATGACTCCTCTAGAAAATGAGGAAATGAGAAAGAAAACTACTGAATTATTAGAAAAGGGATTTATAAGAGAAAGCATGAGTCTATGTGCCACACTTGCTCTAATCTTCCCCGAGAAAGGAGGAAAATGGAGATTATGTATGGATTCTAGATCCATTAACAAAATCATTGTGAAGTACCAATATCTGGTACCTAGAATGGATGATCTATTAGATTGCTTTAGGTGCCAAGGTCTTTGTAATAACCCCAACAGGTTCTAACTTCACCACTGTAATATCCCTTGCATTTCTACTGTTAAATTTTCAGTTTTATGTCAAATGCATTTTGTCAAACAGTTGGTGTGCAAAGTCTGAACTGGATTTTCTGATCTTTCTTGTGCCAAGTAATTCCATCAAACACTTTACATGCTTAATTGAGAACATTACTTCATCATGCTGTAATAAAAAACATACTGGCATTAATCTAAACAGTTGAACAAGAGACATAGGCATTAAACCAAAGAGTTGGCATTCAATAGATGATGGTGATGTTTGTTGGCTAAATATCTTGCAAGTCACTAAGACTACAACTTGCAAAATGTGTGTTTTAGGCAGCAGTATGTGAGATTACTCTCTCCTCTCAGCAATAGGGGAGGCTCCCTTCTTACTGCAGGTGGCTTCAAGTAGAACTGAACTGTAACACATACAGTTCACCTTGCAACAGTAATACCGGTGACTCGATGATTGACTTAAGAACAATCAAACGATGCAGCAGTTGATTTATTTAAAGATGAAGTGATACAATGAGTTCAAAGTCTCTTGTCCTCACCTCAAATAAGTATTTTATTAATCTATTGTCCAATACTAAAGCCCAAAGTCTTCAGTCCTTGGAGTGTATCAGCC
This sequence comes from Thuja plicata, assembly GCA_018584345.1. Classification (NCBI taxonomy): domain Eukaryota; kingdom Viridiplantae; phylum Streptophyta; class Pinopsida; order Cupressales; family Cupressaceae; genus Thuja; species Thuja plicata. The sequence continues at coordinate 265,699 of MU225998.1, forward strand.
ACTACTCTCTATAGTAACCCCGATCTCCTGAAGCACAAAGTCTTCCGAAAACTTGGATTAAAGATGCTCCGATGATATAAACAAAGAAACTATTCAATTTGAACAAGGATCAACAAATGCAACATAAGAATACATTCATTGATTTTCAAGACAACAACACAAAGTCTGTCAAT
>MU225998.1:271711-344048 GCA_018584345.1 Thuja plicata
AAATTTAAAGATGGAGTTTGAAATCCACTTTGTATATAGATTAAACTTTCGATCCGTGTATCTGACAACAAAAGTCCACCTTTTAATCGATTTTAAACAATATGCAGTCTACCCAAAAAGGTCTACTAGAGAACAACGAAAAACCATAGAAACTGAGTTTGACTAACCCAAAAGGCGCCTAAGAGAGATCAAAATGAGCGGAAAAAAGAAGGCTACAAACCTAAGTCAAAAACAAAACCAGAAACGAGAACGCAAAAGCAAGAAAAACAAAGAAAGACTCAAAACTGGATGCTTTGTAAGAAATGAAACTGAACGAGAATCAAGGGATAACCGATTCTGTTAAGTAAACTTCTTCCAAAACACTGACAACTTAGAGAGAAATCCTACCAATCGTTTTGGAATTGCGTAGGGTCGTTCAATTTTGTGGATGCAAAATTGAGGACAACAATGTTCAAGGCATTACACCAAACATTTTGACAAACACGTGACCAACATCTGTATAAACTTCAAAATTCTGATTTGCAAATCTAAATAATTACAATGAAATTTATTTACAAATATCTACTCAAACCATTTAACATATAATAATGGAACCTGGTAATCAATGCAAATTTTCAATTACATCAGCAAACAACAAAGAATTTGCATCATCAACAAACATCAAAGAATCTCCCAACGTACAAAATGTGCCCTTTCCAAGCACTCATGACCCCTTCATAGCTCACACAGCTGACATATAAATACTGCGTCTGCTAATATTAAACCCACACGCTAACTTCTATGGCTCAAAATTTGCATTGCAAACTGATTTACTAAACCTGTAGCAATCTCAACATAATCTATGGATTCAAAGCTTCAGTTTTCGCCTCCAATAAGTTCAATCATGGCTTCTGTATAAAGCCATAGCATGTGCACAGTTCGTTGGACATTTAACCAATTCAAAGTGTTGGAAAAACTTGGAAGAATTTACAATTCTTCAAGCTCAGAACTTGAAACCCTTGTTCCGAATTTCTCTTCACCCAAACACAATAAACAAATGCATCAAGAATGAATCCATTTCCTTTTGCCTTTGGCTTTTATAATTCCCAAGTAATAAATCGATCACGAGGCTTCATGAATACACTTCTCATAACTTACAAGTGTATTTGCTTTTGTTGCATTTGAAATATAACATTTAATTATATTCCCCTCCTTTTGATGCACACATTAAAATATAAGTATACTTTATTAAATACTTATATCTCCCTTTTAAATAACACTTTATCACTTATTATAAAGTATACTTTTAAAACATTTAAAACTCCCTTTTAATTAAAGTCCACTTAATTATTCAATGATATGCACTTAATAATTAATTATTATTAAAATATATCTTTAATAATAATTATAATGTTATAACTCCATCATTAATCATTATTTCTCAATTTTGATTGAACTTGAGAGTTAACCATTGTATCCACTGTGCATCCAACTGCCTTACTAAAAATAGAAAGGGTCCATCTCTAGCAACTCCTAACCTGCTATAATTACTAAATCCTTGAATACCTGATCAACAAAGATGCCAAGGGTCATCACTGCAACTGAGGTCACTCTAGGTGCCTTGCCAAATGTAGAAATTCTGGGTAAATGACTTACTATAAATAGTAAGTGTACCAAACTGACTAAAATGAAGAGCAAACCTAAACATCCCTGATCTCTGGAGTGGGAAAATAGCCTCTGGCACTGCCAACAAAGACCCTCTATCCATCTAATTAACCTACAAGGGTTAAATAATAGACTAGTCCCACAAACTATGATGCTCACGAAAAATGGGGACATTATAGTCTTCTCCGAGATTGACCTTAGAAGTGCGTACCATCAAATTTGGATCATGAAGGTGATGAATGGAAGATTGCCTTCAAAACGAAGGATGTGTTGTTTCAGTGGATAGTGATGCCCATTGGATTGTCCAATGCCTCGACTGCCTTCATGTGAACAAAGAATTAGCTATTTAGATTGCACATTGGAAAATGACAAAATGTATTATAGTCTATTTTGATGATATCTTGATTTAAAGTAAAATAATAGAGGAGCATGTAGAAGATTTAGAGTGGTTCTTGACATGCTCAGAGTAGAGATTGTTTATCAACCCTAAAAAGAGTGAATTTTGCAAAGATAATTTGACATTTGTGGGTAGTCTTATTTCAACAAATGGATCTAGAAAAAGTCAAAGGCTATTCTTGAGTTGCCTGCTCTTTAAAGTATTACCAAGTTTAAGAGGTTCCATGGGTTGGTAAATTTCTATGAGAGATTCATCACAAATTTTAGTGGCATAAGTGCACCATTAACTGATTGGAGAAAAGGAAGGGTTTTTACTCAGATAAGAGCAAATGATGTGAGCTTTGAACAACTCAAGAGGAAAGTTATTGAAGCACCTATTCTTGCTTTTCTTGACTTTGACAATATTTTAAAAGTGGAGTGTGATGCTTTAGGATTAGCTATCGGGGGAGTGTTAAGCCAAGATGGAAAACCTACGGCTTTTTTCAATGAGAAATTAAATGAAGCTAAAAAGGAAGTATACTAATTATAAATAAGTCTATGCTATGGTAGAAGCATTAAAATATTGGAGGCATTATCTTCTACTTAGGGAGTTCATTTTGATGACCGACAATCAAGCCTTGGAATACATGATTTCATAGGGTAAACTATCTCACAAACATGCCAAATGGGCTTCATTTTTGCAGGCTTACAAATTTGCTGTGCAACATAGGAGTGGTAAAACCAATGTAGTGGCTGATGCTTTAAGTAGAAGACATCATTTATTCGTTGTAATGAGTCATGGATTGGTTGTAGAAATGAAAGGTATATTTTGGCAGCATCTATGCAATTCTTAGTAGTCAAGAAAATACAAGTATATATCCATTTGAAGAATTTTTATTATTTGATTTATTTTTATTTAAAGGTTCTCAACTTTACATTCCCTTTTTGGATGGACGAGAGAAAAGCTTATGATAGAAATGCGTTCAAGTGGTTGGTGTGGACAATTTGGAACAGATAAGATTTTTGGATTAGCGAGTGAAAAATTTGTTTGGCCTGACAGAGAAGAGATGTGGACAAGTTTGTTTCTGCTTGCAAGGTGTGCCTAATGGCAAAAGGAGGACATCAAAATATAGGTCTGGATATGCCCTTACCTGTGCCAAGGGATCCATGGACTGATATTTCAATGGATTTTGTTTTGGGGCTTCCCTGAACCCAAAGAGATCATGATCTAGTGTTTGTGGTGGTGGATCGTTTTTCTCAAATGGACCATTTTATACATTATAAGAAGATAGATAATGCAAGTCAAGTGGCACATTTGTTCTTTAGAGAAAGTGCGAGGTTGCATGGCATCCCAAAAGCTATATCTATTGGCAGGGACAACAGATTCTTGAGCCAATTATGGAGAGTCGTGTGGAGAAAGTTGAACAGCAGGTTGCAACTCAATATAGCACACCAACTCCAAACTAATGGCCAAATTGAGGTGGTGAACAAGAGTCAAGTTGAGGTGTTTAGTTGGTGAGAGTCCTAGACAATGGGATGTGGTGCTACACCAAATTTAGTTTGCCTATAACTCCAACATAAATAGGTATATCGGTAAGTTTGCATTTCAAATTGTTTACGGTACAAATCCCAAGGGAATTGTAGACTTAGTTGAATTGCTAGTAAACCCACTTACTAGCCAAGAAGCTATGGATTCTGTAGAAAATATTTGAGGGTACATCAACAAGTCAGGCTAAAATTGCTGTCCACGAGTGAGCAGTATAAGAAGAGTGTTGATTTGCATTGGTGAAGAAAAATCATTCAAGAGGGATACATGGGCATGTTACATCTATGTAAAGAAAGGTACCCCCAAGGTGCCTACAAGAAGTTAAAGCCCAAGAAAATTGGGCAATGCAAAATTTTGAAGAAGATAAATGAGAATGTCTACCAAATTGATTTGCTTGAAGATTTGGACACTTATAATGGTGCTGACCTATAATCATAATTAGTTGGAGCAAATGATGATCAGGTGGAAGATGAGTAGAGTGAGAGGGAAAGCAATCATTGGATCAGGCACTCGCCAAAGAAGAAAAGATAGGAAGTGGAATGAGTTTTGGATACTAAATTGATGGCTACATTCTACAGGTCATATTGTTGTATTTTGTTATGTGGGAAGGCTTGTTAGATTCTTACAACATCTGTATCGCAGAAGCTAACTTGCTTAAGTACAGCCAAGCAACTCCAACTTTTGGACCAGAATTAGGAAGTTCAGATTTTCTGAGAGGAGGGAAGGTTCATGTGGAGCATCTTCCTTAACTTTATCCCACAACGTATTAGGAAATAGCATTTTTTTAGGAACTTGTTTTTTTCTAATTTTAGTTAATCGTATGACAATTAACTTGAAGATTTGGACATTGGTCATCTTTAACATTTGCTAACCTATAATCATATTTAGCTGGAGCAAATGATGATCAGGTGGAAGATGAGTATTGTGAGAGGGAAAGGGATCATTGGACCAGGCATTTGCCAAAGAAGTAAAGAGAGCAAGTGGAATGAGTGTTCGATACTGAATTGATGGCTACATGATACAAGTCATATATGTTGTATTTTGTTGAGTGGGGAAAGGCTTGCTAGATTCTTACAATACCTGTATCACATAAACTAACTTGCTTCAGTAGAGCCAAATAACTCCAACTTTTGGACCGGAATTAGGAAGCTCAGATTTTCTGACCTTAACTTCCTTAATCCCATGACCTATTAGGAAATTCAGTTTTCTTAGGACCTTGTTTTTTCTGGTGTTAGTTAATTGTTTAACAATTTTGTTGCTATTATTTTTAGCTAAGAGCTGTTACATCTTACTATTTTTAGACCGAAGAATAAAAGTAGAATTGAATAACTATTTTGGCAGTAGAGGCTAGGATGGATAGATAATTAGAAGAGTTACTTTTTTGGGGAGTTTTAGTTTTGAGGATAGAATAGAGAAGGAAAGGTAGGAAATGCACAGCTAGAGGCTAAACACTATGTAGTCAATGTTTCTTTATTCTACTATTGTTTGTGTTGTAATAGTTTGTGAGTATTAAGATAATACAAAATAAATTTTTGCATACTCTTATGTTGATTTCATGATTGTTTGTTCCTTGCCATTTGACAGTGTTCACGTGCATGAGTTAACACACAACAGGGTATTTTTCTTTGCAAACTAATTCGCAGGTTCAAGGAATTAATCTGCATCAAGGAAGATACGAAAGGTTTGCATTGGGTCAGATTTGGTTTAAATTCAGATAGGCATAAGAATAACGTAATGCTTTTTGGTGGGGGTGCTGGTGAAGAAGTGGCTAGGTTACAGATTTCAAGGTGGTACACAAGTTATAAAAAGGCAAACTAGGATCTTAGATTTTTTTAATGAGTGAAATGTAGAAATAGTGGACACCAATCTGTATTAGTTTATTAATGCTTTGTTTTTTTCATTTAGAATCTAAATTGAAAGAATTAGGAGTTGAGGATGTGTGATGTCCCCTTTCTGAATTAGGATTTAATAATAATTATATATAATTAAGTATAAATAAAAAATAAATAATAAGAATATTATAATATTACAAGATAAATAATAATAAATAAATATAAAATATATAGTTTAATTGATAAAATAATATATAAAAAATAGAAAAAATACAAAATATACAATTTAATATATATAAATGATAGTTATAAGAATCAATTAATAATAAGAAGACTTTGGCCACATTTTGAGATGCCTCTATTTACGAATAGGCATATGAAATTATACATAAGGCAGGGAAGAGAATAAAGAAATGGAGAGGAGGAACGCGAGTTGCGAATCGGGACATTGCATATGTATGCTAAGATTCTATTCATTGGTTATTATCAAGAACTACTTGTTTGTATTCTTGACGTGGACAAAGGTTCAAGTATTGATTGCACACTTTGATATCTCCAGTTGATAAAGCCACAAAGACAAATCATCATTGACAAACAACATACACCACTAAGAGTCAATATACTTGGCAAAACAATATTGAAGGAGTTTTGTGATTTGTGGAAGAGTCAGCTAATAATTCAGAGCATTTATATTGTCGATGTAGCAAAGAAGATTGGGAGACAAGCTTTGGAAATCAAAAAGCCCAATTAGAGGATAGACTCATGATACGGTGATCTTATTTCATTGGTAGTCTGAAATAAATTATAATCGCTAAAATGGTGGTGCTTACAGAACCATCGTGTCTACTGCATGAGCTGCTTTGAGCATTGTCCTATAAGGCTATAGGGATATCAATCATTCCCATATGGAGAGTGGGCATCAAGAAATATTGGGAGGACCTTGCCTGACAACGTAGAGCATATAAGAAACATATATGAAGATCTCTGAGCCACATAGTTCCATTCAAAGGAGACTATTGCCATTAACACGAGACCATTAATAAGTCATTCACTTGGATAACATTAATGTCATGTTGGAGCATCGGATTCTTTATATCAGACAATGTAAATATGAAGACAAGCACAAGTGTATCGAGTTCCAAGATATATCATAGAATTTGCCGTTGCCCGAAATAGTTGTGAGACATCCGTAAACATTTGTGCGTTGCTAACACTCATAGCTTCGGGTGATAGTAGTTGGTGAACGATTCCTAATTTCCGTCAGACATCAAAGATGTGTTAGGCAAACATTGAAATGGACATCTGAATATCTATGTGGAAGGGGTGAACAAAATGCATGTTGAGGACCTCAACGAAGCTTGCCATCAGTTGAACTTCCCTATTGTCATTAGACTTGCTTTGTTCGATGTGTGAAGACTAAAGAAGAAGCCTAATTCAATTTATCTGATTAAATGTCTCGCGCCTACGAACACAAACATTAATTATAATCAATTTTATCTTCTTGTGCGCTGATAACAGATCACTTCTGATTTTTTTATTTAAGGTAGACATTGCTACTTTCCCCATATCCCTACTTGGGGACATTACAGGATGAGATTGAATTGTGAAGTAAAATGCGATAAGGGGGGTAAGAAGGAAATTCAATGGCTGGAGAAGATGTAGACAAATGAAGGATATTAGGAAGAGGGGTGGCTATAAGACTTAAATTCTGCTTTTTGTATTTTGCCTCTATGTTGTTAGAGATAGGAAAACGAATTATAATTCCCTACTAGGTGAAATTTTGAAACACAAGACATGCAGTTAAAGTACTATTTGATATGTGCACCGAAGTCCTTTATGGCCTTGCTAGTGTATGGTTGGCATGCTCGTTGTTACATGAACATCCTTTCTTTGTGAACCTTTTTAAAATAATTGTAGTAGCTATTTCATGTGCAGTGTGATGTTAAATGGTTATGAGACTTTCAATTATTTGGTTTCATAAATTATGATTATTTAAATTTCATGTGGAACATTTGGGAAGATATGTAAAGGATTTCAATATGAATGACTAATGTATATTTTAATTTTGTTAATAAATTATTTTATAATGATGATGGTATCTAATCCTTCCTTGTCAGCGAAATGCAGGAGAAGATCCATCCCTTGAGTGGGGGAAGTGTATCATCAACGTAGGGGTATGTGAACACATGGTGAAGGTCGAGAATGCCATGTGAGCTGGAACCATAATTGTTTTACCAGTCATCAAGTCCGGGATGGGAGTTGCCTTAGATGTCTAGATGATTACCTTTTCTCCTCTGGTGCAATTAAGAATTTTGGCCTTAACAATTAAATTATGCTCGTCGATCTTAAAGAACAACCATGTTGATCTCTTCAGTTATTTAGCTATGCTTTTAGATATCATATTTATATACATGTGTGTGTGTGTGTGTGTGTTCATATATATATATGTGAACTTATATGAAATGTGAATAAATGTAATTAAATGTACATGTGTATGTCTACGACCATTGACGTATGATTATTAACTAAACAATTACGTGAGGATCCATGCATAATGTCGTACTTAAACGATAGGGTGGATGTCCCCACTGATTGAGAAGTTGAATACACAAGGTGAAAGTTGATAGTAGTTGAAATGCACGTATGCATTAAATTACATAGATATACACACTAAATTTGAGTTCAAATATAAGTTACATACAAACATATATATATATATATATATATATATATATATATGTTTGGAATGATGCATATTATATCGAACCCACTTTTCTTCCTTGGAGGCTCACATTTTAATTTTGGTGGGAGTTCGGCTGAGGTGGTAAGAGTAACTCCTCTTGCCATCACAAGCAAGGAGTTTCTTCTTGCCATTGTATTCTCTTGTTGGGGGTGGGATATTTTTCTATTAGTTCTTTGCATTGCAATTCATTTTAGGGAAAAGGAGGCTTGCATATTTGGTATTTGTGATTGGTTTTTGGGAGCCATACTTACGATCGGTGAAGGCTCTGCATTTTTCATTTTAGCTCAGCTTACAAGCTCGAACTGCAGGCATGACTCGATCTTGTCTGTTCTATCATGCTTGAGCATTTTCTTATTTCGCTGAATTCATAGAAAGGATTCTTTTGTGCTTGTGTATTTACCAGTTATGATTTAAAAGATCAATCTGTTTTATATTGATGCCTTGCTGCAAATACACACTTTTTGAATGGATCAATCAATCCTCTTGAGCATATTTTGTTTTTGATATTTAGAGGGATCATTCAATCCTCTGAACGACTTTTTGCTGTTATAATAATTGGAACATTTGATCCTCTGCTTTGCCTTTTGCTATTATAATAAGAGGATCATTTGATCTTCAACACTGCATTTTGCTGCTTATATCGTATGGAATATTCAAGTCTCTGCAAATACATTTCACTGTCTTATTGGGATGGATCGCATGATCCTCTATGTTCCTTCTTGTCGTTTATATTAGATAGGATCATTTGAATCCTGTGAAATTGGTTCTGTTAGAGTGAAATCATCAGTTTTATACCTTTTATCTGGCTGCATATACAAGGGTGGATCGTGTGTTCCTATGCTATGTAACTTTTTCTGTTTTTATAGTATGGATCATACGATCCAAGACATCCTTGTCTACTGTCACAATTAAAAGAAACAAATCATGGATAATTGTTGCTGTAATTAAATATTCACTAATTACACTTTACTTAAGCTTACTTAGAATAATGCATACATAGTAGTTTGCATCTGAGACACTTAGGAGTTTACACCTTTATTTGCACATGGTGTAGGAGAAATTCCACTTTAGGTGGTGATAGTTGTTATCACATTCCACATTATGTGTTGTCTCCACCTTTAGTGCACTTATAACATTATCATCCTCCACACGTTGCACACACTTCATTGCATGATGGAGGATGATCCACTTTTGGTGAACATGCGATAACACCTTGTGTGGGTGATAACTTATCTCCTCCTTATCATAGTCTCTTATTGCCTTGCTTGTATAAGCAGGCTCATTATGTCCATTTTGATCATGTCTATTAGCAATATTATCATTCTTGCATCTTGTTGCAATTGTCTTGTCTTTCTCTTATGGAAGTTATATCTTGGTCTTTCATTTGATCTTGGTGATGTTGTAGAGTCACCTAAAACTCTAACATGGTATCAGATCTCTCTAGGTGTGAAGACTCTTCAAGAGTAGAAAATTTGGTTTGATTCGATTGTGGGTGTAGAACAAGGTTGTCTGGGCATCACCATTGCGTCTGGGAGGCTATTTTGGTGTATTTTGACAATAAATTCGTCTATATTGGCAAAAGTCAAATATGAGGCAAATTTTTTTTTTGTGCAGGCAGGTCGTACGACTCATTTGCGCAAGTCAATACGATCATTTAAAAATAATATTTCTGCCTTCTCAATTTTTTTTGCAAAAAATTTGGTTTTAGGGTCCGTAGACCCCCCTATTATTTCTGCACAGGCATCGGGGATATTTGCAGAAGAATTCTCTGTACGTAATCCGTACAGTTCGGACAAATCAATCGACCAAATATTCCGACCATTACTTATATTGGTGGCATCACCTGCCCTTGCCTCACACGATTGACCAAATTTTCGAGTGTTTTCAGTATATAAAAGAAGCAAAGCTTTATATCTGCGTAAATGTGGGGTTAATCCCTCGAGTTTCACCATTGTGCCACCATGGCCACAACCGCCCAGATCCGCTGCTCTGCCCATAGTGGCGCTAAAAAGAAGACAACATATATTGCCTCCATGCGACGTTTCATCGCACCACACGACTAATCCCTGCGCTACGATATCTAGGTGAACTTATCAGAATTTGCCACACAGAGCTATCAGCAAGCGCCAAATGTCAAAGAAGACACGTCAACACAAAGAGGACGAATCATCTCTTGCCACATTATTGTACGAAACATCCGCGCCATAAAGACACCTCATTGTCCATACTGTACGGACCATACAGTTGGCAGCCCAGTCAACAAACTTGTAGGGTGACATCATCTTTTCATGCAGTAATTTTGATGGTTGTCTGACTGTCATTTGTAGGGGTAGCTACCTTTTCTGCGATGGCCGTTTGATCGTCAAAGTTAAGCTTGTGTTTTGCTAATGTCACCAAGGTTTGAATAATTTGCCCCCTTCACCTTTGAGTTTTTGATATTGCAGTTCTTCTTTGAAGGCTCATAACTTGCTCATTTTAACTTCTTCAAGCAATTTGTTTTGATTTGGGGTAGAAAATCATGAACTTTATGGTGGTAGTGAAATTTTCGGATTTTGATGCACAAATTGTTCAGAAATTGACGTTTTTCATGATTGTACCAGTCCAATCCTTAATTCCTTAACTTTTAGGGCTCTGTTCAGGCTCATAAAGACACATTTTCAGGTGCCGTTTTTTTTGAAAGTGCATGATTTTTTGTCTACTTCTCATTTATGCTATTAGAAGATAAGAATGATCACATCAAAGGAATGATTGGTTTGGGAAGATAAGAATGATCACATCAAAGGACTGATTGGTTTGAGTCTTAAGGATCTCTTCTATGATATCTACCCCAAGCTTGAAGGTATTCAGTGCCCACCCACAGTTTGGACCATTATTTGGGAGATTTTTGGAGATCCACATGTTCCTCCTTTCCCAGATGATCCTGCTTTAGATTGCATCCTTCCACTTGACGATGTTGCCAATATTCCCTTTGATGATGATACCTTAGAGGAGATTGAATATGATGCAACACTTGAGCGTTATGCTGATCCAGAGACTCCACCTGCAGCTCCTACTTCTTCAGTTGAGATCACAAATTCATCTCTTGTTGGTGGTTCTAGTGAGTCATTGCAAGAGATATCTATTGTCTTCCTGATTGGGATTCCTATTTGTTAGACATTGGTGCATCGTTTGTGGAGTCTCACATTTTAGATTTGGGAGACATATTTGAAGGGATTTCTCTTCTCTTTGATGATAACTTCGTCACAGTTGGAGAATCTTCTTCATTGTCTTTGGAGATTGACATTCACGAGTCTCTTCCTTCACTTGATATGTCACATGGCTTGGTTCAATTTGATCATGCTTATGTGATGGCTTCTTTGAGCTTGGAGACTCCCATTCAGTTTTTAGAGGCATTCCAATTTGATTATAGTTGTGGCACCAATGTTGTCACTTCATCTTTGTCTTTGGAGCTTGTCCATAATCAGTTTCCATTGGTTCCTTGTTTGTCACCTTCTGTTGTGATTGGGCATGTTCCTGATTGGTTTGTGGCATCTTCATCATACAAGGACATGGAGACATATGAGCAGATTTCGGAGACATCATTGTCATTAGACTACATTTGGATTCTACTTCCTAGTTCCTATCCAGAATGGGAAGCATTCCTACATTTATACTTGGTTTATCTTCTTCCCAAGGGGAGAAATGTTGTTTATAGGCATTGGACTATGTTTTGTCTTCAAGCACTCAACATTTTTGCAAGATATTCTTCATTATGGGGGGATATCATGTCTCCTTTCCTTTTTATAGAGGCTTGATTGTATATACATGATGTATGTAGTCCTTGGGGGGTCTTGAGTCCTCCATCCATGCACCTTGTTTGTTTTCATCTCTCTTTTGGAGGGGAGTTTTCTCTCACGTGGTTTTCTCCTTTTCTCCACTTTATGAGAGATTGCATTGCATTTGCATATTGTACATGCATACCTAAAATGGCCAAGTAGCTGAGACCTATCTTGCATTGTTAGCTTAAGGTTGTATTCCCCTAAGTTGCACTTAAGGGGGGGTGTTGGTGTAATTAAATATTCACTATTACACTTTACTTAAGCTTACTTAGGATAATGCATACATAGTCGTTTGCATCTGAGACACTTAGGAGTTTACACCTTTATTTGCACATGGTGTAGGAGAAATTCCACTTTAGGTGGTAATAGTAGTTATCACATTCCACATTATGTGTTGTCTCCACCTTTAGTGCACTTATCACATTATCATCCTTCACATGTTGCACATACTTCATTGTACAATGGAGGATGATCCACCTTTGGTGGACATGTGATTCCACCTTGTGTGGGTAATAACTTATCTCCTTATCCTAGTCTCTTATTGCCTTGCCTGTATACGCAGGCTCATTATGTACATTTTGATCATGTCTATTAGCAATATTATCATTCTTGCATCTTGTTGCAACTGTCTTGCCATTCTCTTGTGGAAGTTATCTTGGTCTTTCATTTGATCCTATGGGTGTTGTAGAGTCACCTAAAACTCATAATAACCTTGTGAATCATGATAAGAAAAAGGAACGATAAATCTATACATTCATCTTATTGTCTATGAAGAGAAGAATCAATTAGTTCATAATTAGGAGAAGGGTGAAATTACTTCCATCTAGATGAACCAACTTTCATTATGATTGCTGCATGATCTTTCTCTGTGCATTCCGTATATAAAAGAAATGAAACTTATTTATGTTTGGTGCATCTACAAAACCTTTTCTAGTTAATGACTAAGATGAATATGCATCCCTGGATTTGTTTCACCTTAGGACTTGTCTGATGGAGAGAAGTTTTGGTTTGTATAACTTAGGGACAACAATTACAAACTGTTTACTTGTTCACCTTAATAGTTAACCCTTGGGATGGGAAAATGTACAATGGTCAAGGTTTGAGAAAAACACGACCTTTTAAGAACAATGAAGCCATCAGGATGTGGATATCTGAATAATGGGTCTATGAAACTCATGACGAGTTTGGTGGTGACATTGACTGCATAGGAATTTGTGCTTGTACTTTAAAAACCTTGGTCAAGGTGGTACTATGCTACGTGTAGTAACTGCCAATCACTAGAACTAGTAGGGCAATGTCTAGCTAGGAAGGTCACTCTAGTGGGTGAAGGTGTCTATAGGTTGGTTGGCCATGACAGTTGTGGGTTCTACACCAAGTCTCAGATGGCAGGGAAATTGAAATCGTGTTCACATGCCCTTGGAAATGGTGGGGCCACTTCCTTGTGGAAGTCGTGTGGGGGCCGTTAGGTCACGTTCGTAAGATCAATGGTTGGGTGTCAAAACCCCCTAACGACACTCTTTCATCCTATGAGGATGAAAGCTATGGAAGCACAACCAGATTAAACCAATAAGTTCAAGTTCTATGTATTTAATTTTGGAAGTTATTTCTGTTATTAGTATATTACTTTTGTTAATAATATTATGTTAGTTTCCTTTCAAGTGGCAGTTAATGTTTCATTCCTTAATGGTTTCTTATTATTGTTATAGTAATGAGATAAATTGGTTAAAATTAGTTTCATGTGAAGTTAGTTGGTAAGTACTTTTAGATAGTAAATGATATTCCTTCATGTTTGTAGGAAATCAAATGCAATTATTTCAGTTATGATGTTAAGCATATTTTCCTTTCCTCATAAGAGAAATTTTATTTTCCGATTTTCTTAGGATGGTATAGTTGAGTTGTTACATTTGTTCCCTGTATAGCTATGGCAGCATTCTCTACAACTTTTGACGACCAGATTTGCAATCTTTGATACCTACATTGATTACTATTTTGGGATAAGTTGATACCTATTATTTGGAATTTTCCTTAGTTAAATCTTTAGGTTGATTCAATAGGACTACTTCTTGGAATGTGTGTGAAAAGTCCTACGTGCAAGGTGGTGTGTGCGACTATAATAATAGATGTCTAACAATGGAGGTGTCTACTATATGGTTACGGCTACCTGTGTCTGTGTGTGTTGTCCATGTGTTTTTTTGGATGCTGAATTGCTTGTTATTTCATTTCTATGATATCTCTTTTTATTAGGTTGATTCTAATAATTTTTTATTGTCGGGCGAGGCAGATTAAGGTTTGGATGTGAAAGAGAGAAAAGTACGAGTTTGGGTGGGAAAAGACAAGCTTGAATGCATGTGACATTACTGCCCATGGTTCTCTTTGGAGGACAAGAGTGTAGTTTTCTAGCATCTTAGGTGTTAGAAAGGTTGAGAGTGAAAATGGGAAGATGTTTAGATGTGAAAGGGATGTTGTTCTGATATGAGGTGTAGGTTTAGGGACAATTGGTGTGTCAAGTTGTAGAAAGTGGTATATGCTGTGCCTAATAAATAAGGGCACTAAAGTGAGTGCTAAAAGAGAGGAAAAAATTCAAAGTTTCACTTCTCATTTTTTTCATTTTGTCCCCACTTTAGTGCATTTGTGAGCTACAACAAATCAAGTATGCTAATGTAAAATAAAATTATCATTTTTACTAGATGAAAATGATGCTAAAGAGTTCTTTGTTTGATGTTATTGTCCCATCTTTGTTTGAGTATTGTCATCAGATCTACAAAACACAGAAGAAACAAACTTAAAATACATAATAAAATATCTTGAAAAGTAATCCTGCACATCTTTAAGCAATTCAATTATATCTTGTGGCAAAGCTAGACAATTAAGAAGAGATTCTAAAGAGGAGAAGAATAAAAAGGTATATTTTGATGGAGTCTAAGAGATCCTCTCTGGACAAAGATGATTCTTTTTTTCCCACCTTGGTCACTCATGCATCAAAAGGTGCGTGGTTGATGAAATTCAGTGCCTCTTTCCACATGGTTAATGTTGTTTTATAAAATATGAAGAATATGATAGTGGGAAGGAGTTTTTTTAAGGATTAATTTGATCTTGGAGAAAACATTACACTTGGAAATAACAACAGTTAGAAGAAGGATGGATGAAAACAATCAAATATCAGAAAACCTTCAAAGTTGCTTCATGTATTTGAACACAATTGTCATAAAAAAATGACACATATCTTCTTATTATTTGGATTGCTCCTTGAACAATTGCAACACTTGGGATTGGACTCGAATAGAAATATTAGCAGCATAAGCAAGTGTCAACTACATTCTTTACAGAGTATTCATTCACACTCTAGCCACTTCCACGATAAGAAAATAGCAGCTTTACCTGGGGACTCGTCCCTGGGTTTGAAACGCTTGTCCCCATACCAGAAATAATCCGGGAACTTGGGGACAACCAGCAGACCCCCCTCCCCCTCAAAACCCAAACTCTAAAAACTTCCAGGAAACGCCCCAGAAACTCGGGGGCAGCCCTGCCTGGCGCCGAGGACGTATGACTGTCTGCGGGATGGTTAGGGGATGTCTAGGACGTCCCTTGTTGTCCCCGGGATGGCTGGATGTCCCCGACCACGCCACCATTTAAAAAAAAACTTAAATTAAGAAAGAAAACAATTTTTATATGAGTATTGACAATGAATTCTTTTGGACTGCATATAACAGTAGAATGAGCAGGTCAGTTGTAAAAGGATCCAGAGTGTCACTGCTATTTATAGAAAGAAAGAATAAGAGTATACAAATAAAACTCTTTTCCAACAATGGGCAAACATACAATTGCATACAGCTGTAGAATGAACAGAAGTATGACTGCATATAGCTGCAGAATGAAAGCTTACAGCTGTCAGACAGTGGAAAGTTGTAGAATTAAAGTGTACAACTATGTGATAAGACAAAATAGCTGTAACCATTTTTTGCCAAATGAAAGGCATATGTCTGCACATAGTTGTTTAATGATGATGTGCATAGTTTAGTGGGATCACTTATTAATTATTATTTATTAATAATGTTTTGACAATGAATTCTGAATTCTAAATGCATATTGAGTATTGACAATAAATATTGATTCCCAAACACAAATATTATATGTTAAGGTTCATATGCATGTTTTGTCCATATTTCATATGAACATTTCAAATTTCCCTTTAAGTTAAAATTTTCCCTATTTTATAGAGCCACCCCCTTTGTTGTCCCCTAGCTGTCCCCAAAATTGGCATCCCAGAAATCTGTCCCCCTGTCTCCTGTTGTTCCTGTCTCGAAAGCTTGGGCTAATCTTGGAAAATAGATAATGAATACCTAAACTGCTCCAATACAAATGGCCAATATTATTTTTATATTCTAATATAAGCACACATTTGAATACAAACTCAGCAAGTTTGAAAAAATATCACACCACCTTTCTATGCAGAGATCTTTAGTGCCTTCATTCACAACTTTCATCTTTCATGCCCTTGCATGTCCTATGATATTTCAGTTCAATTGGTTACTCATTGTGAAGGTGTTTATGAGTTCAAATTTCTGATTTAAAATGTTAAACTCTCAAAAATTGGATTTGATAAGCTCTGCAGCAAATGTGAAGCCCTCAGTAATCCATGTCTATTATGGATCTGCACCTTAATTGATGGATCGACGCCAAACAAGAATTATGTTATGGTAATTGCTCGATATTATTCAAAGAATCAAATGTACATTTTATAGGCAATTTCAATAACGATGTTTACTAAATAAACAATCAATAACTGAGGAGTAAAATAGAAACTATCTAACTAAACTTAATATTACAATATTGACCATTCATAAATATATTAGTAAATATTATTCGAATACCCTCCCTTAATGGTCAATCTGTCAACTACACCAAGTTGCCCCTGAAATTTTACAAACTTGTTCGGGCCCAGAGACTTGGTGAGAATGTCTACAGTCTGATCTGCAGTTGGGACATACTGCAACTATATCGATCCATCTTTGACAAGCTTGCGGATGTAATGACAGTGAAGTTCAACATGCTTGGTCCGCTCATGGAAGACAAAAGTTTTGGCAAGTTTGAGCACCCCTTGATTGTCACAAAAGTGAGGTGAAGGACCTGCTTGAGGTATGTACATATCAGAAAGCATTCTTCTAAGCCAAAATGCCTCACAAGCTGCTTTAACAATTCCTCGATGTTCAACTTTAGTCAAGGAAAGAGCAACCCCCTACTATTTTTTGCTAGTCCGTGTGACTGCACTTATGCCCAGACTAAAGACATACCCAAATGTAGATTTCCTGTCATCAACAGAAGCTGCCCAATCTGAGTTTGTGAAACCAATAAGTCTAGGATAATTACTTCTACCATATAGAATCCCAAAATCGGAAGTGCCCTTCACATATTGCAGCACATGCTTCGTTGTAACCTAGTGTTCATCTCTAGGGGCTGTCATGAAGCGAGAGATGAAACTCACGACAAAACTGAGGTCAAGTCTAGTGCCAGTGAGATAGATGAGACTACCCACTAGTTGCCTAAACATAGATTCATCCATCAGAGGTGAGTTTGATTTCGCATACAATTTCAGTCTGTTCTCCATAGGCGTGGATGCAGGTTTACAATCTTGCATCTGAAATTTATCAAGCAGATTTCTAGCTTACTTTGACTGAGATATAAAAATACTATCATCGCTTTGCCAAACCTCAACACCTAAGCAGTAATGCAAAAGTCCCAAATTTGTCATGTCAAAAGATTGGCACAAACTTTGTTTGATCTGCTCAATCAAAAGTGCTGAACTACCAGGATGAGAAGTATATCCTCACCAGTAGTTTTGAGTTTGACATACAGATTGGAGTCAGAAGGACTTCTTTGAAAGCCTTGATCACTAAGGTACTTATCAATTTTTAAGTACCAAGCCCGAGGATCCTGTTTGATGCAGAGGAAGAAGATTGTAAACAACGTTCAAACCACGTGTTCTTCAAACATCCATTCCAACACACATATAAGTGTAAACATAGGCCCTCATTCTTAGACCTCTACCCTTGACCTACTTGAGTACCCTATGGGCATCCTTACATATGACATCTCAACCAGGTTTAGCAACCCATCAATATGTTCTTGTAGTCAATTACCAGTTCATTTCACATCCCCAAATACATCCTAGTACATGAAGTAACATTCCTCCCCATGACAAGCATATTGGATCTGCCCTTTTTTTGGGGAACAAAAAGACATACAACACAAAATGATGTCTAAGCATTTGGAACAGGTTTAAAAGACCTTAACAACTCCATTGCACAACAGATACCATGAACATTCAATCCCTTTTGGGTTATACTGATCTAAACCTCTGACTGCTGCCCTTAACACTGTCGAACTCAGTCATTTTCAGACCAACAGTCACTCCAAAACCAATGCAAACCTTGTCTTCAGACTCTGAAACTTTGTAATATTGAAAAATACATCAGAACAAACCTCACAATTTTTTATGAATTTTCATTGTGCCAATCAAGAGAAATGATTTGTCTTGTCAAACTTGCAACCCTAGACAGGGTTCCAGACAACAATCACAAAATGGACCATAACTTTCACAAAACTCAATGAAATTTGATGAGACCAAGTGCATTGGAAACTAGATTCACGTGGCTAACAAATTCATTAGGTTTCAGGCCATTAATCGAATCGTACAATCTGTACAATAGATTGGAACATGACTATTACAGAAAATTTCTAGAAAAATGCTTCAAAATCATTCAAATTCTTCTTCCAACATTCACCAACCTTTTTGGTCGTGGCTACAAGGCATTCTTGTGCTAGTAGCCTATTACAATCTGTTTTGCCCCCTTCAACTGGTCCATAACTTTTCTTTAACAACATTTTAAAAAGTTGCATTACAACATGAAAAGTTGTCATGACAATATTGACAACATATGAGCAACTTTTACAACTTCTACCCAAATGACCCCAAACTTTCACAAATGATTCCAAATGATCATTGATGGTCCTAAATGACCTCATTTACATGAAACAACACAAACAAGACAAAAACTCAAATTTGACCATTTTGAGCATGAGGGTGCTCTTGCATCACAGTTTCAGGCCATAGAGTGCTTTCACCAGTCTGCATACCTGGTGTTCTCCACCAACAACCTTGAAACTAGGAGGTTGTGTCATAGAGACTTTTTGCAAGTCACCATTGAGAAATGCATTCTTGACATCCATTTGATGGGTTTTCCATACAAATTGAGCGGAAAGGGCGAGGACAAGCCGAATGGTACTCATTTTGGTGGTGGGAGCAAAAGTCTCCTCATAATCAATGCCCTTTTTCTATGAGAACCCTCTAGCAACTAGTTGAGCCTTTTATTTACCAATGGTTC
The DNA here is from genome assembly GCA_018584345.1 of Thuja plicata. NCBI lineage: Eukaryota > Viridiplantae > Streptophyta > Pinopsida > Cupressales > Cupressaceae > Thuja > Thuja plicata. Next base: position 291,052 of record MU225998.1, read on the forward strand.
CATCAGCCTTGTACTTAACTTGATACACCCATTTGCAGCTAATGGGCTTCTTCCCAGATGGAAGATCAAAAAGGACCCAAGTATTGTTTTATAGAAGACTATGGTTTTTTTGCTTCCACAGCTTGTTCCCACTCAGGTATATCTTTGGCCTTTGAATAGGATTCAAACTCATAAACATTGTGAATATTGGCCATAAGAGAAAAGCTTACTGTATTCTACTATTTGTTCTTGTTTCTAGATGATCTACCCTCAATGAGCTCATCATCATGAAGATCACCTATGGTCTTGGCCCACCATTTTGACTGGAGAGTAGAAGTACCAACATATCATTGAGTAGGAACAACTAGACCTAGATTGGCTGGAATAGGTTTATTAGGATATAGATCAACAGGTTTTTGAGGAAAGTTGGGTGGTGCAATATCATGCCTAGGAGATTCCACAACTTTAGAGTCAGAGTCATCTTAATGCCTCCTATTAGGTGGACCTAATGGAAGACTAACATCCAGATCCTTAGCCTGCAAAGGTGGATCCTCAGGACACAAAATAGGAGAAAAGAGCTGAAAAGGCCCTCGTTCTTCATCAAAGACAATATCTTGACTGAATATGAGATGATCAATGTCTACATCAATCAGTCGATATGCTTTGTGGTTTTCACTATATATTGTGAACATGAGCTTCTGGCTCTTGGAATCCAGTTTTGAGCACTTGGCATGTGGAATCCAAACATAAGCGCAAGAGCCAAAGACTTTCAAGCGAGTGATTTTAGGCTTCCTACCAGACTAGGCTTCCTCTGGAGTCTTCTTTACGACCTGTATAGGAGACCTGTTCAGAAGATAGATAGTAGTATATATTGCTCTTGCCCAAAACTTCATTGGAACATTTCTATGTTCCAACATGGATTGAGCCATTTTGGTGATTGCGCAGTTTCTCTACTCAACCACACCGTTCTGCTAATGGGTGTAAGGTGTAGTAAGTTGATGCTTGATACAATGATGTGCACAAAAGTTGGAGAAATCATAAGAACAAAATTCCCCCCCCCCCATTTTCTATTCTAAGAGTTAAAATTTGTTGACCTGACTCTTTTTCTACCAATGCTCTAAGCTTCTGAAACATACTAAACACCTCTAATTTTTGTTCAAGGAAATACACACATTTTACGACTAAAATCATCAACAAATAACAAAAAATACCTGGATCCAATAACTAAAGGAGTGTTCATTGGTCCACATACATCAACATGAACCAATTGTAATATCTTGGAAGCTCGCCAAGAATCGCCGTCTGTAAATGGACTCTGATGCTTCTTTCTAGTTTGATAAGCTCTGTAAACTCCATGATTTTGAGTCTGAATATCAGGTAAGCCAACAACTGGATTCTCCTGAACTAGCTGAGAAACATAGTGTCTGTTTAGATGTCCCTATTGCTGACGCCAGAGACTGTTGATGGAAGAGTTTTTGGTTGCCATGGCATGCTCCTGAGAGTCACCAGTGTCAAGTTTGTAAAGACCATGATCCTCAATTCCCACAACAACTGTAGTGCAAGTCACTTGATCAACAACATTACATCTGTGCGAACTGAAAACCACATCTAGCTGAGGAGAGTGTCTCATAATCTGACTAATAGAGAGAAGCTTGAGTTCCATGCCTGGAACATAGTATACATTGAGGAAAGTTAAATTCCTCACTCCAGATTGAATCTGTACGTTGCCTTTTCCAACAACAATATACTCTTTGCCTCCAAAAATAATTGAACCAGTGAATGTTGTGTAGTTAGTGAACTGATCTCGACGATGAGTAAAATGTCAAGAGGTACCTAAGTCAATGTACCAGGCAGGCGATTTAACATGATCTGCTGGGCGCTTGGCCATAAAGGCATAGATAGTAGACTCTTTCTGCTCAATGTGCTTTACAACATTGGCCTTTTGTTGAGACCCTCGCTGCTTCTTCTGTTCAGAAGCCAACCGATGCCAACAGTCTTTCTTCATGTGGCCATACTCGTGGCAATAATTGCACTGAATGTTCTTGGAACTGTCATGGGATTGACTTGGGCCTTTTTGTTGAGAGAATTGATTGTTCCCTTTGTCCCGAGCAAAAGGATTTGTTGTGAAGACCTGTTCTGTGGAGGGCAAACTAGCACTGCTACTGAACTGGTGTCTCCATTGATCCTGCTGCAGAAGTTTGGTGCAAAGATCTAGAAACTTCAAGTCAACATTAGTTGAATTAATGTTGAGTATCAATAAAGTGCTCATAAGACTTTGGTAGACTTTTTAGAGTGATTACTACCATGTCTTCTTCCTCCATTGTCCGACCAATTGCCTCCAAGTGATCACAAATATCCTTGATTTTTGTGAGATGTTCTTGTAGGGACATCCTCTCATCCACCGTAATAAAAAAACCTAAAAAAGCATATTCTTTAGAAAAAAATGCACAACCCTTGTTAGATGTTTCATGTAGACCCTTCAAATAACCCCATATTTCATTAGTTGTCTCGCTTGAAGGAACTCGAGGCAGCTGATCATCGGTAGCTGACAATTAATGAGCATCACGGCTTCTCGATTCCTCTCATGAAATTTATCTTGATCTAGACTTGCCGTTGTAGGACAAGTAGACTTACCTAGAACAATTTCATCAAGGAAGCAATATTAAAAAATTGTCATCATCTGTTGCTTCTAGGTGTTGTAATTGCGCCTGTTGAACTTTTGATTGCCTTCCAACAATATGTTGGTCAAAGAAGCCAACCTTCACGCTTTTTGAGGCAAAAAAAACAAGATAAACCAAAGAGGTTGAAACTTTAGATTGCACAAAACCCTGAGACACGAATCACAATGCACATAAAACAAAGGCAGATGCAAGTACAAATCCCGAGACAACTGATGAAAATCCTAGGTCGTAGATACATGCCCAGATGAAAACAAAGTTTTTTGTGAAAAACCCTAGAAAATGTACTACAAACCCTAGTTAGCAGGAAACAATGGCAGCAAAACTTGCAAATAGAATTGAGAAATGTGGCTCTTGCACACATAGGTTGTAAGGGCAATTTTCCGAACTTTTACCAAAGAAAAAAGAAGCACAAAAGAACCGAGTCTGAATTAACCCTAGCCGCATCTATACTTCCATCCCAGATATACTCACATTGCAGAAATACTCCCGTTGCAATAAGAACAGGGTTGAAAAGACCTAACTGTGACACTAAGTTCAAGCCTAACGACCAGAACGTGAAGAAAATCGTGTCTATATGCGGACGTTGTGCGAGCAGAAGTTGTGAGAAGTTGTAGAGAAAATGCAAAGAGATTTGCATCTAAAAAAAATTTGTACGTCATGAGCGATTTAATAAAACCCCAACACAAGCTGTTGGAACCGTTAAAAATGATTCGCGTGGACATAAAGAAATCGCGGGCACAAGAGATTTCTTCAAACGCGGGCCACAGATTTTTGTGTAGAGTAAAAAAAACATATTGCAAGCAAATTTCTGAGGTCAAGCATCCCAGAAACACGCAGCTTGAACAGGAAACATGCGTGGAATAAATAGAGGGAGGATGTTTGCATACATGAAAAAAAAGGGTTAGAAAACCCCTGAATTTGCAGATATGAACTTTAGAAAAATCTTCACTAAAACTTTCGATGAGAAAGATTTTAGAATTATAAAAATTTTCAAAAACATTTCTCCCGCTCTAATACCATGTTATGGTAATTGCTTGATAAAATAATGAAATGTACATTTTATAGGCAATTACAATAACGATGTTCCCTAAAGAAACAATTGATAACTGAGGACTAAAATAGAAACTATCTAACTAAATATTACAATATTGACCATTAATAAATATATAATGCAAATATTATTCTAATAAATTAGGCACCGGTTAAAGCATGCAATGCCGTAAGCGCATCAAGAAATTGTTACTCTAACTAAATAAACTTTCAACTGAAACAAAATTGTCTTAAAGTTGCACAATTGATATATTTAACGATTTCTTTTCAATGCAGAGTTCAATGCTTTTATCATCTAAAACAAGGAATGTACAGTCTAAGAAACTTCATACTCCCATGAACAACAGATATATCAGCAAGAACGAATGAGAAGGAAGCATCTTCATCGCTGATTAAGGAAACCACGACTGAAAGGATGGCAGGAGAAAAACATTTGCAACCAGGGCAAATCATGATATCTTAGCACCTAATGACTTCTGCAAAGTACAGGCCAGCATAACTCCCACAACAACTCACAACCATTTTTCACCAATCCTTCATAGTTTTGTAATCTGTAATTGCTGTCTCTACAAATTAATTTCAAACATATTTCATCATCGGAATTTTATGCTAATCGCTCAACTAATCTTCATGGCCACATGAAAAACTAACAGATGAAAATATATAACAATTATGATGAAAGGGATCAGTGAAAACTGCGAGGTCTAGAATTTTCTATGCAAGAAATTATTGAAGCGATCCCATCGATCATACACAACAACCTGCCAATGCTCATGCCATCCAGGATGCTGGGAAGCCACCTCTTTGTTTCCTCCATATCACCTCTTCTAGATCCATTGAGATTGCACAAGGGAAGGAAGCATGCTCTTCTGCTTCAATTTGCCGCTGATAGCATCTCACACAAAAACTCTTCCACAGACCTTGTCCATGCTTTCATATTTTGCTCGAATGCACCAACAGGAAACATGCACTCTCAAACTGCATGGTACCAGAGAACAAGTTTTTGCTCTGATACCATATGTGGAAACAGACGTGAAAGCTTAATGTATTATTAAACGAAGGCAAAACTTTATACAGGCATGAATACAGTTGTAGCTAAGATGCAGTTGTAACCAACTGCTAACAGACTAACCAACTACGTAATACACCAACATATTCAGACGATGCGGGGCAATGTTTTAACTTTTCATCTGTTGAGTCTATAAGCTTTTGGGCACTAATAATACCCTGATTGGGGAGGTAGGATCATGAAAGTTAATAAACCTAGCTAACTAAGCCACTATTTTCATTAATTAGTCAAAAGGTAGTGAATAAGATGCAACTTTACTCTTAAAATGTTAAATCAATCAAGAATATAGTGTAATAGTTGTATAGGGGTCTACATAGGTTATGAATAGTTCTAAGGTGATCTGTACACCTTTTTTTTTCAACAGTGGTTATGCAGATTCTTGAGAAAATATAGGAAATTTGGGTACAATTGTGCCAATGTCAAAATCATCAGAGGTTTCAAATGTGTGTCGTCATTGCAATTGTGCTTGTATATTGACATTTTTTTTCCTATAGGTGGCAGTTTTTCTCATAGATGGCGGTTTTACTAAGAAGCATCAAATAGATAGAGCTAATGGTTGCAAATAATGTCTCTTCCATTTGTCGGCTTTTGGGTTTGATTCAAAACAAAATCTATTATAATTATAAAACACCTTCAGGTGTCATTGTAAAATTTACAGTTATCTGAGTTTTTATCCATTATTTTTAGGATGAATTGGATGTATCAGAAAATCGTGCATCTCAGCAAGCTGTAGTGCATTGCAAGTGTTTGGATATTTTATAATGGAGATTGGTGTCCTTGAAGGCCTCAAGGAAGTAGTAAGTTTGTAATTAGCGACAAAAATAGTGGCAAGAGAAGGCAATGCATTATTCTTATGGAGTCTCTTCCTGCATTATGTTGCCCAAGGTAATTATTTGTGCTGAGTGGTTTGATGTTCTTCCCATATTTAGCTATTTAAGTTTCTCAATAGGCTGGTCTCATTTGGCCTTCTCTCTTACCTTTCGCCAATGTTTCATAAATTGTTTTCCAATTAAATTTTCCTAATGTTGTGGATGGTGGTGTATCCCCTTTTTAATTATGAGGGCTGCAACATGTCTACTCTTGTTGGGAAATATCATGTCATTTCTATGGCAAAAGTTGTAAACTTCCTTGTTTGTCTTTATAATGATGTATTTCATCATTTAATAAAAGCACTTTACAAACTCTTTATTCTTCAGTTTAACAGCTGTCATGTGAAATTGTGACAAGTTCATGCACTTATTATTTTATATTTTCTACATCCACCTAAGTTGTGACAACACGATACACAGGGGAGGGTGCTTTTTAAAAATTAAAAAATCTCAATTGAAGAGTGTAAATATCTTAAGAGGAAAGGGTAGATGCAATTTGTTGATGCTTATTATCTTCTTAACAACTGTAAAGGGCTGCAATGCTTGTTGATAAGACTTATCACATCTACATGTGATTGACAAATTATTTTCCTTAGTCTAAAGTGTACTACTATAAACCCACTTTGTATGCCATTGGTATACAGCATCCTCTGATAGCTTATCACTTGTTTGCGCTCTCCCATTATTCTTCTGGAATTCCTCAGTTCATTATGCAGCTCGTAAATCTTGATTATTTTTGTTACTAGTTGATGGGATACTTTAGAGTCTTAGACGACTTCAAAAATTCTATTTTGAAAGATAATTTGTGAAACAAAAGCTACAACGTTGTAGGCCTACCATGTCTAAGTATAGTCTGAGTAGATGCATTGGTATATTCTGTATAAAGTATGTTAGTCTTTAATTAGTTTGAGAGCTTTCTTTTTATTTATTTACCTGCAGCATAACTTGTAGAAGAAAGCTCAAAATTGTTTTATAAATTGGTCTTTTTAATGACAGTTATCCTGAGTACAACCGCTTGCTTCCTTGTCCTTGTCAAAATGAACCACCAAGGATAGAACACCTTGTGATGGAGGAATCAGGAAACGTTGTTGATCATATCTGTGAAATGCTTGATCTTCCTCCTCTGTAAGGGAAAAGGTTTATTTAATGTTTGAAATTTTGAATTGATTCCTGGATGCTAGTTACTTGTATTTATCATTAGTAAACCAATACAAAATCTAGTTAAGGATCTCCTTTTTATTTTCCAAAGCTATGTTGCAGACCTCATTCATTTTGGAGCTGTTCACTGTGCCTTAGTGTGCCCAAAGCCACCTTCAACTGCAAGTTCTGAGCAAATTCGGTTGTTCAAACGAGTAACTGCACCCACTATATTGAAGAAAAGACCATATCTCAAAGGAAAAACAGTTCGAGAGGCACAAAATACATTCAGAATAACCAGTCCTAATGAATACATAGAAGCTGGGTCATATTTACGTGTTCATGTACATCCAAAGCGCTTTCCAAGGTACTTATATCACTATACAATGTTTGGTGTGTAATGGTTTCTTATCAAATTAGATATTGAGATATCTTTGTTAATGCTAGGTTTGTCCAGTTTGTTTTGAAAAACATAAATATCCTGGAACTTTGTTTGTTGCCTCAGCATGTATCACTTTAGGCTTCCAGTGTGAGCTATTATGCTAGGTAGTTGAAATTTCATTCTATAATTTTAATAGTTCTGTTTGATGTTCTATTAGATGCTATGAGGTTGATTGGGCTTCAAGAGTTATTGCAGAGACTGAATCATATGTTGTTCTAGACAAACCTGTTGGTATTTCAGTAAGTATTGAGATCATCGCATGCCTAGCCATCCTTTTCTTGTTAAAACATATTACATACAAAAACTTTGGAATCAAGTCATGTCTTGGACTTAAGTTGAATGTGATTCTTATTGGTGCTATTTACATCATGGTCTGATTGTTAGTTTATTGATCATTCAAATTGTTGGTGGTTTGTGTTTTGATTCCTGATGTAGAAGCTGAAAAGTTCATTAGTATTTATAGTTTTGGATTGGAATTGCTTTTTTTATTTTCCAATATAGCAGTGCAAACTAGGATTGTTAAGGAATTTACACTATTTGATGGAAAATGGAATGGAAGAATTAAATATGTTGTAGTTTTTACAAAATGATTACTTTAGGTCTTAAATAGGGAATGAGTACTATTTCTACTATGTACATGACACAGATTTTCACAAAAGCACATGTCAGTCGTATGAAGTAGAGTAGTATCTACAGTCATTATAAATTTATATGTTGTTAGCTTTGACAATACATGGAGAGAGCTTTGTCAGTACTCAGGGAGAATGCACAGATTTGGAATCCTGGCAGTAGTGGATATTGTGTTTCCCTATTTTTGAGCTATAAAGAAGTCTTTGAGGTTTGACAAGAAGAAATTTAAATTGTTCTTGAGTTGTATACAGTAGATTTTTCCAATAGCCATGATCTGGTTGGCAATGCTGAGTAATTATTTCCATGACAATTTGAATTGTCAAAAATTTTGCAGTTTTTCTTCTTTTAAATATACTGGAGGACAAAGCTAGGAGTAACTTTGTAGATGAGTTTCAGAGATAGTAATTTCATTCAAGCTTGTTTGGTAGTCACATGGAATTTGGCCGCTATAGCTTTCCAGATTTGTTGGGCAAATGTGCAAAGTACAAAGAGGTCTAGAGAAGTTTTGTCATTTTTTGAAGTTTGGAACAGTTGGGACAAATGGATGGCCCTGTAGTTCTGCTTTTCCTCAGTTCATGATTAAGGATTAAATTGTGTTGCACAGACACGGAGGATTAGAAGAAAAATATCAACACCAGCAAGAATTATCCTGTAGTCTCAAGGAGAGAGGCAAAGAGCAAAACATAATAAAGAGGCACATGGATCAAAAGCTAGATGCAGATGGAAGACACTTCTTTGAGATTAAATTATATATCTCGACACACATGGAGAAGCTTAGAACAATGTCGATCTTAAAGCAACTCCTTAAACGCAAGCATTTGTTATTCAAAGTTGCCACGAGAAGATGAAGATTTTATTCAAAAGCATCCACAATTGACTAGGGTTGAGGACAATGCTATTGTAAAGATGTGAGGAATACTATGGCCGCAATCCTATAATGCATAGTTGGTGATGAGTAGTCAGCTTGTGGCTACCTTAACTCTTGAGTAAGTTATATAATCATTATTATAATCATATATAAGTTGTTAGGTTGTCATAGGGGTTATAGATAAGTATCTATGTGAACCCAGGTGGCATCCAAGACATAAATATGGTATATATAGGATTTATAGGTTAGTTATTATGATCATGGGAGTATTGTTTTCATATTTCTAAGAAATTAGATCATAGTAACATAAGTACATTTGAGTTGATATGGACAGGAAAGTAATGCTACAAAAGGACCATGAATGTCAGTTTAGTTTTCCTGAAGACTGTATTAATCTGTTTTTCACTGAAATGGGGCTGAACAAAACTTTTGGTAATTATATAATTGTCATTTTTACTCTATAATGTGGCAAAATAAACTTTTAAATTACAACTCCATTCAATAAAGTAAGAAAAAGGAATAACTCTTTCAAACTCCCTCCTACATTTGTTGGCATGCTTATTCCTCTTCTTTGATCTACATATTTTCCTCTCCATTGTATGAATTATGCATATTCCACCTAATTTATGATTATTTTTATTTTCTGATTCCTGCTGATTACTGTCGTACTAAGTTTTAGCCTTGTTTAGTATCTGTTTTATTGAATTTAATATTGTTAGGCCTTCCTTGAGGGTTACATTTAAAGACTACGCTTAAAGAAATTCCTATATGGTCATATTGTGATTCCTAAATATTTGATGATTGTCATAATGTGATTCCTTAATATGTTATTGATGATTGCTTTGTGATTTTACGTCACTGTTGTCTGGAAGTGAAGATTTTTCCAGGGGTGCTAGATTAATTAGGATGTTCCCAGAGTTTGTACGTTGTATGCATAGTTCAAATGAGTTTGTATGTAAATGTTTTGGACTTAATATCAGGTTGGAGGAACAACAGATAATATTGAAGAGACTTGTGCAATGTTCACGACTCGGGCAATGAAGCTTAGTTCACCCCTAAGGACCACTCATCAGCTTGACAACTGTACAGAAGGCTGGTGAGTTACCTAAACACCATGTTCTTATAAGCTAGTTGCAAAAAGACCATATTTTGGACATTTTAGTTAAACTGTGTCAAAATATTAAATAGTAATGTTATTTTTGTTGCTGGCAGTGTTGTTCTTTCTAAAACTGCGGAATTCTGTGCGGAGTTTCACTCAAAGCTTCGGGTTTGCTCTTTACCTTATCCCATGTACAAACTAGAATTGACCGGCATCTCAGCCAAGACCTTTACTTATTTGGACCCCATAAATTTGTGATTTCAATTTAGTACTTATCATCTGATGCTCTACTTGTCAAATACATCAACCGGTTTGTTGGTGTGAAACAGGAGAAACAAGTTAAGAAGTTATACCTTGCATTAACTGCTGCACCTGTTCCATCTGGGATAATATCCCATTATATGTGCCCAGATAATTTTGCTCCTCGAATTCTTTCTAAAGGTAAATTATGATATTACTTGCTGGCAGAATTTATCTTATTCGTTTGAATAGAGCCCGTTAGTATGGGCTAAGGATAGAGGATTATTCTTCTAGATTTCATGCATATAGTGCATGTGCTTATGAAATTATAGTCCTTTTGCTCAATTTATGAGAAGAGAAATGTTCTTGCTTACTTCAACATAAGATGCTAAGCAAGTGGAAGTTCCTTGTCATTACAATCGCAATTTATAAGATAGCATACAATATTCTCAATTTTGTGAGTGGGAAGACGATTCACTTTATTGCAGAGCCTTTTCAAGGATGGCGATTGTGTCAACTTGAGGTATTGGAATGCAAAGAAGTACCTTGGCCGGATATTGCTACTGAAGCCATGCATGGCATTGAAGACTGTGGATGGTCCCCAAAAGATGTTGCATATGAATGCAAAATAAAGCTATTGACAGGGAGGACGCATCAGGTGCTACATGGTTTCCATATTTATTTTGCTCTGCACTGCTTAGATTAATCGTAGTTTGAGTTTATCAGCTATTTCTATACTTGTAGTTTTTCCAAAGACATGAAATAAATTGGTCATTTAACTCACTATATTGAATGAATGAATGAAAGTTTTTAATGACGTCCACGAGACCACCAGTCTAAGGGACCAAAGTGCAAGTTAACATCCTGCTAAGACTTCTCCAAGTTGTTCCTTTTATTGAATAAGAAGAAAAGTCCAGTTCATGGTATTGTTCCATAAGATTTTTTTATTAATTTTCAATCAGTTCTTACATAAGACTTGCACATATTTGAGATAAGCTTCTTTCTAATTTGATATTAATCATTTTATTGGTAGAAGCGGGAACAAGTAAATTATATCTGGAATTTCCCGTTATAAAATAACCTGCTTTGCCATAAGTTTTGCTGCTGCCATTTGCCTATTCTATATTTGAACTCCCGACATAGCTCAATTTTCTTGGTGGAAAATTTAAAAATTATGGTATTGAAATACAACTGCACAAATGCGATATAATTTTATTGTGGTTTTTAGAAAATTGTCGGTCAATTTATGAGATAATGTCAGGTTGTTCTGCGAATTTGTCATGCTGGTTTACAAGACTCGGCAAGCTAATTTTGGTACTAAATTATTTAAATTGAAAAACTATAAAATATAAAGAAATTATAAGGATTTAAAGTTTTAATAATTCCATGGGTCAAGCCGTCAAATTTCTGGTTTAAGGTTTGATGTTTGGGTAGGGAGCCGTAATATATTGAAATATATACAATAATCATTTTATTATTATATTAATTATTTATTAATATAGTATTAAATTTGATATTTGATATTTATATATTAATTAAATTAAATTTATTATTATATTAAATGTTTAATTTTCTTAATATTTAGTAAGGTCAATGGGCCCTTGGTCTGCTGGTGAAGTTGAATGGTTCTCAATGAACCCACCAGGGATCAAGTCTTGCTGAGTGCAAGGCTCCGACATCATAAGGGATGAGACCGGGATCATGCCCCGGGTGATTTTGGCAGTGTGGATACCCCTCAGTCCTTGGCTCTTAGCCGAAGAGGTTTCAGGCACGAGTGCCCCGTATCGGGTTGCTAAAACGTCTCTGTGGTGGGCCTTTGCTGGTTAGTTGCTCGCAGGCTTCGTGCCTCTGCTGGGCAGCCTCACAAGTCTGAACCCTCCATAAAAAAAATAAATATTTAATAAGATTTATAAATACTTATTTATATAAAAATATTTAGAAAAATGTACTGCTAGTTAAATATAAAATATATGATTTTTTTTACATATTGTTTAGGCATGCAACTCTAAATAAATCCAACCATCCAATTTTCTTTCTTTCTTTTTTTTTTTTTGCTAGATCCAGGAAATCATTGGCTAGATCCAGGAACTCAATCCACAAACTTGAGCTAGAGTCTTGTTTGTTTTGTAATAGTAATAGGCTAATAGCTATAGAAGAAAATTCTGTTGTTTCGGTATCCAGCTTCTATAATTTGATTTACAGTTGTCGGCTGGTACAAATAAAGAGATTTGTTTGTGAAAAACCATATTGCTGACATTAATGGGATAAAATACATCTTGGTGGAAATGTCCCAGTTACAAGGAAATGAGAACCGATTCCTATTAGTATCATTTTCACATACAAAAGGCTTGTGAATTTGGTCTCTTTCCTAGTCGATAGGAAAAACATGGTACTTTAAACAAGATTGCATGCGCCATCTAGTAACTGTTCACGTACCCTTTGCTTTATATCTTCTAACCCTTACACCTTAAGTGTGTTTCAAGTCATGGCGACTTTGTTACATGTTTGCATTCAGGCAGTTGGATTGTTTTCCTTGAAAATGTCAATATGGACTGTTTAAAACTGTGTTTTAAGAATGACATTTGGTTTTGTTCAGACTCTAAAAATTTGCATATGTGCAGATCCGAGCTCAGCTGGCTGCTTGTGGCTCCCCTATAATTGGTGATTCTATTTACATGCCGGCTACAATTAAGATGATAATGTCACCTCACCTATATCCATTTGCAGAAGCTGAAAGCAAGAAAGAAGTGAGGAATAGTGAGGCTATGAGTTCTGCAATTGATCAATGGAAATCACAGCATGGTAAGGAACCAGATTGCGCTATTGGTCTTAAAGCATGTGAAATCTCTTGGAATGATGGTGAATGTACTTACCAAGCTGGGATGCCTTGGTGGAGGCCCAATTGATGGGTGCCTGAGCATTACACTCTAGACAGCTGATGTCAATTCAATAAATATGTAATCTATTCTTTTCTCCATTTGGTTTATCCCCTTCTTTACATAGGCTTTCTTTCGAAAGGTGCTCAAAGATGAATTTTGTGAAGTCATCTTTGCTCTGAATTTGTATGATGCATTTACCTTCAAATTGAAACAAATGGTAGTTGGAGCATATTGTGTTTCATGCAAGTACACTTTGGTCAATTTTCATGTAAAATTAATTTTATTCGTAGAATGATGTCAAGCCAACCCTGCATGCTTGTGGATCTGCTAATGATTTTTTAAGTATCTCTAACCAAGGAACTCTTTAGTGGCTCTATGTCATTTTGGTTGTTCTTGAGATTTCTGTCCTCCATATTTGGCTATTTTCAACTTCTTCAAAAATTTCCAATTTGCCCATTCTTGATAGATTTTCTTTGTAAATTTGCTTCGAATTAGGAAAATTTAAATTCTATGAGATGGACTCATATTCCACTTCTCATATAAAAAATTGGGCCTTAATCTATCTAGTTATTGAGAGCTGTTTTTAAGAAAATTCTATACTCCATTTTAACTTTGGTGTCTTTAATTATATATTGGTAGAAAATCTAAATGTTCAATCATCATTAAAACTAAATAGAATTGAATTGCAAACGAATTGGCAGTGGATATTACAAGTGTGCTAGCTACATTAATGGCCTAAGAATTGGAAAACCTAAGTTATCTACAAGTAACCCAAAAGCGTGTTGAAGCATGCATTGAGTATCCTAACTTTCAGTCAAGCTATAGTGTTAACTAGCTACTTGCCAGCCACAACGCGCTTAAAAACGAAGACATGTGCTGACACAAAAAAGTACTCCTATGACAACAAATAAAGACGTGATGATCTCACTCCTTACATAGTCATCAATAGTATAAATGCAATGGTAATTTCATCACTAACTTGATTGACACCATTTGCTTAATAGGTAGAGCTCAATAAGGTGTTGTATCGATGTTCAGCAATATATGAGATGCTGAATTTATTATCAATTGGATTGATAACAACATTCACATTAGGAGTAGATGAGCTTTCATTTGAAATGGCAGATTGGATCTTTAAGATACAATGTTTTGCAGATTATGTGCGTTAACACATGATAAACAAGAATGTAGATCAGAATAACCATGAGAGGTGTAGCATCAACACTCACAATGGCAACATGTTTGGACTCGATAGATATTGTGATTGATTTGACAGCTTTGCTAATCTCATGGTAATGAGCAATAAGTGAAGACTCGATTGTTGTTTTGAATATCTTTGGACACAAATGTGTGTGTGTCTTAAATCAACAAGATGTTTGTTGGGTTTTATTGTCTCATAGACTTGCACATTAGCTTGAGATTCAACAATGGGAGAATTAACAAGTATTGTATCTATGGTATGTTTCAACAACATATTCTTTTAACACGAGCCAACAACATTGTTCTATGACATAACACTATTGTTCACGGATTTCTTTTCGGCTTTTCTTACCTTTTGAATCATATTGCTTGAACGAAAAACATCTTTCTTTTTTGACAACATGTTTTGTGATAGAGCGAGCTTAACATTTTTCATCAAGGACTTTTTGTCTATACTGTTGCTCAAAAATAGAACATTCTTGTTGACAACATCTTTCTTCTTTACTAGAGATATTGCATGTTTGATTTTGTAATTGATATTGCAAATGATTGGTTTTGTTGCAACTTGTATTAATTGAAAAATTACATATATAGGCTTGGATTGGTAGTCATTCTCATATAACTTTGCTTCTTTGTTAATTATTGATTTTAACTTGCAAAGATAACATGCCTTTGATGTATAATGTGGAGATGATTACAAATATTACACATGTTTGTGCTTGATTCCATTGATCATGCTTATAAAATACAATTTACAATACCTTATGAGTTGAAGTAGATTGGTTGCTTATCACTCCAAAATATTTCCTTCTCTATATACCCCTAAACCAAACCTCCCAAAATGCTCGCCCTTTCAGTATACCCATTTGTACATAGAAGACACACTTCCTCTTGATATACCCATTAGTAAGTAAAATGAATGTTAAACCACATGAGATAGAGAGGTACATGTCACTGAAACAATACATGAAAATGGTTTATCTTATCAGTAACACATGCCTAGAAAGATATTGCTATTTATTTTAGTTAGGGTAATAGATCTCATAATTGTGAGGAATGGAAAATAGAGGGAAATGTAAATGACAATGTCCTTATTTCTCTTCAACATTTTATAGGGACAAAGCCATAGTTGGTGTTATTATAGCTATGTTAGGCGTCAAATTCAATAGTCCAATCACAACTTCAACCATAAATGCTAACTAAAGGCATCATATATATCAAACATTGTGTTTTGTTTTGTTTTGAAAAATTTGAAAGTTTGGAATTAAAAAACTAACAAATTGTATGAAATATCCCCCCTCCCAAAATATTTTGACATGTGCAATAATATGGCCCAAAATTGACCTTTTGACCATAAAGTTTCCCTGCTAATTAAAAATTTCAAAACCATTTACAATGATTTATGAGACATCCAACTATAGATAAACACACGTAGTCTTTTAAAACATCCCACATTATTTTTTTTAAAATTGAAATCAAGCCCCTATTTTCTAACTTCTAACTATTGAAATCAAATATAAATATATATTTTTTGAAAATAAATGTAAAAAAAATAGACTAGTAAGGGATGGGTACAAGTAGCAATTATAGCTAATTTCACTCAACCTAAGTTGCCAAACAGTACAATGAATTTTGACGTTTTTTTTTTTTTTTTAATTGTCATTATTTGCAACTTAATAGCTTATAGTTGTTATGGATTCTATATAGTAAAGATGAATGTTGCAAGATTAATTAAGCACACAAGGGTCAAAAAGTGGTAGTTCCAAAGTGTTGTCACATACATATATGTTATTTTCTCGTTAACCATTTGTTTTGAGAACCAACAAAACAATTGTTCCAATACTTATGCACAATGCCCCATTAGCTACATGCTCTTGGTACCACCAAAGTTGCACAATTGATCTAATTACTAACCTTTTTTTCTAGCTATTGGGTATTATGAATGTGTGGCTATTGGCCTAATAGCTGATATTTAGTGGTCATCTGCATTCTGGTGCACTGTCTATAACTATGTAACTTTTTATGATATAATATAAAGGGAGCTAACCTCAAGGTAGCATCTTGCCATATATATAGAAGATCAAATCATTCGTGATGCGAGTGAGTTAGAGAAGTGTGCAAAAAAGGGACCTCTAACATCCACATAAGATAGATGCATTCTTATAATAGTTCAACTTCATGTTTTCATTCTTTGTAAAGACATTTTGTATTTAAGGAGTAATGGGCTTCCATTGGTATTACCATAAAACATTTCTTTGGGAATTGTTGCTTTTTTGAGTTGCAACCCTAAAATAATGTTGTAATACTTGTTCATTTATTGTGAGGTTTTTAGCCATGGTCTTTCCCTTATTGGGGTTTTCCATGTAAACCTAAAGTCTTTGTGAGCATTGTTATGGTGCATGCTTTATTTTATGTTTTTCATTTTGGCGAAATTGATTTAAAATTCAAATCGCAAATTGGACTGGTTCAATTCAATTAAATATCGATTCTCCTACCACCCAAGTATTTTGGTGTGTTCAACATGTAGAGTTGATTCTTTTAGAGCAGATGGAAACAACTTTAACTTCTTATTATCAGTGGTGTAGTCATAGGTTTGACACAACACTTTGAATTCAAAAAGGAATCGCTCAAGATCCTCAAAATGTTTTCCTCTAAATGTAGGGTGAACAGAGGGAGAAATATTCTTCATTGGTGGCTCATTTCCCTCCATGTTCAAACTAATTGGATATGAAATTTGTTCTGTTGGGTGGTGCTTCATCAACACTTTTTGCTCTGTCACCCATAATTCTTGATTCTCGGACTTAGAAGATGATAATTTAGATGCGTCTTCGGGATGTATTTGAACAAATCTTCCAAATTGGCCTTTGGATCTTCTCATCAACTTCTTTAAAAATACTCTTACCAATACTAAGGCTTGATTTATTATGTTTTCTAGGTCAATTACACAAAAACAGTGACGAAAATGATGGAAGGGGTCATTACATGTCAAAATTCTCTTTTCATTTGATCTATTATATGTCAACCCGAGGGTTTCTAAAGCTATCTACAATAATAATGATTTTTATTTTATATATATATATATATATATATATATATATATTGGGGGGGAGGTTATCAATTGTTTGCTTTGGTTTGTTTATAGTCTTTCTTCATCATGAGCGATTCTTTGCTACTTGAATCTTCATTGTTCTATTTAAGCCAAGGGTTCTAAACCTAGATAAATCGGCCTACCTTAAACTTTCTATGTAGGTTGACTATAATTTTAGTTCAAGACAATATTTTGGAAAATGAAGTTTCATTACACTAACACCCCCTCTTGCAAAAAACAAAAATTAAACTATTGCACACTTTACTTGAAAACAAAACAAAACAAAACAAATTTTGAAGAAATCAATCTACACTACAATTGAAGAAATAAAATCAAACTTTATGTAAAAGTAAATTACACTTGCAAAAGCAAATAACTGCATTCCATTACAATGCATAGAAAATCAACTTTTCATCTTCCTCAAACATTTAATCCTAAAAGGATGATTACTCTTACCATAAGTCTGCTATAAACACAAATAAAAAATAAATCCAAAATAGCATTCTTATCTGAAAACTAAAGGAAATATGAACAAATTTCTATTTTAAGATATGTTATTCAAGAAAAAAAATCAATCTCTTCTAACATGCACAACTAAATCTATAAGCTATCAAATGCAAAATAAGAATGAAACATAGATCATTGTCCTTTAGTAGAGCAGTCCCTATTCTGCCTTTGAAGGGATATGAGGATACTACTAAATCAAACATGACTCCTTATTTGCATCAAGATTGACCCCAAAAGGGGCGTACAATAAAGGTTCAAATGGAAAATGAAAGATGTGATTACAACTAAGAATTACATCTACCTACTAGCTACTAACAATTTACAGGGGCCAAAGTTTATGCCCTTATTTTGAAAACCAATCAATAATAACCAACTCAACCAATTGAGTGACACTGAAATCATTTGATCATGAGTAACTGGGAGTTTGACTAGGAGTTCACCAACTGAGAAGTGAGGTGGAATGAGATGGAACAATAAGTTTCAATTGATAACTAATGTGGAACAACATATTTAATTTAAAAAAAAAAGGCGAAACATGGGTATTCTTCCATGGAGCACAAAGAAGGAATTCATGCAATACTAGACACGTAAGAAGGAAAATGTGCAATTAAAACATATCCATTGAATTGCAAGTTGCCCATAGTAATTTTGAAGCTATCATAAATCCACTTTTGAGAAAGATTAAACACAAGAGGTAATTGAATAAAAAAATTTGATTTAATGATTCCTGACAACTATAGATATGAGAAAAAAGTCAGTCGTGCAAGTATATCGATTCTAAATTTACCCAAAATTATATTGACCATAGTTCAAAAGAAAGCCTTAAATCACTAGTCTAGTTTTAGTTCATCAAAATATTAAATAGTATATGGAGTATATGTCCTTAAAAACATGAAATAAGTATCACATCTTCTATACCACATCATTGTGCCTCACAAACATTTTTGTCATGATTTTCCTTGCTAAGATTTAAGCATTTGGACATACATTTTTTTTTGCGTTTTGGATGCAAAAATGAGATTTGTCTTTCTCAAAGATGCATGGGTCTTTTGTCAACATAGAATATCTCAAAAAAGGAACAAGAAGTCAAATATGTGGCACTCTAATACCATGTTGGAGTTGATTATTGAACCCCACAACTCTCAAAAATCACCTACAATCAAAACACATATCCAAAGAGAGAAATAATTGATTTGTTATGCAACCTTGAGAATTGTGTTGATCCAAACAAGCATTTGAATTGGCTTTGAAATTGAATGTAATACTAATGAATCATTATGATAAGGAAGAAGAAATAAACAACACAAGATGAACCCCTAAGTGAATCAAATCATAAAATAACAAGTGCTCTCATCAATGCTTTGAAACAAAAAAAGTTATGACTTGAAATCAAATAGTACTTCCCCAAGTTAGCTTCAACATGATAAAGTAAAAATGTGGACCAAATAAATTAATCAAGTGGTTTTTCTAGTTTACTCTTAACACTTTATGATTTTTTTCGAGTTAATGTGAAGCTTTAAAACTTTCATTATAGCATCAAAGTACCCTATTATTTCTCCTTTTATAATCCCTCCTTCCATCAAGTGGATTAACCCAAGCTAGAGAGAAGAAGAGACCACAAAGGTTAAACTACTAAGTACAAACATGTGATGAGTACCTTCACCAACATATTGTTTGTACATTAGATGTGTAATTTCCATAGTCCATAATGTTATTTTTTTCACTTTTGATTTCAATTGTGTGTGATACTTTAATTCATCATCAACATTTCAGATAATACTACATAATCCATCATTAGGATGAAAGAAACAATTGAAGAGCAAAAATCCGGATGATGGATCATGTAGTATTGTCTGAAACATTAATGATGAATAGTATCACACAGTTGAAACCAGAAGTGAAAAAACTAATATTATTTGTCAATTCGTAAGTGCCATGTTCTAATTTATTTACTTTCAAGTTAAGTGGACTTTTAGAAAAATTAATCTAGTATCAAGTGTGATAAATTAAGTTGTCTTCACATTAAATTAGTTTGTGATTCTATCATCGTATAACTGTTTTTAGCAATTAGATGGAATTTACTTGTTTTATTCCATCTAATTTTGATAAGGCTAAATTATAAATTTTAGTTTTAGTTCAACATAGAAATTCTCAATCTATTTCATAAAACCCTTGCTAGCAAGACAATACAAAAATATCACACCCTTACTAATAAGACAAGGTAATCAATAAAATCAAAACAAAACAAAATTCAAATCATAGATCCCCTAAATTATTGGACAACAATTCAAATTATACTCTTGAAAGGGTATAATTCTTCAAATCCACATACTCCCAGAGTATTTGAGAAACAATCCATATTAATTTCACTAGATACCTTCATGTTTTTCGAAAAAAAAAAAACTTCATAATATATTTTGATTTTAGCGTCGAGGGTTGAATTTGATGCAAGACAATCAAATTGCCTCAAGTGATGCATTAGATCACTTGAGACATCAAAAGTTATTATAAATATACAAATCGATAAGTAATATCAATTATATAAAAATTGCGATAATCCATACACTTACTAAGTGATAGCGATTAGTAATGAAGACTAATCAATAAATAAATCAATCTTAATCATAAGCGGCGATTAATAAGTGTTATATGCAATTACTAAGAGACACGTCTCTAAGACATTCAAGAGACACATTCTATTCAAGATATTTATGTTAAAGTGAATCATTTGATGATCATCGAATACCAGAAGATACTTCAGATTAACATCAGTGAATATATACACATACAACGATTATATGCTATTAGTGATTATTTATATACAATGATCTTATTCGTAGCAAGATCGACATTCACAGTTAAATATATTTGCAATAGATTAACATTCACAATTACTAATATTTGTAGCATATCAACCTTCAATAGAGATCAATATATATTGAAATTGATATATATTGGGCAAATTCTCTCATATATGTAGAGGTGCATTAAGCATTGAAGGTGATCGATATCATTCATAAATCAATATACGTATTGAATTTGGCGTCATCATTATTGTTGCAGATCCAAATTGTGAATGGTCTTGAACTTGACCATACTGTAATAATTCATATATGAGATATTGATTGCTGGGTTTTTCACCTTCAAGGTTGAAGGTTTTCCAAGGGTACTTCTGTGTATTTGTGTGAAATAGTTTAGAATTTTGTTTCCTTTATTAATTTGATCGAAAAAAACAACATGGTATCAAAGTGGGTCTAAGAAAAGACCTGATCAGATTTGTTTGAGCAGTCAAGTAATCTTTCATTTAGGGAAGATCTTTGAAGGATAACTTGTGCGGAAAAGAAGATGGTGAACGGTATCAAAGTAGAAGATAGGCTTGATAGAGCCTCAAACTTCAACTCTTGGAAACCCAAGGTACTCATTGCATTAGAGGAGAATGATCTTCTTGATTTCGTGGAAAGAAATACTATCGAGCGTTTAGATGATACTCATAAAATTCAATAAAAGAAGAGTGACATTAAGGCTATGACGATATTAATAGACTCTGTGATGAATCACCTAGTACCGATCATCTCCAAGTTGAAGTCGGATAAAGAAATGTTTGATACTCTAAAAGAATTGTATGAGAACAACAACACTAGCAATGCCCTTGCCTTGAGTTAACAACTTCTCCATGTAAAGATGGGTAAAGAAGTTTCTACCATCTCTTTCTTTATGAAGATTGATGATTTGAGAGATCAACTGAGCACTATTGGGGACATAATTGCAAACATAGATTTAGTCATGCTAGCACTTAATGATCTTTCTCAAACTTGGTAGCCTTTTATTTAAGGTATCAGTGCAAGATCTAAGCTACCTAAGTTTGATCATCTTTGAGCAAATTGTATTCAAGAAGAGTCTAGGTTGACAACAAGAGGAATTAGGCAAAACTATCAAGATGTAGAAAATCAAGTCCTTACTACATATACTTCTAGAGAGAGAGGCAAATGGAAGAGGATTAGAAACAAAGAATCAAATTTTTCCCCTTAACCGAAGAAGAAGAAGGATCTCTCTCACATTCCATGTTTTAGATGTGACAATTATGTTCACTTTGTTCGAGATTGCAAACTTAGAGCTACACAACTTGTTACTACTGCGAAACTTGTCACGGGGCATCTCAGAAAGAGCCAAGCTCTAAAATTGATTCAAAAGGTTTCTTATTCTAAAGTCATTCTGGTTCTTCGAAGAGGACGAATTAACATTTAGAGGGAGTCTGACAAACCTATAGAGGAAATCTTGGAAGAGAAGGTCAGGAGGTTGATGTTATTACTCTGAGCTTCAGAGGGAGTCACATCATCATGAAGATCCTTTGTAGTGTATATTTCTATGAGACAAAAATATGAGGTGAAAGTCATTGTATTGTATATTTCTCTAAGACAGAGAAATATGTGGTGAAAGCCCTTGCAGTATATATTTATTTGCGACATAGAAATATGATGTGAAAGCCCTTGTAGTGTATATTTCTCTAAGACAAAGAAATATGAGTGAAATTCCTTGTAGCGTATATTTATTTTGAGATGAAGAGATATGAGGTGAAAGCCCTTGTTAAAGCATTCTTCTCTACGAAAGAGAATTTTTAGGTGAAAGCCCTTGTTCCACCCTTTGGGAGTAGCTATGGTGGATCCACCCTCTGGGAGTAACCATGGTGGATGTCATGTGAGAGAATCCATGACTTAGCACTTGTGTTTATTCACCCTCTGGGATTAGTTATGGTGAACGTCATGATGAGATGAAAACATCACATTGGGTGATTCCATGATGGGCACTTGTGCTCATTTATATTTCCATTCATGGGAGTAGCCATGATGGACTCACCCTCTGCGAGTGGCCATGGTGGAGGGCATGTGAGTGACTCCATGACTAAACACTTGTGTTGATTCACCCTCTGGAAATAGCCATAATGAATGTCATAATGAGATGACAATATCACGGGAAGATACTTGTAATACTTGCCTCTTGTAATAATTGCCTTCTCCTTTTTGGGGTCATGTTATTCATTTCTAAATCCACATCTTCTAGTAGTTTCTTCAACATGCTATCTTCAATTGTCTGGGTAATTTCATTCACTTTTTATCTCAATAGTCTGCCTTTGTATTTATACAAAAATGTTCTAGACTTGGATGCATTAACAAATGCATCATCTGAAATAAATTCTTTATAGACTAACTACCTCACATCATCTTTTTCATCGCCCAGTGATGGTTCTACCATAATCATCTTGTCATGATAAGGATCAAGACTTGTTTCTAAAGCATGATCAAAGTAAGTATAGCCCTCTTCTCGTGTAGATTTTTCTTCAGTGGCTTTTTCAAAATGAGGGGTGGATTGTGGCGATAAATGCATAAGAGGTGATACAATCTGAATACCTTTTCCTCTTATCCCTTGAGACCCTTTCCTGAAAATATATGATGAGACATCATCAATCACTTCATCTACATGAGAAATCATTTCATTTGTTCTTGCAACCGGATCCTCAATATTTGAAAAACATTAAAACATTGTAAGTTATGATTTATTCTCCACTCCTCAGCCTTTGTAACCTTATCACATGCTTCTAAATTTTACAAGGCTTGTGGATCATCCAGGTTTCATATAATGTTCAAGTGGTATATATGCTCGTATGAGCGTAATTTTTGTGATTTCTTTGCCTGGCTGATGAAACCTTCAGGATCAAAATTATCCCTAGGCTCATCTTGTGAAAGATTATAATTTGAGCCAATTTAGATTCAATAAGGTCATAACCCTTAGTAGTGATTACATAAAATTCTCTCAAGCACAATGTTCCTGGCGTAAGAAACTGCTTTCCATATGAATCTAGAAGCAAAAAACTAGAAGCAACCAGTTGCCTTACGATTTCTAAATAAGAAAATTCTATTTGGCACTATTTTGGGAATGAGGAAATGAATAATTCAAATCCATAAACTCTTATCTTTGTGTAATCCTTAAACGAATACCAGTCCCCGCAATTGTGATTCACCATCTGTCTCTCGTCATAATCCTTTGGTTTGAGGAATCTTTTGATTTCTGGAGTGAATGTGTAATCACATGAATGTCCCAAGAGTCTATACAATAGTTTGACAAAATGTTCCTCAAAATATAAATACTGAGACCACGGGTATCTACTATCCCATATAGATGTCTATGTCTGCACTGGTTTCTTGATTCCATGTTTGTCATATTCCACACCCCTCTGGTCATCTGTCCACAAATTCATTTCTTGCCTGACATACAAGAACATATGTAAAAGAAAAGAGTAGTGTTTGAAGTAAATATTATTGGGATTGTTCTTGACAATTTGCAAACCATCATTGATTTTATTTTCTATATATGCAACATAATCAAAAGGATGAGTGTCACATGTCTGAATTTGTACTACTAACAACATTGGTACAATTTCCCTAAGACGATTAGCCTCTATGCCCAAGACTTGGCAAATTGAGTAGTAGGTATATTTAAAGTACTCCTTGAACAATTCTACATTAAACGGCTTCTCATTGAAATCAAATATCCTGACTTTCTTATCTTATTTGGGCCTATGAGTAGGCAACCTCCACCTCTTGTATATATCCTCCAATCTGTAATACATATTGATCAATTCACTTAGGATGATTAGTTTATCATAAGAGGTTTCGAGGTCAAACACTCAGAAAATGTAGTCTCTGGTCACTGGTACCAAGGTACCAAGAATGTCCTATGGGCATCATATATGTTTTTTTTGTCTTTGGATCATAATTCTTGGTAATTGTCATTATCAAGTCCATGTTTACAAACACATTGGGGACAACCAATTTCCCCAAATTGGATAATCGTGGATTGCATATTAGTGCTTCCCTATGCCTTATTTTATAATTATATATGAACAAGTTGTATCCTCTCTTTAGAGTCCACACATCACCTAGATTTTCATATTTATCTTCCAATTGTTCGATGTTGAGATTCATCTGTACTCTCCTCCTAGATCTATTGCCAAAATCGGGGAATTGATCCATTAGGTCTTGATTTAGGTTTCTTCTTTCTTTTGTCTCTTTTTTTATGTTCTTCTATAATTTATTACCTGTTGTGTTTTATCCTTTCGTTTCCTATCCCTAGGTTTGTTTGATGTTCCTTCCACCTTGTTCTTGAGAAGAAAGAAAAACCTATTGCAATAATCCTTTCTATTTTTAGGAATATTGGTTTGAAAAATTACTTGGATCTTTGTGAACAATTCCAAGTCTATAACAACAAATTGTCTCCAATTCTCCAAGCTTTGGTCTCCACGACCTCTGAATTTAATTATAGTTATCAATTATGCACATAGATCACAAGTGATAGCCTTCAATTGAATTGGAATATTTTGTTCATGCGACCTTTAAACTGTATCAAAATGTCCATTAATTGCCTTAATTTGAAACTCATGTCGACATGACATTTCTCAATTTATGCTACTTTTATTTGGCGCCATGTTATTTTATTCGTCATCCTCCATGTTGGAGAGACTTAATGGTTCTCCCCTCGATTCTCATATCTCCCAATAGCTCCTTTTAGTTTTCACTCATGGCTAATTGAAAAGACTTATTGGCATTAGGTCAATGTATATTTTGGTTTTGAACAATCAACCTGATGTATGAAAGTTATCCTTGATAGGGTTTCTTTTCACTATGACTTGTTACCTTGTTGGAACCCTAATTTGGTGAGGAAAAAATTTGATGTCTCTTCGATAAGTTCCCTTTCTCCTCTTGATCATTGCTCACTTCATTGATAAGACAATAAAATGTTTTCTCGATAACTGTATTTTTGATGTAACTTCATGTTCTGATGAGACACCCTTTTTATTTCTTCAATCATTGATGTCTCTTCAATATGAGCGCTTTATCAATGAGATTTTTCTTTTTCCCTTCAATAACATCATCTGTTGTACATATCCTTAATCTCTCAGAAAGATATATAATGGTTCTTTTCGATGACTAGCTTAGACATAGCTCATCATTGTGACTTTTATGATATCCCTCTGATCACTCATAGATTATTTGATAAGGCCCACCGTATTTTTGATGAGACATGTCTTTTTGATGAAACACCCCCCTTTTTTTATCAATAAGGGGCCGAAGCCGAGAGGTTTGTATTAATAAAAAACTGAAAACAATAAAAGAAAACATTTGTAAATAGTTCTGGTTCATAACCCAATCCCACCAAGAGGATTGTGAACCCGAAAAAAGAGAACCTAGGCTCATCCGAAAGTTTAAATTAACATTACACAGAATTCAGCAGGAAAAGATTTAAATAACAAAAAAGCAACACAACAACCGCAAGCCCCATATGGGCTTATCTCATTTCATGGCTTATTTAGAGGGAGAAGTGGTATCATTCACTGTGCTTGCTGCAGAGTTGGATCTTGAGCTTTTTCCCAGAGCTGTGGAGCTGCTGTCTTCCTCTGGATCCTCCTCCATGGACTCCTCTGCAACCTCAATTTCCTCCACATCTACCACTTCATCATTTCCTTCATCTCCAACATCACCATCCTCGCCGTCTTCAACATTCTCTTCCTCTTCCTCAGTTTCTTCCTCCATTTATTCGACATCATCTTCATTTTTACGAGAAATAGGGCTTCCCAAACTGTCTAATTTTCTGTCATAATTGTATTGATAAACCCATGAAATGTTGTCATCTATATTGTCCCCATACAAAACATTTATAGCATCCTCGATGCCAAGGAATTTGGAGAGAAATTTCAGGCCTCTCCGCATCATGATCAAATGCAACTGGTGGTCTTCCCATTCCCAGCCCCAAAGTATGTAGAGGCGTTGAGGTGGTCCAACATAGATGTTTCTTCTAGGACCGACCATGAGACCTGAGAAAGGTTGACCAACAGTCATTGTTGTAGCCAAATCCCATGGGAGAGGAGTTGTGAGATTTGAGTCGATGCTCATTATTACCTTATGGAGACCCACTATGTATTTTCCTGAGAAGAATCGATCGCAAATATCTTCAGCCAGAGTCCTTGAAGCTCCTGTTACCAGAATGCTCGCAAGAAATCCTGCGCAGATATCTGAGAGAACAATGAATCTGTGATTTGTGCAGAGAAATTTGAAGCCTAACACCTTCCGCACTGCATGTGTAACTAGGGGATGGTGATAAATGCAAACTTCCAAAATTTGATTGGAAGTGATGGGGGTGTCGAAGGCTATTTGTTCAATATCAGAACAAAATTTAATTGGGGTGTCCATATTACTGTCGATGGTGGGTGCTTCGCTTAAAGCTGAAAAAATTACCAATACTGAATTCCAGGCTTAGCCGAGTTAATAAACTCACCAACTTGTTGAAAAGCTAACCTCTTGGAGTTTAAACATCACCATTCTGACATAGCACATTGAAACTTACCATCCTCATCTAATGAATTGTATTAATGCAATCCAGATGAATGGCGATACCCAACTTTAGAGTGACTAAAAAGGCTCCACCTAAAAGTACTTCGACTGTTCTGGAAAAGGAGATGACAGTTATGCTAAAAAAGGGAGAAGAGAGTTAACATGAACAAGTACCCAAGGACAGTTCCTACCACACTGATGTGATGTGAATTAAAGGAAGTGTCCAATCCACACTATATGAATCTAAATCAGTGAAGTACAAGATTGTGCCTTCGTCAGAATTAATCCAGAACACTAAGAGCCAGTTGGTGATGACAGGAGCCGTCACTTCATCCCTAACGAACACTTTTAGCCACGACAACATTATGAATTTATGTCGACAAGACTCAGAGAGATCATTTTGCATACTTTGAAAAGACTACCCGATGACTGTTGCTAAATTTCCCCACTTGCCAAGCCGATCTGACCACTATATTTAATATTTTCTCCCAATGCTGCCTTGTTTGCCAGGTCATCGGCCATGTAGTTACCTTCCCAGTAGATGTGGTTAACCGTTGTGGATTCAATTTTTTTAATTAAATTTAAAATGACCTCTAGAATTGCATGTAGTTTCCAATTCGGAGACGACTGATTTTTAACTGCATTGATTGTGATCAAGGAGTCCCCTTCAATTTCCAATTTTTTGAGGCCTAGTTCAAATGCCAGAGACAATCCAAATAGCAGAGCTTTAAATTCTGCCATATTGCTTGTGCCTGTTCCAATGGACTTGCCAGTTTAGCAAGTAGGGAGCCATCACTAGAATGAATAATGTAGCCCGCCCTAGAAGAACCAGGATTGCCTTTTGAAGCTCCATCAAAGTTTAATTTGCACCAACCTAGGGGATGAGGCCTCCATTTACAATTAGATTTGAGAGTTGCATTTTCTTTAACACCTTTACCAATTTTTGGAGGAGTCTTTAGCCAGAACCAATTCTTAATCATATGATCATCCCAACTGGTGTAATACTTGTGTTGTGCACTATGTAATTGGATCCTAGCATTCATAACTTTCACAATAGAGGCTTCTATTCGGTTCAAAATTGAAGATTTATCTAAAGAAATATCTTGGAAGATTCTTCTGTTTCTTTCTTTCCAGAGTTCCCAAATAATAATGGATGGAGAGACGATCCATAAATTACCACATAGGATTTCTTTAAAGAGATACGACCAAGAGTTAAAGAGTGATAAAACTTCATTCGGGAGAGCAGAGGACCAGCCCAATTTTGCACATAGCCACTGCCAACACTCCGATGTAAAGGGGCAAGTTAGTAGCAAGTGATTTGTTTCCTCTTCATTGTTGTAGCATAAAGCACATCTGGAGGGGCCATAATATCCCATTTTCTTGAACCAATCAACAGTTAGAATTCTACCTTGGATTGCTACCCAAGACAAAATTCCTGCTTTGGGGAGGCAGACTTTATTCCAGCATAACTGCTTGTAGATTTGAGGTTGGAGTGATGAGTTGCCTGAAAGAATACTATAACCGTCCTTTAACTTGTAATCCCCTATTTTGGAGCCATTCCATATGAATTCATCTTGACCCTCTTTGATCTAGAAAAGATCTATTTTCAAGTATCTTTTTAAAATGTAGAAGCTCAATGGGATCTATACTGATTTGTTCAAACTGTCTCCATTTCCAAGAACCATCAACTAAATTCTGGGAGCCCGAAGAGATGTAGTCTTTAAAAAGAGGTCCCCATTTCTCTATGCATATTGTACTGATATTATTCTGTCCTAGCATTTGATTAATACTGGGGAAGCCGCCCCAAGAGTCTTCCCAGAATCTTGCTAAAGAGCCATCTTTAATGTTCCAGGATATATTATCTTCAATTATTCCCCTTGATTTGGAAACAAAGTTCCAAATTCTAGATCCTCTGGGGAGATCGGAGATTCTAATCACCTTTGCATCCTCTGAGTGATGAAAGTACTTGCCTCTGAGGATTCTAACCCATTTGAGATTCTTCTCCTTTAATATTTTTCCAATATAGTTTTGCTCCAAGGGCCTGGTTCTGCCATTGCTGATTTTTTATGCTAGTGCATCTGGCCTCTACTAGTTTGCAGATCTTATCCCTAGAAATACGAGAAAATTTTCTTTTGGTGTCAGTTCCTTTCCAAAAGAATTTCCTCAATTTTTTGAAAATGTCCATGTAGCACCCCGCAGGAAGAGAGAGGCAATACATGAGATAAATGGGAATGGCGACAAGTGTTGCTTTGATCAACACCACCCTCCCTGCCCATGAGAGCCATTTTGATTTCCAAGAATCCATTTTCCTATCCATTCTCTCACTAGTTGGTTTCCAAGCAGGTTAAGTATTTAGAGCTATGTCAATTGGGATGCCAAGATACATACATGGGAATGAGCCTATTTTGAACTTCAACACCTTTTGTATGTTCTGTTGAATTTTCTTTCTGGTGTTGAGGAAAAATGTTGTTGATTTCTCTTTATTGGCCTCTTTCTCAAAAGCTAAAGCATAATTATCCAAAGTTTCTTCATAAAGGAGGCCTCCCCGATGTTACCATTGCCAAAGAGAATTATGTCATCAGTAAATTGTTGGTGGGTGACAGCCTTAACCGAAGAAGTGATTTCCACTCCTTGAATTAATCCTTGATCTTGAAGATTGATGAATCTGTGTCCTAGAGCTTCTGCCATGATAATGAAGAGAAAAGGGGAAAGGGGATCCCCTTGCCTAATTCCATTAGATCCTTCAAAAAAACCCGCAGGGGCGCCATTAACCAAAATTGAAAATTTTGGAGTGGAGATGCAATAATAGATAATATTTATCCAAGATTTGGAGAACCCAAACTTCTCCATATATTTTATTAAGAAGCTCCAGTCTACTTTATCATAAGCCTTCTTTATGTCTAGTTTTATTATCATACTAGGTTGCTTGTCACATTGGATTGAATGAATGACTTCTTGTGCAATAATGATGCCATTTAAAATTGACCTCCCTGGATAAAACCATGTTTGTTCCTCTCCAATGATCTTATTTAAGACCAGTTTTAATCTATTGGCTAAAACCTTGGAAAAGATTTTGTAAATAGTATTACATAATGCAATTGGTCTAAATTCATCCATACAGGAAGCATTTTATTTCTTAGGAATGAGAGCAATAAAGGTATTGTTGATTTCAGTTAAGAATCTACCTGATGAGCGTCCTGCCTCCAAAGCCTCAGTGAGTTCCTTACCCAATATGTGCCAACAATGTAGAAAGAAGCTAGGAGGAAAGCCATCCATGCCAGGGGCTTTATTCAGAGCCATGTGTGAGAGAGTCTCCTTGATTTCCTTCTCACTGAATTTGGTAAGAAGCAAAGGTAACCAGACATAATAACCCGACCAAAATAAAACTGGACACAATAACCCCGCCATAATAACCCAACAACACAATAACCCAGAGTCACAATAACCCATGGACAAAATAACCCATGGTCAAAATAACCCATAGACAAAATAACCCATGGTCATTTTAGATCAAGTTAGTATACTAAAAATGGGACTGTGAGGCACAATAGTGAATATTTAGGTCATTTTTAGACCATATATCCATTATATACCCCTAAAATAGCCTTAAAACATCTTTAATATGCTTAAATAACTTATAAAATGGTAAATAATTATAGAAATAAAGACAAATTCGTGGGAATAAGCTAAATAAGAGTTATTATGAAAAGATATAAGTCAAAAGGCATTATGAAGAGGCATTAAGAGGATAAATAAATTGGTAGAATTAAGAGAAGTAAAGGAAGGAAGAAGAGGAGAAGAATTAAGAGTGTGTAGAGTGATAAGAAAAAGATAAACCAAAATTCATAAAAAAATATATTTTTAATATAGTTTTTTAAACATTATATTAAATTTTCCTAGGGGTTTCTATAAAAGTATACAAAAATAAATATACTTTTAGGGAATCAATAAATTCTTCATAATTTTTCATATATACAATGCCTCTTCAATTTTAACAAGTCAAAAAAAAAAAGAAATTACTCATTTTAAATGGTTACACATTTTTGCTTCATCTAGAAGGTGTCAATAAAATGATCTGTCGTTGTGCAGAATATTTTACAATTAAATGTTCAAGTAAGTGCTATACTACAACACAAACAAAATCCACTGATACACAAGTACTTGTAAAATTAAAACAACTGCAACCTGATCTAAACCCAAAAACTATACTTATTGATTTTGAATTAGGTTTCAAGGGAGCTATTTCTGAAATTTTTCTAAATGTCACTATTCGGGGATGCTTTTTCCATTTCTCTCAGTGCTTGTGGAAGAAAGTTCAAGAAGAAGGTCTACAAACACGTTGCAATGTCGATGAAATATTTTTATTTGCTATCAAAAAACTTGTTGCATTAGCTTTTGTGCCTCAGATATATGTAATCAATGCATTCGAAACACTTCTACAATCTCCTTATTATATAGAACATGGGGATACTTTGAAACCCATAATTGATTATTTGAAGACACATGGATTGGAAGACTAACTAGAAGAGGCAACATGTGGTCACCCAAGTTTCCAATCATAATGCGGAACTTCTATTCAGCTATTCAAGATGATCTTCCCAAAATCAATAATTCTATTGCGGGATGACATAGAGGATTCAATGAATTGCTTCAACCATTGCATAGCTACATCTGGAAATTCATCAAAGCAGTGAAAAAAGAACAGGGTCTCCAAGAGAATAAAATAGAGAAATGTATGGTTGGACACACTACACAACCAAGCAGGAAAAAATACCGTGAACTCAAAGAAAGACTAAAAAGAATAGTTGATGGTTATGACAGTAATACTATTTTAGATTATATAAGGGGCATTGCTCATAATTTGACACTTTAATTGAAAATTTGAATAAAAAAGTTTTTAGAAATATACTTGTAATTTATAAATTTGTTTTCCTTTCTCTATAATCTTATGGGATTATTTTGGATTGGGTTATTTTGATCCTAGGTTATTTTGTCCTCGGGTTATTGTGGCTAGGTTATTCTGTCCAGGGTTATTTTTGCCAGGTTATTCTGTCTTGTAATCAGAAGAAAAGAGTTGTCTGAGTCTGATATAACCTTTGGAATATCTCTTAGCAGATCATCTTGAGCAGCAAAGTGAGATACCTCTAAATGATTTAGTAATTTTGTGTAAAATCTAACGATTTCCTTTTGAATCTCTTTTTGATCCTGTATGAGAGTGCCATCCTCATTGGTTATTTGCAGGATTCTATTAACATTGCGACATTGTTTGGTGCTGTTATCAAAGAATTTTGTATTTTTGTCTCCAGCTTCTAACCAACTCTCTCTGGATTTTTGTTTCCAAAAGGTTTCTTCTTTAGCTAGGATTACCTCTTGCTCCCTTAATAGTTCTTTTTCCAGATCATATCTCTCCTTATTCATCCCCACCCGCATGATGGTCTCATTCAGGTCCTTGAGCATTTTCTCGACCTCCTCTTTTGAGACAAAGATATTGTTAAAATGTGTTCTGTTCCAAATGAGCAAATTATGTTTGATGTATTTGAGTTTTGATAGAAAGCAAAATAGTTTTGAACCTTTTGTCCTGCATTCTGCCCACCACTCTGATACTAGACTCAGGAAGCTGTCATCTTTAAGGCACATGTTTTCAAATTTGAAAGGACAATGCATAGGTTTGTTTTCCCTGAGAATTTCCAATTGAATGGGGAAATGATATGAGCCTAAGGTTGGGGATATGGAAGCTTTGAGATCAAAGGGAAAAATAGAGAGATCCCCTTTGAAGAAGAATCTGTCTAATTTCTCGGCTATGCTGCTAGGACCCATCCTTCGGTTATTCCAAGTAAACTTTCCATTCTCCAATTCTACTTCAAACAGAGTTTTTGATTGAAGCCAATCTTTGAAGTCAAATTGAGATTGTGATTCCCTTTGTGAGCGCTTTTCTGAGGAATGTGTGATGGCATTGAAATCTCCCCCTATGAGGATGTTCTCATTCTCATGAGCTAGAAAATGCTCAGTTAATTCTGTCCAGACTTCTAGTTTCCTCCTCCTGAGAATTGGGCCATATACATTTATAATGTAGAACTGTAAGTCAGATGTCAGACTCTTAACTTCACCGCCTATCGAATTTGAATTCTTTCCTTGACTAGTAAATTTGATATGCCTTGGGTTCCATAGAATGGAAATACCTTCGGAAGAACCTAGCACATCAAATCCTTCCACAAACCAATCCCCAAGGGTTTTGGAGAAGGTGGAAAGTTTCTCAATGTTCATTTTTGTTTCCTGTAGAAGTACTAAATTTGGTTTGGCCATCAGAATGCAATGTTTCACTATTTTCCAATATAGTTTTGCTCCAAGGGCCTGGTTCTGCCATTTTTGATTTTTGATGCCAGTGCCTCCGACCTCTACTGGTTTGTAGATCTTATCCCAGGAAATAAGAGAAAATTTTCTTTTGGTGTCAGTTCCTTGCCAAAAGAATTTCCTTAGTTTTTTGACAATGTCCATGTAGCACCCCGCAGGAAGAGAGAGGCAAGACATGAGATAAATGGGAATGGCAACAAGTGTTGGTTTGATCAACACCACCCTCCCTGCCCATGAGAGCCATTTTGATTTCCAAGAATCCATTTTCCTATCCATTCTCTTGCCAATTGGTTTCCAAGTAGGTTCAGTCTTTAGAGCTACGTCAAATTGGATGCCAAGATACATACATGGGAATGAGCCTATTTTGAACTTCAACACCTTTCGTATGTTCTGTTGAATTTTCTTTCTGGTGTTGAGGAAAAATGTTGTTGATTTCTCTTTATTGGCCTCTTTCCTTGAAGCTAAAGCATAATTATCCAAAGTTTCTTTCATAAAGGAGGCCTCCCTGATGTTACCATTGCCAAAGAGAATTATGTCATCAACAAATTGTTGGTGGGTGACAGCCTTAACCGAAGAAGTGATTTCCACTCCTTGAATTGATCCTTGATCTTTAAGACTGATGAATCTGTGTCCTAGAGATTCTGCCATGATATTGAAGAGAAAAGGGGAAAGGGGATCCCCTTGCCTGATTCTATTAGATCCTTAAAAAAAACCCGCAGGGGAGCCATTAACCAAAATTGAGAATTTTGGAGTGGAGATGCAATAATAGATAAGATTTATCCAAGCTATGCAGAACCCAAAATTCTCCATACATTTTGCTAAGAATCTCCAGTCTACTTTATCACAAGCCTTCTTTATGTCTAGTTTTATTATCATACTAGGTTGCTTGTTACATTGGATTGAATGAATGACTTCTTGTGCAATAATGATGCCGTCGAAAATTGAACTCCCTAGAACAAACCATGTTTGTTCCTCTCCAATGATCTTATTTAAGACCAGTTTTAATCGATTGGCTAAAACTTTGGAAAAGATTTTGTAAATAGTATTACATAATGCAATTGGTCTAAATTCATCCATACAGGAAGCATTTTATTTCTTAGGAGTGAGAGCAATAAAGGTATTGTTGATTTCAGTTAAGAATCTACCTGATGAGCGACCTACCTCCAAAGCCTCAGTGAGTTCCTTACCCAATATGTGCCAATAATGTAGAAAGAAGCTAGGAGGAAAGCCATCCGGGCTAAGGGCTTTTCCTTCTCACTGAATTTGGTAAGAAACAAAGGTAACTGAACATAATAACCTGACCAAAATAACACGGGACACAATAACCCCGCCATAATAACCCAATGACATAATAACCCGGGGTCACAATAACCCATGGACAAAATAACCCATGGTCAAAATAACCCATTGTCAAAATAACCCTGGTCATTTTAGATCAAGTTAGTAAACTAAAAAAGGGACTGTGAGGCACAATAGTGGATATTTAAGTCATTTTAAGACCATATATCCATTATATACCCCTAAAATAGCCTTAAAACATCTTTAATATGCTTAAATAACTTATAAAATAGTAAATAACTATAGAAATAAAGACAAATTCGTGGGAATAAGCTAAATAAGAGTTATTATGAAAATATTTAAGTCAAAAGGCATTATGAAGAGGCATTAAGAGGATATATAAATTGGTAGAATTAAGAGAAGTAAAGGAAGGAAGAAAGGGAGAAGAATTAAGAGTGTGTAGAGTGATAAGAAAAAGATAAACTAAATTCATAAAAAAATATATTTTTAATATAGGTTTTTGAACATTATATTAAATTTTCCTAGGGGTTTCTATAAAAGTATACAAAAATAAATATACTTTTAGGGAATCAATAAATTCTTCATAATTTCTAATATATACAATGCCTCTTCAATTTTAACAAGTCAAAAAAATAAGAAATTACTCATTTTAAATGGTTACACATTTTTGCTTCATCTAGAAGGTGTCAATAAAATGATATGTCGTTGTGCATAATATTTTACAAATAAATGTTCAAGTCAGTGCTATACTACAACACAAACAAAATCCACTTATACACAAGTACTTGTAAAATTAAAACAACTGCAACCTGATCTAAACCCAAAAGCTATACTTATTGATTTTGAATTAGGTTTCAAGGGAACTATTTCTGAAAATTTTCTAAATGTTACTATTTGGGGATGCTTTTTCCATTTCTCTCAGTGCTTGTGGAAGAAAGTTCAAGAAGAAGGTCTACAAACACGTTGCAATGTTGATGAAGTATTTTCATTTGAGATCAAAAAACTTGTTGCATTAGCTTTTGTGCCTCAAATATATGTAATCAATGCATTCGAAACACTTCTACAATCTCCTTATTTTATAGAACACGGGGATACTTTGAAACCCATAATTTATTATTTGAAGACACATGGATTGGAAGACTAACTAAAAGAGGCAACATGTGGTCACCCAAGTTTCCAATCACAATGTGGAACTTCTATTTAGCTATTCAAGATGATCTTCCCAAAATCAATAATTCTATTGCGGGATGACATAGAGGATTTAGTGAATTGCTTCAACCATTGCATAGCTACATCTGTAAATTCATCAAAGCAGTGAAAAAAGAACAGGGTCTCCAAGAGAATAAAATAGAGAAATGTATGGTTGGACACACTACACAACCAAGCAGGAAAAAATATCGCGAACTCAAAGAAAGACTAAAAATAATAGTTGATGGTTATGACAGTAATAACATTTTAGATTATATAAGGGGCATTGCTCATAATTTGACACTTTAATTAAAAATTTGAATAAAAAAGTTTTTAGAAATATACTTGTAATTTATAAATTTTGTTTTCCTTTATAATCTTATGGGTTTATTTTGTCTGAAAGATCCCTAACGGATTCTCTTACTAATCTGTTGTAAATTTTAAAATAGTGAACTATTTTTTTCTGAGATTTTTGGTGGTCTTAGAGAATAGACAGAAGTTGCATAATGTTTTGTTTCTTTTTGTGTTTTTTAAGAATATTGCAGCAAGTAATGAAAGATGAACAACACATATGAAAGGAAACTGAAAAACATGTAAGAACATTCAATAAATTAGAATTGATACAAATCGTACCAGGCAGATTTTTGATTTATAGATTCAGGTAGAAACCCTTATGCAAATTTGATGGATCTTACAAACAACAATGGCGCCAACTGCTGGATAGATGGTGGCAATGAACCAAAGATACAAGCTATGGTTGGATGCAAGCATTCACCACAGCCAACGTAAAATGCCCAAGCTGCAAATGACGACCCTATGCTGCAATAATCACATCCCAACTGGATGAATCCAGCCTCTTTGCTGAAAACCTCTGTATGCAATCTGAATAGTCAACACGGATTGGCACCCTTGTCTTTGACAAACAATGCACAATGCTTAATGAATCCACTGACAAGAACTGCTGAGGGCTACGTCCCAGCCAGTCCCAAACTTGGGGTTTGCATCCCAGAAGAAGAATCACTCTACCAAAGCAAATTCATAATAAACAAGTTTCAATGTGTAAAAGATATGCATCAATTAGGTTTCCATCTCCTTATATCTCCTTTCCTTTTCAATTCGAACCCTAAAGGAGAATTAAGATTGCACTTTATAATTAAATGATATTTCCCAATTATGGCGTCCAAACTATAGAGAAAATATCACTTGATTATAATTAAATAGCTCCAAGCACCAAAAAGACTCTGGAAGGTGAAAATCATGTAGCAAATTTTGAGACCTTTCCGATGAGCTATAACACAGGCATATGAAGTCAGAAAACCCCTTATTACTCCAAAATGGCTATATACATAGCCTTATTTAAAATATTAAAACGCTAACTTAGGAAAATATTAAAATATATCCCAAATAGCCACAGAACACCTGAAACACCCCAAAATCCTGAAACTGAATATGTCACCTACCTGTGACTGATGCCAGACAACCTAGGACAACTGGTAGTCTCATCCCTAAAATCTAGGGAGGCTC
The DNA here is from genome assembly GCA_018584345.1 of Thuja plicata. NCBI lineage: Eukaryota > Viridiplantae > Streptophyta > Pinopsida > Cupressales > Cupressaceae > Thuja > Thuja plicata. The sequence goes on from MU225998.1 coordinate 328,535, forward strand.
CTAGAAACTAGGAAACACACCGAAATCTCCTGAAACTGAAACCAAGGGATGACCTTATAGAATCCCAAATTTGGAAGCTGACACCACCTCCTAAAAAGTAGGAATCCCCCTCGTAAAAAAATGGAACTGCCTCCTAAAATCAAGGAACTGATCCCAACTGGTCTAATACTGCCTGAAACACCAAATCTGAACACTGAATAACCTGAATGAGTCTCTAACCACCACTTCCAGCCTACGAGACCCCATAATAGGCTAACTCTAATGTCTCTGCTAGATAGAGCTAAAGAGGGGACATGACAGTCCCTTTTTGCCTCTGATAGCCCAAACCAACCAAATAAACATGAGTCTGACCATGTCACATGTCTGTGACTAATGCCGAACGATATGGGTCAACTAGCAGACCCATCCCTAAAATCTAGGGTTGCTCCTAGAAGTTAGGAAACCAATCCCGTCGCACTGAAACTGACACCAATTGAAGGGTCATGAATAACCTCATGATTGGCAACTGTCACAAACTCTTAAAATTTAGAGATATCCCCTAAAATCTAGGAACTGGTCCAAACTGGCTCCAAACTGCCTGTAAAGCCAAAATCCGGTCACTGTATGCACTGAATGAGTCCCTATCCATCTCTGCTAGCCTACGAGACTCCAATGATAGGCCAACTCCTTCGACTTTGATGTCCACTCTAGAAAGGGGACATGACAATCCTCCCTTCCTAGAGATTGTTTGTCCTCAAGCAATCACCGGAACAAGAAACATCAGAAGCCACCTGAATCCCACGAAAAACTGTAAGCCATGCCCCTGACACAAAGTGCAGGCTCCTGTAGCATCCTCTGAAAAACAAACAGGATGACTCTGTAAAGAGACCCATAACAACCACTCACCCACACTCCTGTACTGAATCGATCTATGCTCGGATCCCAAGAGAAATAGATCTCAGGACCATAAAAAACTGAGATGTATGGGTGAGTCAGATCACATACACCCTGAACTCTCCCTGCACACCCAACTGGCCTGTACTGAGTGTGTAGACCATCTGCAAAACACTGATGAATACCCTTGAACAAACCTGTACCAAGACCCGGATATCCACACACTATATAATCTCTGCAGTCACCATAACTCTGCAAGTCACCTGCTACTGACTTGCAGCCAAAACTCCCATCAATTGCTGATGGCGAGAACCCATCCCATAACAGATGATAAGGATTAGGATCCAATCCANCACACACTATATAATCTCTGCACTCACCATAACTCTGCAAGTCACCTGCTACTGACTTGCAGCCAAAACTCCCATCAATTGCTGATGGCGAGAACCCATCCCATAACAGATGATAAGGATTAGGATCCAATCCACGTCTATGTGCCATCAACTCATCAACATGTGGGTCAAAGGAAAAATAATGAGCTCTCCTCACTGTGTAATGGTGATAAATTGCTTCGACCTCTATTAAAGGCTCATCATCCACCAGTCTCGAACCCAAAGATGGCTCCAATCTTGATCTCAGCACAACTGGTTGGACAGGGTCCTAGGTGACCCTCTCAGCAAACCCAACCTCAAAATCTCTGTGAGGGAGCATCGTAGTCAAGGTACCTACAATCTCTCTCACCAAACACCAAATCATACCAGTACCTCAGATGAGAACACCCTCAGAAGCTCGGTAAGATCCATCCCAAAATTCTAAACTCTCAAGAAGGTGATCCAGGAATGACTCTGTGCAGTAGAATTTATAGCTGGTAGCCTCCATTCGCTCTCCCCGGACCCATAACTGGTCATCATGTAACTGTGACGTAGCCAACTGCCTATCATTACCAGCTATGCGATCACTAACCACCAACTCAGGTGATACCATGTCTCCCTGCTGAGCAATCAAAGGAGTAGTGTCATAAACTGAAACACTGATCACTGACAGGTCCACTGCACTACCCACAACATCTTGTACTATATCACCTGACATAATGCTACCAACTGGAGTATCCATCCCAACCGGAATATCCACCCCAATGTTAGGCACACAACAACCCTCTACTGAAGTGCCTAACTCAATTGCCTCTATATCCGATGGAAGTGAACTTGTACCTCCAACACTAGAATCAAGGGTGGATGTATCCCTAACTCCATCACATCCAACAACCCTAAATGTGGACATCGCCAAATCACCAGACACCACAATATGTAACTGCACTAGATCTAGTGCTGGTGTAGACTGAAGCTGCACTAATTCCATAGTCACCTCTGCTAACTAAACCTATGACTCCTGGAGAGCCAACTGAGTGCTCTCTAAAACCTCAAAAGTCATTGTGAGTTCCCGAGTAATCTCATTCACCTTATCCTCTCTATCCAAGAGTGCCTCATATGTTGTACTTCCCCACTCTACTAGGTGATCTCGCTCGGCTACCAACCAAAAATATTCCTGTCTCAAAATTATGACAGCCTCCCATAAGGCCTGAATCTCTGTCAGGGGAAGGTAACAACTACCATGCTCATCATCCATAGGGGCACCCCATCCATTAATAGCTAGCAGCTGCCGAGCAACATCAAAATGCTCGAATGCGGTAACAATATCAAACTCGCTGACTCTCAACTAACTAGACACATGATGACTCTGAATTATAGGCCTCCTATGCATCACCCCTAGTACACTGTCTATACTGTGAATAGAAGTGGTACCCAACATAATCCTCTCAGAAATACTATCCCCCAGTGTGCTATCATCTGAGCTCTGTGAACCAAGAACTGAACTCACATCCTCAAACAGAGTACTAGTAGCTGACTCATCTCCATCAAACTCCTCTGTACCCGAGGAAGCTACTACAAAATCTACCTCCTCAACACTCTCAGCTGCCTTGTCCTTTGTAACCTCTGAATAAACCAGATCCTAGGACCGATCTACAGTCTCTAGCAACTTGGAGTCCTCTCCCAAGGTCTGATATAGACATGACTCACCACTGATGAAGTCATCCTCATGGGTCACATAGGAAGTACCCGTAGCAAACCAAGATGCTAACAAGGGCTCCACCTCCTCTGGTGACCTGAACTGAACTTCATCTGACTCCCTACCAACAAATGAATCTGAGTCATGCTAGCATGAGTTCGTGTCTACTATCTCAAACTCAACACTGGTATCACCACATGCAGACTCCATGCTCAAATCCTCAACACAAGAGAATATTGGAATCTCCTGCACTATCCCCATCTCGGGACTACCGCTATCCAGATATGTAATATCTAACTCCATCTCCTCAAGGCAATCCTCAAAAGTGTTATCGTCCTCCTCTGGCGATCCAAAGTCCACCGTCATATCCTCCAACACTACAACACTCCAACTATCAGCCACTCCCTCGACATTGACCATAGGACTATCCTCCTGGCAAACTGAACTAGAGCCATTGGCTGTCTCTATAATACAATCTGGTATAGTACAAACATCAACTACAGGCGTCAACTCCTACTGTATCACCAGACCATCTGAGTGCTGAGTCTCCATGCATCTGCCAGATGGTGTAACTGTCATGTGCTTGTCCATTGAGATAGGTAATGACCCTACAATAAAAGTGTGGGGTAACTCAACTGGAGGGGCACTGATCTCTGGAACTGATGTGCTGGGCCCATGTGCAGTTGTGAAATCACCCCACAGGTCTCTCCTGACCTCCCTCACCGTGTCAACTTGTCTCGTATCCTGTGTCCTGCGAGAAGAAGATCTATCCAAGAGTGAAACCATGTATCTAGCCGCCCTGTCAATTGTAGCCGAATCGGACAACTATTCACTAAGCCTGTTCTGAATATCCTGACTATGATCCAACTGGTTAACCAAGGCATCAATTTGCCTTTTAAATTCAAACAAGCTATCTGATGGTTTCTTATGTCTATTGCTATACAGTTTCACATGTCTACTGCTATAAGTTCCCCTGTACCCATCCATTCAATTTCAATAGTGTTGATTACTCACTCAATTTTTTTTAAGCTCTCCTGTGAGTGTAATATCTGATTATATCAGCTCTATTTGGATGCATAGAAGTCACTTATTCCACTATCTGGTAATTACCCAATCGCTAATATAAATTATCAAAATCTTTCCTGAAATCTGACAAGACTAATTCCCTCAAACCCTACAGGCTGGCAGGATGCAGGCTCTGATACCACTGAAAGATCCCTGACGGATTCTCTTACTAATCTGCTGTAAATTTTAAAATAGTAAATTATTTTTTTCTGAGATTTTTGGTGGTCTTATAGAATAGACAGAAGTTGCAGAATGTTTTGTTTCTTTTTGTGTTTTTTGAGAATATTGCAGCAAGTAATGAAAGATGAACAACACATATGAAAGGAAACTGAAAACATGTAAGAACATTCAATAAATCAGAATTGATCCAAATCGTACCAGGCAGATTTTTGATTTATATATTCAGGTAGAAACCCTTATGAAAATTCGATGGAGCTTACAAACAACAATGGCACCAACTGGTGGATAGATGGTGGCCACAAACCAAAGATACAAGCTACGGCTGGATGCAAGCATTTACCACAGGCAGCATAAAATGCCCAAGCTGCAAATGATGGCCCTATGCTGCAATAATCACGTCCCAAATGGATGAATCCAGCCTCTGTGCTGAAAACCTCTGTATGCAATCTGAATAGTCAAAACGGATTGGAACCCCTATCTTTGACAACAATGCACAATGCTTGATGAATTCAATGACAACAACTGCTAAGGGCTACGTCCCAGCTAGTCCCAAACTTGGGGTTTGCGTCCCAGAAGAAGAATCGCTCTACCAGAGCAAATTCACAATAAACAAGTTTCAATGTGTAAAAGATATGCATCAATTAGGTTTCCATTGCCTTATATCTCCTTTCCTTTGCAATTTGAACCCTACAGGAGAATTAAGATTGCACTTTATAATTAAATGATATTTCCCAATTATGGTGTCCAAACTATAGAGACAATATCACTTGATTATAATTAAATAGCTCCAAGCACCAAAAAGACTCTGGAAGGTGAAAATCATGTAGCAAAATTTGAGACCTTTCTGATGAGCTATAACACATAGGCATATGAAGTCAGAAAACCCCTTATTACTCCAAAATGGCTATATACATAGCCTTATTTAAAATATTAAAATGCTAACTTAGGAAAATATTAAAATATATCCCAAATAGCCACAGAACACCTGAAACACCCCAAAATCCTGAAACTGAATATGTCACTTGCCTGTGACTGATGCTGGACAACCTAGGACAACTCGCAGTCTCATCCCTAAGATCTAGGGATGCTCCTAGAAACTAGGAAACACACCCAAATCTCCTGAAACTGAAACCAAGGGATGACCTTATAGAACCTCAAATCTGGAAGCTGAAACCACCTCCTAAAAAGTAGGAATCCCCCTCCTAAAATCAAGGAAATGCTCCCAACTGGTCTACTACTGCCTGAGATGCCAAATCTGAACACTGAATAACCTGAATGAGTCTCTAACCACCATTGCCAACCTACGAGACCCCATAATAGGCTAACTCTAATTTCTCTGCTAGACAAAGCTAAAGAGGGGACATGACAGTCCCTTTTTGCCTCTGATAGCCCAAACCAACCAAATAAACACGAGTCTGACCATGTCACCTGTCTGTGACTGATGCCGAATGAGATGGGTCAACTAACAGTCCCATCCCTAAAATCTAGAGATGCTCCTAGAAGTTAGGAAACCAATCCCGTCGCACTGAAATTGACACCAACTGAAGGGTCATGAATAACCTCATGACTGGAAACTATCACGAACTCTTAAAATTTAGGGATATCCCCTAAAATCTTGGAATTGCTCCAAACTGGCTCCAAACTACCTGTAAATCCAAAATCCAGTCACTGTATGCACTGAATGAGTCCCTATCCATCTCTGCTAGCCTACGAGACTCCAATGATAGGCCAACTCCTCCGACTTTGATGTCCACTCTAGAAAGGGGACATGACATTGTCCATGGGTTATTTTGATTGCGGGTTATTTGGGATTGTGTTATTATGATCCTGGGTTATTTTGTCCTCGGGTTATTGTGGCCGGGTTATTCTGTCCAGGGTTATTTTGGTCGGGTTATTATGTCCTATAATAAGAAGCAAAGAGTTGTCTAAGTCTGATATAACCTTTGGAATATCCTTTAGCAGATCATCCTGAGCAGCAAAGTGAGATACCTCTGAATGATTTAGTAATTTTGTGTAAAATATGACAATTTCCTTTTGAATCTCTTTTTGATCGTGTATGAGAGTGCCATCCTCCTTGGTTATTTGCAGGATTCTATTAACATTGCGATGTTGTTTGGTGCTGTTATGAAAGAATTTTGTGTTTTTGTCTCCTGCTTCTAACCAACTCTCTCTAGATTTTTGTTTCCAAAATGTTTCTTCTTTAGCTAGGATTACCTCCTGCTCCCTTAATAGTTCCTTTTCCAGATCATATCTCTCCTTATTCATCTCCACCTGCATGATGGTCATATTCAGGTCCTTGAGCTTTTTCTCCACCTCCTCTTTTGAGACAAAGATATTGTTAAAATGTGTTATGTTCCAAATGAGAAAATTTTGTTTTATGTATTTGAGTTTTGATACAAAGCAGAATAGTTTTGAACCCTTTGTCCTGCATTCTGCCCACCACTCTGATACTAGACTCAGGAAGCTGTCATCTTTAAGCCACATGTTTTCAAATTTGAAAGGACAATGCATAGGTTTGTTTTCCCTGAGAATTTCCAATTGAATGGGGAAATGATCTGAGCCTGAGGTTGGGGATATGGAAGATTTGCGATCAAAGGGAAAAAGAGAGTGATGCCCTTTGAAGAAGAATCTGTCTAATTTCTCGGCTATGCTGCTAGGACCCATCCTTCTGTTAGTCCAAGTAAACTTTCCATTCTCCAATTCTACTTCCAACATAGTTTCTGATTGAAGCCAATCTTTGAAGTCAGATTGAGATTGTGATTCCCTTTGTGAGCCTCCCAGCTTTTCTGAGGAGTGTGCAATGGCATTGAAATCTCCCCCTACGAGGATGTTCTCATTCTCATGAGCTAGAAAATGCTCACTTAATTCTGTCCAGACTTCCAGTTTCCTCCTCTTGAGAATTGGGCCATATACATTTATAATGTGGAACTGTAAGTCAGATGTCAGACTCTTGACTTCACCACCTATCCAATTTGAATTCTTTCCTTGACTAGTAAATTTGATATGCCTAGGGTTCCATAGAATGTAAATACCTCCGGAAGAACCTAGCACATCAAATCCTTCCACAGACCAATCCCCAAGGGTTTTGGAGAAGGTGGAAAGTTGCTGAATGTTCATTTTTGTTTCTTGTAGAAGAAATTTGGTTTGGCCATCAGAATGTTGCGTTTCACTATTCGCTGCTAGTTAGGAGCATTAAGGCCCCTAACATTCCATGAAAGGACCTTCATTGTGACTTGGGAAGGAACTTCCCCTTCCCTACATTTAAGTAAGCTGTGATTTTAGATTGATCTAGATCTTCACCATCCTCTGATCTTAGTGTGGCCATGGATTTTATTCCTTTTCTTTTCTTCTTAACCATACCACAATCGGGCCGAGGTCTGTTGTTTGGAGACTTTTGAAAGCCAAGGTTGGGGGGAGGGAGAATGTTATCCATGACGAGGACTCCATCATTTTCCTTTTCTTCCAAGGATACCACCTGTATGGCCTCAGGGGTATTGCTTTTGTAATATACCATACCTTCGATATTGTTCCATCTTTATTCCTCCTCAACATAATCTACTTCTAAAAGTCTTTCAATGAATGAAATTGTGTTGTTCTCATTTTCTTTGTAGCTTTGTTCTACTCCCCCGAAGAGTTCATATACCACTTGAATTCTTGGAGAGATGGGATGTTGAATATCTATATCATCTGTTGGAGTTTCCCCCACCCAATTTGTGCCTGCTTTCCGATTTTGCTGACATTTGCCTACTAGTTTCAAAGGAATGATCCCCCTCTGATTCTGCTCCTAGATTTGGGCTTTTTGAGTAGATTTTCTGGTTCAAAACTGACCTGGTTTGATTCTTTTTCCCTTAGTCTTAAGGATTTCCTGGTGCCTGAGCTATTATTGGAGGAGTCAAAATCACTATTATGTTTCATCCATGTAGATGGAGAAACATGAGTTCTTACATTTTGAATTGGTAGTTTTTTATCCATAGTAGGTCTAGAAGACACTTCTGCCTTTGTAATGTCCCATAAGTCACTTATTTTGGTTTGTAAAATTCCATCATCTTGTACATCACTCTGATTTGGACGATTTTCAGTGGAAATGATACGTTCTTCTAATGTTTTTCCTACCTCGACCACTACAGTTCTAGTTGGAATGTCCTCTTCTGCCATGAATTGGTCTGCCAAGTTAGATATCATCTCTGCTTGAACTTCTCTGAACTATTGTGTCAATAATTGTTATGCTATCTTTGGATTGAATGTAGAGATATGGGAGGGAAGATTCTCTTTTGCATATGAAGTAGGAGAGCAAATCTCCTTCACTCCAAGATTTGGGGATGTTGTGGGGATTTGAATTGTAAGTACCCTCCGATCTTTCTTGAGTGGAAACTTATGTTCCTATTCCTGTTCAAATCCCCTAGATCAAGCGGTCTTTCCCTGTTTTGAAATTCCTGAATGTTTTCACACTGAGATACCGGGGGGGCCAATAACAGAGCATTTGGTTTTACTCCTGTGTAAGATGGCCCCATAATTTTCCAATAGAGAAACCAAAAGAATACTTTCATGATTTCTTTATGTTTTTCCACATTTAAAGCTATCTTTGAAATAACTAGGCTATTCAAGATTCCTTTGTTAGGTGATCAATGTTGTATCGATGCCACTTTGTTCACTTGTATTTCAAAGAGATCCATCCTTATTTCTTGTCAACATCTTTCCTTTTAATTATAACATTTCTTTTTGATGAAACATCCTTTGCCTTCGTTAGATGTTCAATGTTATGTTGATGCCAATACATTCGCTTGTATTTCAAAGAGAGATTTCTACCTGTCCCTTTGATGTCTTTGGTTTTCGGCGTGGAATTTTCCTTCGATGAGATCTCTTTTGAGTCTCATCAACCCTTTATTATTTCATCGATGTAATCCCTTTTCCAAGTGATCAGAAGAAAGTCTTGGCAAAATGTCGCTAATATCTTAGATGGCTAAAGATTTTCTTCCTTGGTGACAATACTCATATATTTGTTTCATAGAGACAAAGGGATGTTTGCTCGACATAATGAAATGGAATATTTTGAATTTGAATTTCCCACCACATTATATTTTGTCATTGTTTCCAGTAAGTATTTGGCTGTGGTGACCTTGTGTTAGAAAACATGTTGAATCATAATGTGTGAATGAGATAATTGGGGAATGACTATCACGAAGGGTCAATGAATAGTAGTGGGAAAATTATAGGATTAGTAATGAGATTTTTTTAATTTTTTTTTGGCAAGCATTGTAAGAAACACAATCTCATTTTATGAGGTACTAACACATCCTATGACAAGCTCTTAAAACATCATTTATACCTACTTTCTACACCTCTTCATAACACATGATGAGGAGACATCTTAAATAACATTACATCAACCGACTTAAACCTTGATTTCTCTATCTAGAATTGAAATAATTAGGACACTTTCTTGTCATAGATAGTTTTGCGAGGTCAAAAAACCAAGGAGATTATATTGAAAAAATGAACCAATGTTCATCTAGAAATGCATCATCCACTAGTTCATTGTTTCCCTAGAAAACCATCCTTGAGAAAAATCAGCAGCCACATTGTCTTTACCTAGTTTGTTCATTATGGTTATGCCAAATTCCTACAGTAAGAGTAATCATTTGATGATATTCCTAGCTACCACAACTTTTTTCACAAGGTACCTAATGGTAGCATGATTAGTGGGGAAAAATATTTTATACCCAGCGACGTAATGTCAGAACTTATTTTAATAGCATAAACAGTAGCCAAAATTTAGTTTTTAGTGGTTGTTTGCTTTCTCTCGGTGGAACTCAAATTCTTTTGGATATGATAGATCCATTATCAATATTTTGTTCTAAAATAGCTGCAATTTCTAGGTTTGAGGTATTGGTGTGGATATGGAATGGTTCACCCCAAACATACCCTCTTATAATGGGAGAAGTTGATAGAGCCTACTTGATAGCTTCAAAATATTTCTAATAGACCTTTGTCTAAGAAAATCTATGTCCTTTTTCAATGAAGAGAATAAGGGATTTTCTATTTTATTAAAACCTTCAATGGATTCTATACTTTTCATGGCCCAATAATCTTCTAAAATCAATCTAATTCTAAGGTATTATTATTTATTGAATGATCTCAACCTTCTTGGGATCCACTTTAATACCATCCCTATAAATATAATGACCTAATAAAATCCCTCCAGTCATCATTAATAGACACTTTTCATGATTCAAAGATAACCTATGATCCTTGCATCTCTACAAGACTTGATTTAAGTTGTGTAAGGATTCTTCATAGGTTTTCCCATGGACTGTAAAATCATCCATGTAAGCCAAGACAACCATTTGAAAGGTTGTTGGAGCATTAAAGTCCAAAAGGAAGAAATCTATAAGCATATGTTCCCCATGGGCATGTAAAATTTATTTTATCTTGGTCCTCGAGAGCTACCTAGATTTGATTGTACCTACTAAACCTATTGAGGAAAGAGAAATAACTACTACTTGCTAAATGATCAAAAACTTGATTAATAAATGGTAAAGGGAAATAGTTATTTTTATTTGCTTCATTCAATTCTCTATAGTCTACATATACTTGCTACTTACCACTTTTCTTAGGTACAATCACCAATGGTGAACCCATTGGCTATCTAATATAGGATAAATGAACTTAACTTGAAATAGTTTTACCATCTCCCGCTTTACAATTTCTTTTAATGCAGAATTAATCCTTCATTGGAGTTGCCTAATAGGTTTTACATCCTCTATATAATGTGATGTGTACAAATTGTTGTATGAATACTTCTCATATCTTTGCACTCCTAAGAAAAGACCTCCTTTTTATTCTCTTAACTTACCTTGAAATCATAATCTTTATTGGGATTTAGTGACCCATTAGTGAGAAGTGGTTTGTCTTGAGGTACCATAATTTTCTTGATTTCATCTTGAATATTGGAGGGATCTCCCAAGAGAGTATTCAGCGGACAAGGATGTGGTAATAACCAATGTAAATTTGTTTATGCTTTATATCCTTAATATCCATTGGCTTAATTAAAGAATTAACATTTGAGATTGGGAGTAGTTTTTGGGAATTAGATATAGTGTCAAGGTCATCGTCCTATTCCAAACCCTCTCGATATACCTCTGCATGCTCTATAAGTGTCACCATAGTCCATTTTGATATCTCATCTCCCTTAGGATCTAAATCTTCGTTAATCCAAAACTGACCTACTACCTGTAAAGAGGGTTTTATTGAAGGGTTTAGAGATAACCCCTTTTTCTTAATCCCATTTAAAATAGTCATATTACTAGACCTGCAATCATTCAATGTTGTTGCAGTAGTTAACCATGGTCTGCCGAGGATGAGGATAACTTGCGTTATTTTTCTGACATTTCAGAATAAGGAAATCCACTAGGTAATCCCATATATCAATAGTCATAATAACATCCTCTAACATTCCCTCTGGTTTTGTAATTAACTGATTTGCCAACTGTAAAAATGTCCTTGTTGGCTGAACCTTAATCATTCCCAGCTTTTCAGTTGTATCAATTGTTATCACAATTATGGCTACTTTGAAATCAATAAGATTTTTTTTTATGACTACTTTGAAATCAATAAGATTTTTTTAATCTCTATCGCTTTAATGTTCAAACTTCAAAGTGATCAAAGGACTTCTTGGATCACTATATTTCTACGAGATTGGCTTTTCTAATAAGACATCAGAGAATTTTCCACCAATTTGAATAGTTGAGGGAAGTTTTCTCTTTCTCCCTAAAGTCTTTATGCAAAGCACTTTTATTACCTATTTGATCTCAATAATATCGTGAAGGCTCTCCAAAGAGGAATCTAAATATTAATTTTCTTAAGCTCTTTGAGGAGCTGAGAGTCTTCTAGCGTATCATGCCCCTCTTTAGAGTGTTCTGGAGTTGCCTTTCTCTGTCAACCCTTGCATTTTTGGTTAGGTTTTTATGGACGTTCTGAGTCCCGCCCAGATCGGATGGCTCCAAAGGTTTCAGTGACTATCCGCATTCTGGTGCACTCTCTCTATAACTAACTACGTGATTTTTTATGATATAATATAAAGGGAGCTAACCTCAAGGTAGCATCTTGCCATATATATATAAGATCAAATATATATAGAAGATCAAATCATTCGTGATGCGAGTGAGTTAGAAAAGTGTGCAAATAAGGGACATCTAACATCCACATAAGACAGATGCATTCTTATAACAGTTCAAAAGTTCATGTTTTCATTCTTTGTAAAGATGTTTGTATTTAAGGAGTAATGGACTTCCATTGGTATTATCATAAAACATTTTTTCAAGGAGTTGTTGTCTTGAGTTGCAACTCTAAAACAATGTTGTAATACTTGTTCATTTATTGTGATGTTTCTTGCCATGGTTTTTCTCTTATTATGGTTTTCCATGTAAATCTAAAGTCTTCGTGAGCATTGTTATGGTGCATGCTTTATTTTATGTTTTCATTTTGATAAAATTGATTTAAAGTTCAAATTGCAAATTGGATTGGTTCAATTCAATTAAATATCGTTTCACCTACCACCCCATTATTCTGGTGTGTTCAACATGCAGAGTTGATTCTTTTAGAGCAGATGGAAACAACTTTAACTTTTGATTATCAGTGGTGTAGTCATAGGTTTGGCACAACACTTTGAATTCAAAAAGGAATCACTCAAGATCCTCCAAATGTTTTCCTCTAAATGTAGGGTGAATAAAGGGAGAAATGTTCTTCATTGGTGGCTCATTTCCCTCTATGTTCAAACTAATTGGATATGGAATTTGTTCTATTGGGTGGTGCTTCATCAACACTTTTTGCTCTGTCACCCATAATTCTTGATTCTCGGACTTAGAAGATGATAATTTAGATGTGCCTTCGGGATGTATTTGAAAAAATCTTCCAAATTGGTCTCTAGATCTTCTCATCAACTTCTTAAAAAATAGACTCTTAACAATACTAAGGCTTGATTTATTATGTTTTCTAGGTCAATTACCCGAAAACAGTGATGAAAATGATGGAAGGGCTCATTACATGTCACAATTCCATTTTCATTTGATCTATTATATGTCAACCCGAGGGTGTCTAAAGCTATCTACAATAAGAATGATTTTTTTTTTTTTGGGGGGGGGGGGGTTNATCTACAATAAGAATGATTTTTTTTTTTTTGGGGGGGGGGAGGTTATCGATAGTTTGCTTTGGTTTGTTTATAGTCTTTCTTCACCAGGAGCGATTCTTTGCTACTTGAATCTTCACAGTTCTATTTAAGCCAAGGGTTCTAAACCTAGATAAATCGGCCTACCTTAAACTTTTTATGTAGGTTGACTATAGTTTTAGTTCAAAACAATATTTTGGAAAATGAAGTTGCATTACACTAACACGCCCTCTTGTAGAAAACAAAAATTAAGCTATTGCACATTTTACTTGAAAACAAAACGAAACTAATTTTGTAGAAAATCAATCCACACTACAATTGAAGAAATAAAATCAAACTTTATGTAAAAGTAAATTACACTTGCAAAAATAAATAACTGCATTCCATTACAATGCATTGAAAATCAAACTTCCTCAAACATTTAATCCTAAAAGGATGATTACTCTTATCATAAATCTGCTATCAACATAAATAAAAAATAAATCCAAAATAGCATTCTTATCTGAAAACTAAAGGAAATATGAACTAAATTCTATTTTAAGATATGTTGTTCAAGAAATAAATCAATCTCTTCTAACATGCACAACTAAATCTATAAGCTATCAAATGCAAAATAAGAATGAAACATAGATCATTGTCCTTTAGTAGAGCGGTCCCTATTCTGCCTTTGAAGGGATTTGAGGATACTACTAAATCAAACATGACTCCTTATTTGCATCAAGATTGACCCCAAAAGGGGCGTACAATAGAGGTTCAAATGGAAAATGAAAGATGTGATTACAACTAAGAATTACATCTACCAACTAGCTACTAATAATTTACAAGGGCCGAAATTTATGCCCCTATTTTGAAAACCAATCAATAACAAGCAACTCAACCAATTGAGTGACACTAAAATCATTTGATCATGAGTAACTGGGAGTTCGACTAGGAGTTCACCAACTGAGAAGTGAGGTGGAATGAGATGGAACAATAAGTTTCAATTGACAACTAATGTGGAACAACATATTTAATTAAAAAAAATAGAAAAACATGGGTATTCTTCCATGGAGGACAAAGATGGAATTCATGCAATACTAGACACATAAGAAGGAATATGTGCAATTAAAACATATCCATTGAATTGCAAGTTCCCATAGTAATTTTGAAGTTGTCATAAATCCACTTTTGAGAAAGATTAAACACAAGAGATAATTGAATAAAAAACATTTGATTTAGTGATTCATGACAACTATAGATATGAAAAAATAGTCACTCGTGCAAATATATCGATTCTAAATTTACCCAAAATTATATTGATCATAGTTCAAAAGAAAGCCTTAAATCACTAGTCTAGTTGCTAGTTCATCAAAATATTAAATAGTATATGGAGTATATGCCCTTCAAAACATGAAATAAGCATCGCATCTTCCATACCACATCATTGTGCCTCACAAACATTTTTGTCATGATTTTCCTTGCTAAGATTTAAGCATTTGGACATACATTTTTCGTGTTTTTGGATGCAACAATGAGGTTTGTCTTTCTCAAAGATGCATGGGTCTTTTGTCAACATAGAATATCTCAAAAAAGGAACAAGAAGTCAAAGATGTGGCACTCTAATACCATGTTGGAGTTGATTATTGAACCCCACAACTCTCAAAAATCACCTACAATCAAAACACATATCCAAAGAGAGAAAAATAATTGATTTGTTATGCAACCTTGAGAATTGTGTTGATCCAAACAAGCATTTGAATTGGCTTTGGAATTGATTACAATATACTAATGAATCATTATAATAAGGAAGAATAAATAAACAACACTAGATGAACCCCTAAGTGAATCAAATCTGTTGAAATATGTTCGTTCGTGTTTACTAAAACGACATAAACAATATATATATATATATATATATATATATATATAATGAGATATAGAATATATATTAAATTAAATATATAATATATATTAATATATTATATCAAACAATAATCATGTTATATATATATATATATATCACAAAATAATAATAAACAATATTAAATTGACCGCGTATAATATAAACATGGCTTAACATATTATTAGTCACGATACCTATCGTGACTGACATACATAACAGTCACGATAATATCGTGACTGTTCATGTATGACAGTCACGATAAGTATCGTGACTGTTCATACTTC